>VYXH01011297.1:0-99864 GCA_013397275.1 Burhinus bistriatus | reverse complement strand
CCCCCTCCCTCTCCCGGGCTGGGCAGCGGGGTCCCGGCTGCGCTGCCGGGGCGGTGGCGGGAGGAGCCCTGCGCGACGCCGGGGCTGCCCGGGGGTGGCCCCTGGCTCCTGTGCCTGCCAGCTCCGGCATCTCTCCTGGCATCCCCAGACCGCTCCCAGGGTCTTCCCGCAACGCCCCCCCCCGGGGATGGGGACCCCGGTGGAGCCGTCTTCTCCGCTCCAGCCCCGTGCGAGGCAGCACGTCTCGGAGGCGAGACTGGAAGAGAAGGAAAACAACCGGTCCCTGTCCCTCCCCGGCGTCATTTCTGAAGGCAGCCAAACGTCCCCCTTCCATCCAGCCGGTTCCCCTGGGAGTACGGCGCCCTTCCTTGCCGTGGCTGCCTCTCCTCCAGCACAGGAGGGATTTCAAGCCCTAACCCTGGAAGGCAGGCAGGGGAGACCATGCCAGGCCAGGATTTGGCCCTGCCGAGAGCACTGGTCACCCAGGACCCCCACAGCTCCTCGCAGCCAGGGCCTGGGAGCTCCCAGACCATGTTCAGCCGAGGACATCTCTCCCCCTGCTTTCTGCATGCACCCACATGGTTACTAGGACCGTCCCCCCCACTGAAATCTCACAGAAATGTCTTGGGGTTTTAAAACACTGCCCTGGTGGGAAAGTAAAAGAAAACCAGCCTAGGCATCGTTCCATGTTAAATTACAGATCTCTTCCAGTGTCCAGATCACATTGGCTTTAAGGAACCGTGGACAATAACTCAGGCTTTCCATGGCGAGAGGCTGCTGTGAGCTTTTCTCCACCTTGCTCGCTTATGCCTCAGTCTTTCGTCAGTTCTGGGTGTAACTCAGACACAGCCAACTGTATCACTGCCTTGTGCATTTTTATTTACTTTACCATTTTAATAATATATGAGAAAGCAACTTTAAAACAGATTTCAAAATTTAAACAATGTATTGCAAATTTTACATTGCAGCAAATTTTAATTTGGTGCACAGCCTTATAACTACTTAAAGATCAGGAAGCAATGGTTACCTGTCTCTGGGGAAAGGGCCAAGTGTGGGGGGGAACAGGCAAAAACCCAACCCCTGTGGCGCGCTGCTGCTGCCAATCGTAGTATTTAGGAGATCTAAGCAAGGGAGCAGGATCAGGGCTTTATACTGGCATCATGAAATTTGCCTTCTCTCGCTTTGCAGCTGGGAACATGCAATTATGAATCCTGAAAGGAAGTGCAGCAATTATCTGTGTGGTTTCTGTGAAATAAGGTCTTTTGAATAAAGAATCGGGGGAAAATTTGAAGACGGTGTCTATTGCTTTTATTTCCACTTAATTTCTAGTGGAACTGATTAAGAATGATCATTACATTTAGGCAGCAGTCAACCAGAGAGCGTATTTCTATTCCTTTCTTGGCACCCCAGAGATTAAGATTCCTAAAAATCTAATGCAAAGGAGAACAAAGCAAACACTATTTGAAAGTTCATCACTTAGTCACAAAGGAGAGGAGAGGGTTGGATATAATACTTCCCATAAATGGACATCTCCAACATAAAGATTATACACACAATATTGACCTTTAAAACTGGCTACTAGCTTTACAGTAAAGTCAATAATGAAAAAAACCTGCCATAGTATGCTATTGAATTAATCATTTATGTTTGTTTTCATTAGAGGGACACTTGCCACAAACAGTTCATCCCAAAATTTAGGCATTGTAAACCTAAAATGAGCAGAAATTCCCCCATGGTGTTCTTGTATTTTATTTTTTTTTTCCTGTAAAACAATTTATTAGAAACAATAAGTAAGGTTTTCTGAAGGTGCATATGGGAATTTGACAGCTTAACTAGGGAACTATAAACTAAATGATCTATTTTAATTGGATGAGACTGATGAAATGCAAAAAAGAAAGAAATAAGCATTGAGGAAAGTAAACTAGATTTAAGCTGCTTAATGTCTAATAATTTTAAGATGTAGCAGTGGTATCCGAAAGAAAGCTGATTTTTATATTAGGTTTTTTACAAGTATATGATATGTGACTGACAGTGTCCCTTTGCAACAGTGTTGGGCTGTAAACCACAGTAATTCATATTCACATGAACACACGTGTCGTAAACTTGAAACATTGGAGATTAAAAAAAAAAAAAAGGAAGCACATGGTATAAAATGATAAAAAAGATTATGCTAATAAAAGCCAAATGGCCGCAGGAACAGCAACAGCAGCTAGAACTGCTGGATAAGGCGCCGGCGCTGTGAGGTCTTCCGCAGCAGTCGTCTGTAGTCATAGGGATTATCTTCGGTTTTACTCTCTTCCAGGGGGCTTTCTGCAACCCTCGACCTAGGGATTAAGCGCAGAAGTATTTTAGAAATTAAAGTCAAAACATTTGCCTTGGCAAACACTCCTAATTGACTGCTTAACCTCCAACCTCGGTGGGGGAAAAAATAAAAGGAGAAAGAAAAAAAAAATCAACTGACTTCGCTAGGCCTCTTCCTGTGCTACATAAAGCAGGCACCTTGGAACAAACACATTATATACTAAAAGCAGATGAACACAGAAGAACAACATGTTCTTCTACAAAGGGGACATAATAAAAGGACATAAAAACGTTGAGAACATGGGGATGCTTTGCAGTAGTGTTTGCCTGATTGTTACTGAACCAGATTTTCAGTTGGCGTAAATTCATTTGCTCTGGTTTTAACCTGCCTGTGGAGCTCACTGTAAGTGTCCATCTCATTTATTTTTTTTTTTCAGATGGCAAGATGCATTCTGGAAGCCACCTCTGACAGGCTGGAATGGTGACCTGGCACCACATGTTACCACGGAGCAAGATTAAAAATAAAACTCAGTTATTTAAAAACTATATTGCTCTGAAATAATTACAAAAATTTGTAGTGTTCTACACTAAAGTTGTACCCTACCACTAGTCCTACACCAGCGTTGAAGGTAAACTGCCAAATAAAAAATACTCAATGCTTCGCTTCTGTAGACTAAAATGACTGTATACTCTTTAGATCCAGGTGACCCCATTCAAGAGATACTGAAGTGCAGAAATGTTTATTAATTGCATCCATCTGCCCTCAGAGGTAAGCGTAAATTTAAAAGTTACACAGATTTTTTTCACTATGGCTAATTAGGATGCAATCAGAGCAGCACACAGTAAAAAGTAAGAAATTCCTTTTAGTAAGCTCAGTGGCAAAATTCTCATTCATCTAAACCAGACCTCAGGGTTTAGATTTGGTGTAATTAAACACCCTAGAAATGCAACATTTTCCAAGGGATGTACACTATATAGTAATTCCCTGATATTATTATTTTTAATTCCATGCCTTCACAACACCTTCCTAAAACTCATTTAGATCCTACCTGAAAAAATGCCAAAAATAAAATACGTAAGGGGCACAAAACAGTCTACAAACATTTTCTTTATTCCTATGGATACATTTTCCAATTCAGCGACCATCCCACGCTTAGTGTTTCCCTTAAGCCTTTGACCTAGATATTTTCCGAGTTCTTCTTACACATATGAAGACACAAGAAGATACAAATATATAAAGATATATAAACATGTGTTTGCATGTGCAATGTGTGTGGGTGCACTGGCAAGAGAGAGAATACGAATTTCCTTAGCCCAGCAGAGGTCACCCTCTATGAAGTCTATGTGGGAACAGAGGAGGTCGAGCTAACCCTCCCTTTAGGGTTTTTCTCCTGGCTGCCCACCTTGGTGAGGTCCACCACAGGCTATAAACACTTACGCTGACACAGGACAGCAGGAAAAGGAGGCAGTCAAGCTGGTGTCTTACCTGCAGAAAGCAGGCAGAAAGTTCAGTGCACATCCACCCTGTTTGAAACCTAACTGATCAGAAATACAATTTCTAGGTTCTGCTTTAGTTCAGTTCGATTTTTGATCAGAGGTTTGCAGCAGGATGTCTGTCCACCTCATCTGGCACTTGGGAACCCAAAAACTAGCAGGTAGGGTGAACACCAATCGTACTAGCATTTGTCCCAGCTGCATAAAGATGGGAAATTTTCAGCTATACATTTCACAAGTTAATTTGGCAAGATTCCATGAATAAAAAAATAGATTTATGTCTAATTTGAATATCTCAACAAGGATATACAACATTTATTTTTTCCTATTATTATTTTACATGAGTTACCGCTCAGTAGCTCTTAAAATTGAAGTCCTGTGCTCAGCTGGGTGTCTCTTCTTTCTTGTGGTAGAACTGCTGTCCTTTGAGGTGGAATCAGTAGATGAAATTTCTTGGTAGTAGATATCTAAATCTAGCACTTTGCTCAGGCTGTCAATAAATAAGTACACTAAGTTAACACTTTCATTTTTCAATATTCTAGTCAACATTCAAAAATAAGGCAACCAAATATCATTATTAGTTGTGTTTATGTGTTGAAGATCTAAGGAAATATATATATAAGCACAAGAAATCAGTCTCTGAAATGTGACTGCTGTACGATGCAGATATTGAGAATTTTGAAATGCTAAATACTTTTAGATGTTCATAAAGCAGCCATATATGACTGAAATTGTTTAGGTTTGCGATTACACTCAATGGAGGAGCATTTTTATGGTATAATTCATCTGACCTATTTTAGGTATCTCTTTGAGGAAGAGATGAATGATTTACCTAAAGACGAGTATTTTTTTCTCTGAGTACAAGAAGAAAGTCTAAAACAACTAGTTCAGATATAGGTGTCAACAATGCAGATGTCTGTTATTTTGTTAGATGAATGCTATCCAGAGTATCATATGTACAGAAAAAACCAATCCCAACATCCAGTTTAGAATGGCTAGGGAAAAAATAATATCCTAAAAGCAACCTGAAAAAAGAAATTCAGAATTCAATTCTCACATTGGTAGAAACCAGAAATAACTCATTGATTTCAGTTGCTATGTTCCACTAATACAGAGTCAGCACATGAAAGAATATGCAGTCATGGAACTGGTTCACTAGATTTAAGATGAGTGAAACCTAACTGAGGCCAAATGAGAGAAAACACTAGATTTGGATTTTTTTTTTTTTTTGGCTAAATAGGAGACAACAATAGGTGTGAATTTTTTTTCAGGATTGAAATGACACCAGAAGAAGAGCTATAACAGACCAGACATGGGGGACATGGACATTAAGTGAATCCTTTAAGCAGTGGCATAACCAAGTGCGATTTAAACGGCAGCTGAATGAAGCTAGATGTTGTGAGCACATATTATGTGCATATAATGTCATGTAATTTCCTTTAAGATACATATTTTAGACACAGAGTTTGTATTCTGCAACCCCAGCTGAGGATAGTGCTGAGCCCATTCATCTTGCATCTATGACCAGGCTACCATAGCATGCATGCTAGACTACCATAGCAAAGTCACTGGGGAGCAGCAAAAAAGCTGAAGTATAGAAACACAAATAAAATAAAGCTATGACTTGTGTCAGGAACTGTGAACCAGGTCTACAGCACATGTAAGGATCTAAGATACAGAAGGGCAGACTATATCTATTGTGTCCTTTATTTTTACAGAAATCCATCAAAATAGGTTAGTTGCACTGTGAAGAAAAGACTTCTAGTTGAAATTTCAATGGCTACTCTTCTTTACCTGTTATTAATAATTACTGTTTTAATTTTTTATGATCTATTTCCAAACAGTCATATATTTTTTAGGAGAGAATTTTAGCAGTCTTTGTATTTTTGCTAACAAAAAAGAACTGGTTGCTCATTTGCTTTGACTGGAATTTTAAGCACCTTCAATTATTTTCTGTGTCAGAACTATCTTTGATGTGGACCTTATCTTAACTTATTATTGTGCTTGTGTTGCCATGGTAAAGGGCCATGCTGTACTAAACTGAATGACTGAATTCTATAATGGATTTTTGTCGCTGAAAATTGCATATTTTAACTTTGTATATGATGCCCTTCCTGTGAATCACCAAATTACCATGCTTTTTTTAATGCTTTATTCTTCTGGTTGAAGTACAGCTAAGAACTATTTCTAGAGTACTAAAAGGACAATAGTGAGATAATGAAAAAAATTACCTTTCTTTCCTTGGTTTCCGTTTTTCATCTTGTATTGACTTCTAAGAAAATACGAAGTAATTAAAAAAATACTAAAAGGAAAGCTTATGCAAAGATACAATTCACCAATATGTTAGGCAGGAGAGTGTTGTACATTTTTTGTTAGAAGAAAATATAGAGAATCTAACTTTTGAGCAAGTGCCCCAGAAAAATCTCTTTTTGGAATCTTTGAGACTGAGAATAGGATTAGCATTGTTACTCCCAAATTTCAGTTGCCATGCTGTGAAAAAAAGCTAAAGTAATCACGATTGGAACAAAAAAGGAGATCTAAAACTTTAAAATATCTATAGTTGTTTTAATGAAGTTGACAACACTATCTCACTGAGGCAAGTTTACTGTGATGCCATGAGAATTTCCATGAATACAGGCGACACAGTGGGAGCAGGCATAATGCTCTTCTCTTCAATGTCAATGCAGTCTTGTCACAGGTTTTAGTAGGACAAAATGAACATTTAAAAAGCAGTATACTAGGTGGCAAAAGCACTTTTAGGATAGAAAACATCTAGCAATGCAGAGGAGAGAGATTTATAGGGAATGTGAATAGTTTCTTACCTCTAATAGATTTCTGTCCCTACAGCCAAAACAATGCTATGCTGCAGCATCTAAAGCATCACACTTCAAAAGCAGTATTTTTAAGTGCAGATGGTCTTAATTTTGGTCTTAATTGTGTTTCTTGCAAATGAGTGAGAACGTATTAGAATTAGTGAACTGTACCACTGCAAAGTCACTGAGAACCAGAAATCCTGATGGACAGACACTTCTTATGCAGGTAAATGTACGAGACATATAATTTCAAAATACTAGGCTGATCTAAAGAAATAAAACCCAAAATAAACTTTTAGTGCCTTGTATGAGCAATGGGCTATTGTCAGACTTTGTTTATATCTGTGCACCATTTTAGCTCATTTGATATGCAGAGAGATGAGTGAGAATGGCAGGTGTCTAATTAATATCTGTAACATATCGTGAGAGAAATATCTGCTTTTGCAGAAGACAGAGGAAATTTTTCAAAAAATGCACTCTCATTGTTTGCCTTTGCTTTCAGGTGATCTGGGCCTGATAATCCTCTGCGAATACCTGCAGGTCACAGCGATTTTTAATAAGGTAGAAAATTCATGATAGCTGGAAAAGCTGACTACCCTCAAGTTAGAGCTCAATGGCTTGCCCAAGGTCTAAGAATTTAAGAACTAGTAGGTCTCCTTTCTAAGCTTCAGTGTATAGACATTTATACTGAAGCTTTGCCTTACCATTGTTAGGAAGATAGGCTTCTCTTTTTCATGGCTTCTTGAAAAAATACAACTAATTGAAGGTAATATTGATTAATAACTTGAAAAACTGCTGCTAAAAATTTGTTTAAAAATTCCCCGGCATTACTGCAGTTTTTGTTCGCACTAATGCGATGGCTGTTTTCTGATACAGAGCTGGCCATGTAACAAATTAGCTTTCAGAAAATATTATGTTCCTGACTGTATAGTCTCAGCTTTCAAAATCTGCATTTACTTTAGAATTACACTTCACCTCAGAAATTTCCTAATACAGAATTCAGTGTCATGCCTTTCATTTCAGTCCTTCATCTCACCAATCTTGCTTTCACAAAACAAATCTTATTCTTCCATGCTGATTTATTTTTAAGAATATCATTTCTTTTTCAGAATATCACTGTTCCAAAGCTGTGTTATTTCAAAGCCCCCATAATAAAACATAGCTGTGTCTTTTTTGGTATGCCAGACACAACTCTCCCTAAAGGCCCTGGTGACACCTTCTGTTGAAAGGAGAAGCAATTGCTACGGTTAGTTTATTAGCTGGGCTCTCACCGGCTGTTAAAATAGGTCACTAAGATACAGGCACCTCGAGCAAATGAGTTTAATTGCTTTTTTGTTGGAACTGCTTTCTGAGCTGCTTTTACATTTTCTCTCTTTCTGCTTACTTTCTTACCTTTTTTTCTATATTTAAGGGCACTGAAGTCAAGAGTGGAAAGCAGCCCTTGGTATCTGAACTTGGACCGAAGGCTATATATAGAGACACTCAAATCCATTAGTCTCCTGAGCTGTTGGTATTTGCCAATTCCTTCATAATCACAATCTGACACATTTGTAAAGGAAGTTACAGTGTGCATACTAATACAGCCTATTTTAATATTTGCTTTCTCTGCAAGATCAAGCACTAATTCAGACACTCAGAATAGCTCTCCGAACGAACCTGTTTCTCTCCCATGACTTACAAAGAAACTACGGAGACTAGACACTTAATTTGGGTATTGGAAGTGCAAATGCTGCTTATGCATATAATGAATGTATGTATGTTTAGGTACTAAATTAAAAGTTGGCCTGACCTAGGGCCCTACTCTGAACCTTAATAATTTCAAATCTGGTTTGAAATGTGAAATTTGTGGCCTGCCTCCTTTCAGCAGGGCACAGCTTTTATGTTGTCTTACATAGGAATACAGGAAATGGGACAATTAGAAAGAAAGTTTAGGTGGGAATTATCCGGCAGTCTTAGCCCACAAAAGCTTGCTAAACTCACATGTATTAGAGTGTAGTAGGTGGAGTCTTCTGGATTATTTAATGTCTTAGGCTTCCGTGGCCTCCTTGGGGGTCTCTGCATTGGGCGAGGGTCTTCTACTTTGGCTGCAACTGTAAAAAAAGCAGAAGACAGCAATGGTTATTTTTTCACAGAATGGGAGGCTTTTACAAAAACAGGAGAGAATTTCACCAAAGGAAAAAAAAAATCCACATAATCACTTTTTCTGCTTGGAGTAGCTCAAGAAAGCAACTGTTTGGGGCATTTCCATGACCAGACTGGAAAGGGGAATGGGTTTATCTGTTTGAGTCCTGACTACCACAGGGACACATGCCATGTAACAAATGGCAGGCTAGAACAGCCCAGCAGTCTGCCTGGCACAGGCTTCTCCTTCTGCAAAGGGCTGATGCGCCACATTCAGAAAACAACCCTGAAGGGTAAGGGCTACTGGAAGGCTACCATCTCGTAACAGGGACCTGGGTGGTGGGGATGGTATCTTTTCAGAGTCAAGTTAATCATTAAGGTGCCGAATGAAGGAACGAGCATTAGACCTCTGATTCAGAGGTTGATCCTCTACATTATCATGGTGTAGATTTCCCCCAAGGTCTCCTGCTGAGGCTGTTTGTTTCAAGCCAAATCATGTACCCCTGGGCAACACAGTGTGACCATGTCCATCGCATCCAGTGTAATGTAGTTTAGTGTACTCAACTTCTGGTCTCTATTTCTACAAAAACATGCAAACATGCAAAAAATGCTTTCATTCTAATGGAAACAAAATCAAGATTTTAACACAAAATGGAACTGCTATCCTCTGGCTGTCTCCGAACTCAGAGTTAGACACTGACTTGTGGGTTACATTGGCTGGCACATGGGGAACTAGAAAAATGTCTTGGATATTTGCTTGTTAAAAATCTATATGCAGTTCTCATAGTGTTAAGATACAGGGCTGCTAAGGGTTCATAGGTTTATAGGTTCTGAGACCATAAAACTGACTCTGGGGGGCTGAGGAACCACAAATGTGCAGCATGGTGAGCACGATCACCTTATATTCAGCTTCAGCTATAGGAAAAGTTAACAAAGGGATACGGCAATTCGTTCATGATGAAGGAGGCAGGGGTTGCAGGGCAGCAGAACACCTACGATAGAGATGGGTCGCGGGGACACGTACAGGGTGATGAATGAAGTCACGGCACAAGGTCTAGGCATGGTGAACCGTGTGTCCAAGTATACTGCATTATCCAGTGAGGTTTTAGGTTGTCCTTGTCCCATCACAGAAGAGAGAATGAGAAAGAAACATCTCCTTACTCATAAATGAATATAGTGTGAGGGTGGAATGAGGATCTAGCTCCCAATGAATTACTGAAGTTATGTTCTGCTAATCTAATCTTCTTTCACATCAAGTGACTTTAACTCCATAACCCCAATGTGCTAACTACATGTGATTGAGTCTTAGAAGGAAGAATGTATTTTGTTATCTAATGACCATCAGAAACCCTTTTACATGGTAAAAATAAAGACTCTCCCATGTACATCAAACATCTTTTTAATGAAGGAGGTGGCACAATTATTTAAAATGAGAAATGATCAGTAATACATCAGTGTTGACTCCTGCAAAATTAGCTGTGTAAGTTTTTTGTTATGTATGATAAATAAAGGCTTGTAAAGGTCATGGATATACAGAGGAGGCAGGATGAATAATGTTAATTTAAACTGTAGTTGGATAATGATTACATTTATTGTTTTAGTTTCTTATCTGAAACACAGACTGCTTCTCATGTAATGAATGAACAAGTATCTTTTAACATTTTGCGCTTAAGAGAACAATGGTGTTTTTCTAAGCCAAGGTACAGATAATTCATGTTAAACAATGAAATTTAGATGCAATAAATTCATTTCAGTAACCTGTATTAAATATAAATTACATTCTTTGATTTGAATAGGTATAGCAGGTCTGACTATGCTCTTATGTGGTCTGTTGTTACCCTGCTGCATTTCAAATGGGCCACCTGGAGTTATCTGAGTTTCCATTTGTGACAGAGTAGATGCATATCGTCTCTGTTTTATTTTTAAACACAACAGGAGCCTAAACTCGAAACAATACCTTAAAAAAAAAAACAACTTAAAATTCAGTGTAGTTGAATAGAAACGCCAATAGGACATTTTCAAAAATTGTGTCAAAGATCATGACTGCACGAAAATCTGGAAAAAGAAAATGAAGCCAAACTGGGGGCTTTAGGAAAATCCCAAGGAAAAGGCTCTCACAATATCTACAAAGTTTTTAGTGTCCCCTTAGAATTCATCACTATGTATGCTGTTACGTTATTTAATTCAGCACTGTCAAACACATAAAGCAGTATTGTATTCCAGATTACAGGTATTCCAGCTGAAATTACTTGTATAGTTCTTGCATATGTGCTCTGCAAAGACGACTCCTCTTACATTCAAAAAACATCATTTTGACAGTGATAAGGGTTTCAGTAAAAAATCGCTTTTCATCTCAGCTCATGCGTTGTACGAGTTAGGCAAAAGAACTGAGGGAACAGAAATACCATGTTGAGGCAGACAGCCTTCTAAGCTTGGACCTCCATCGTTCCTTTTTAAAATTACATGGAGGGATGAAAATGCAATTTTGAGTTTTTTCTCCAAGTTACACAGTAAGTAACAAATAGTTTGATGGGTTTAGCTTTCTTTGTTTCCCCAGAAAGTGAACCTGTCATTTCCTTCTGCATTTAGATTTGTGTGTTCATTGCTACTGAAATACAGCTGATGGGGTAGTTGCTTGTATTCGGTAACACACCGCACAAAGTAAAATTTGCTTTCTCGTTAGTTGCTGGTAATTCCAGAAATCATTTACTTAGTAGAGTTACAAGTGGAAGGCAAATTAGATACCCAAGCCTGATAAACGGTGAGTTTGATGCGCTTATTTTCCAGATGGCCTATACCTTTCTGCAGTAGGCTATGAAGCAGAAAGGAGTAAAATAATTCACTTGTTAATAAGCCAATTATGTTGCTTCTAGAGTCCATTACAGAGAAAAGGTTTTTATCGAAGCTCAGGCTCTCCATAGTGAAATGTCTTACAGCCTATTTTTCCTTAAGACTTCAAGTATCTCTAGCAAGATCTCGCCATGTGCTATATATGTAAAAGGAAAACTGATGCTTTCTATCTAACAAACATTTAAATACATATATTACAACACTGATATGAAAACCATTCACAACAGTAGCTGTCAAAGCACTTTGGAAACGTCAGGTTGGCACTATCATCCCTATCCTACTAGCAGGGTAAATGAGATGCACAAAGCAAGACGCTCTGAGACTTGCTTAAGGTTTTGTCCCAGTTAGCCATTAACACAGCCAAGGAGCTGGACTGAAGGACTGTGCTGAGACTCCCAAATCTGCAGCCAGCCCAAGCCCTATGGTTGGATCTACCTGCACAGGTGCTGTCAGTGCTGTGACACATTCCTGGGCCGTAGAAGCAATGTGTAGGAGAAATTGGAAACAAAAACATTTGATGCTACACAGACATTCCTTTTTAAAGGTTTTACCAACAGGAAGACGAGTTGAACAAGATGAAAGGGAGAAGGATTTTCCTCAAACTGCTGAAGTTCATGCAGTCAGTACCTGGGTGGTGAGGCACTGGAAGAGGTTGCCCAGGGAACCTGTGGAGGGCCCATCCCTGGAAGTGTTCAAGGCCAGGCTGGATGGGGCTTTGAGCAACCAGGTCTAGTGGGAGGCGTCCTTGCCCATGGCAGGGGGGTTGGAACTAGATGATCTTTAAGGTCCCTTCCAACCTAAACCATTCTATGATTCTGTGATTCAATTAGTCAAAAGGAAGAGGTTTTGCTCTCATGACATGGATGCTTTGCTCTTGAACCTTAACAGCGAATGTCAGCCATGCTGTAACCCATGCCCAGGAAGTTGTATCTCTCTGCTGCCCAAACTTGAAGCAGACTGTCAGAACATACATTTGATCCAGTGATGATGGAAAGTTTAATAAAAGTTAAGGTCATTCTCCATGAGAATGAATGAATTACAGAATTAAGGGTCAGCAAAGGCATGTGAACAGTGTGGCTGCCAGGTAACATTAAAGAAAGTTTAGCAAATCTTTGGAAAATTCCTTATTCCTACCAGTATCTCAGCTAGCTTTTTTAGCACTACCTCAAAGGTTCCCACGTAAGTTGCACACACACTCTTTGACTCTACAGTGTTCAGTTACAAGGTATTACTACTTTCAGCTCACTGAAAGCTCCAAATATACTGAGCAAATAAGGAAAGGGACAATGACATTTAGGACCAGCTCATTTGATGTATGTGTACCCTGAACACCACCACAAACTACGGAAACCGCGGAGAGCTGCATGTGCTTGAAACATTCAAGTATGAGCAAGAAATGCTTGAATAAAGATGAGTCAGTATCAACAGCCCTTTAGGTTGAACTGTGTCTGCACATTCTGACATACAACGATAAGCTCGGAAGACAACAATCTCAAGGAATCAACATCCATGGATGCTAATGTAAATTAATGTATGACTTACAACAGATCTTATACTGAAGACTGGAGAAATATTGTGGTTACAGCTGTGATAAGCATCTAAGTGATGAAAGGTCTCTATTTATTAGGCCACCTGGAGAAATGGATAAACGTATCTTCAGGTCATTTAAGTGAAATGTTACATGTTTGATTCAGTGCTGTTCCACATCTATGGGGACAGGAAGCATAAAGCCAGGCTCAGAATAAAGCAGGAAGAAAAATAAGAGTAAGAGCAGTAATTGTATGGGGTTTGTAGAGGGGCCTGGAAGTAATCAGGAAAATGCAAATACAGTAAATGGGATTCCAGGACTTGTTAATGAGAAGTGAACAGCTATTACTGCTTACAACATTTATGTGCATACCTTTTTACTGTCCTAACTGTACACAGTCTGAGGATGTAATTACTCAGGTTTGGGATTTGCCCATAGAAAAACACTGCTCTTAAACATTCTGGTTAGTTAATTTTTAGACATTGTTTATTCATGGGACATTTACCACAGCCAGATTTGGAAATTATAGTTGATGGGTGCAAATTCCTAGCAATCTGGAGAAAACAGAGGGATTATTCTGGCAGAGACCTCGAACTAGGAACTGCAAGAGACCGAGAACTTTCCCATTGCATCCAGCAGAAGCTGAGAGCATTTGATCTCTCGCATCTAAGTCCTGCTAGCCGCACTGAGGGAAGCAGTTTCATTCTGTGGCTGACACTAATACTGTCATTTTGGAGAATCTGGTGACCTGGGATTATTGCTCTTTAGGAGAGGATGTTTAAGGGACATGGCTGTACTCCGTTTCCATGACCTCCCAAATCCTATACTCTGCATGGATCTGACCAGCTCCCAGCACAGATCTTCTATGTCCTGGCTGCATGCTGTCCAAAGGGCCACCCCAGTAGCTGAGAATGACCAAACAGCAGAAGGGCTTGACTACCCTGCTTTCCTCCAGTCCCACGCCTTGGTGCTTCCTGGCTGGCTGCTCACTTGCAAAGAAGAAAGACCAGCCAGTGAATACTGCTCTGCACACCCAGTGCTACACGGGCTCCCTTTTGCTTGCAAGGGCTGCCCACAAAACCCAGGCAAATAGTGCTGTGGCAGCCTACAGCAGGAGGAATCCTGGCTTAAAACCCTGCCCGTCTCACTGCTTTGTGGAGCTGAAAAGGTCCTCAGCTGCACTGGAGTTCCTTGTATCACGTGAATTTCATTCTAAATATAGAAAATTCTCTTCCTGAGATTTTGTACTTGAACTGCTATTTAATACTTACAAGGATGGGTGCCATTATTCATCTGGAGAAAAAAGAAAAAATTTGCTCCCATAATGATCAAATTCCCCTCACTTCAGGCTTTGCCCTCAAAAAAACTTGACAGTGGCTATTTGTGCGTCTGTTCTGACACCACTGTAACCCAAGGCTCACTAGCAGTCCAAAGGTGCAGTCCTGGGATGCAGCCATTATGTTTAGCTGAAACCATTTAGCAAACAAATATAACCTACTCAGAAATTCGAGCCACAGGGAATTTTGTTTATTCCAGGAACCTCACACAGCTTGCTTTATGCATTTTTATGAATACAAATAAATACACTTAAGAACAACTTAACCTTGTGGATTTAAGATGCATTTAACCTTTTTGCTCATATGTTCTTTAAACTGCAGGCTTTGTATTTTTATTAAAATAAACAGTTTTGAAAATCTGAACATTTGTTACAGTATGCCATCTGACTGCCCTACAGTTCTTCCCATTCTGTGGGTAGCAATGTAATAAAATATTTTATCAGAGGAGCAGGTAAATTCTCAAACTGAACAATGGCCACCTACCCACAGATGAAGGCAGACAAGTATTGCTATCTGGCATGCAGCTATAAAATACAATTCAGGTGTTATAGCTGTAAAACTACACATAAAACTCATGAAGCTGAGGAATAAGTGTAAATAAATGTCAATGACCAAAGTAATTACAAATAGGTAAATACTACATGATTTAAAGAACAGCTAAAGCTCAACAGTCCTTGCCTTCATAAGGGTAGGACAGCAAAGGTAGCCCTAGAGGGAAACCTGCAGTAAAAGCATATCCTTCTGTAAATGTGTGTGTATAAATTGTACTGTAACACATAATGTAGGCAAGAAGACAGGAAGGCTTCTCCTTGTTTAATAGACAGTGCATCACACGCCACATCTACCTGCTTCATTTTAGCATGATAGTCTGCAGCACATTACCTCAAGTCTTTGTTTTATGTAGTTATCTTACTATATTGCATACAGGAAGAAAGTATGATATCCAGAATGCCGATAACTCCTGTGTTGTAGACAGTACAACCTAAATGAACTGAACACTGGCATATTTTTACTTAAATATTCTTTACAAGTAGTTAGATCATGTTTGCGATAATAAACAGCTACTGAAGACAATACAGATTTGTGATTGAGCTCTGTAATGCTTATGCTCCAAGCAGCCCACAGGCAAGCTGGGGAATTCCTGCAGTGTATTCTCTTACTTCAATATCCTCTGTGTTGGTCACAGCTGGAAAGGAAACAGTTGTCCCGTCCTATGAATTATGTTCAAATGTAGAAAAAGAAAGTTCACATTCCAGCAGGTCCGTGCTGCCATCACTCCATACCCTAGGTGAGTGGCTGAGCCTGGCATCCACTGTCAAACCCACTGTGTTGCAGAGAGTGAAACTTCCCATCATGGCTGGGAAGGCTGGTAGAACACAGCTTGACTAGAACCCAGCTGGCCTTCCTTCATGCTTTTAAAAATTTCATTGTCTGGCAAAAGTCACCTTCGTTACATTTATCACACATAGCCACACAAGCTGTACGAGGTACTTGGGTCAACAACTGAACACGGCAAACACAAACTGTGGCTGCCCAGCTCAGACCAGCTGGGCAAGAAGGACCAAGGAGCCAGACCCAGCTCAAAGTGTAATACTGCCTCTTTTATCAAGGGAAGGTTGGTTACAGAAAGATTGAGAAAGATTGAGTTCTGTCAAGAACTGAAGGAGGACTGGTTTTGCGGTGGTTTGACTTACTGGAGCAGAGTATTCAGTGACTAGCTGGACAGCATTAAATAGGCTTGGAAGGGCTAGTTTGGTTTGAGACAGAAGGGGCCAACTCATGCTTTACAGTGTTTAAGGGCTGGTAGGACAACTTTGGTTGGCCTGTGCTTTAGTGGCACATTTCTCCCTAATGAGTTAAGTCATTGCTTCTTAGTCAAATAGCACCCACTATTTAATTTTAAATACATTCAGCTTTGAAAAGAGTAACTCCTTCTGTACTCACCTTGTCTACATGCCAACTTGCGGCAATTTAATCAAAACCAAAAGCATGTGTCCACCATATTTATTTTGAAAAAAATATTTTGCTAAAATTCTGCAGGAGCCATCTTGAAATGAGCATGCCTTTACTACAAAGTATATTATAATCTATATGAATATGGGCATTCAGGACTCTCTTTTTGATGCTTCCTACTGTTTTAAAGTTATGATTACCATTGCTGACATTTTTTGTAAAAGACAACTAGTCAAAATAGCAAACATTCAGTTTTTGCACCCATAAGATGAAAAAAAGAAGGGGCTTGTAATTCATCAGAATTTTCTTACAGATATTGCCTGGTGCACAAAAGAGCTAAGTCCTGTCATGTCACACATACAGACATTTGTCGGGAGAAAACATAAAAGAAAATAAATCCTCCTTTTGTTAAGACCACACAACATTAGCTTGTAAAAAAAATCTTATTTCCTTTTTTTTTATTAAAATGAGGCCAAAGACCTGGTCTCTTGTGCAAGTCAACAACTGTTTCAGTGTTGTGTTAAAAAGCATTTTGACTTGGCTCAAGGAAATGTATGACATTTTTCATGTCATTGTTTAAAAGGATACAACACAGCACTTTCACACGCTTTACCATTGGAGAACTGCTGTATTATGACACCACAGAGGTTTAAAGCAGCAGGACATTTTCAGAGATAAAGGAGAGTGAAGTGGCTGACTGGTCACCACTTTAAGCAGGGTTGCATGCACAGGTGACAAACCCTAGCATCCTTTTGCCTCCTGTAGAGATACTTAAATTTATAGCAATGTGAAGGGTAGACTTTGCTCCATTTTGCACGTGGCATGAACATACTGATACATTTTCACCAGGTTCACCTGTGTAAGTAATGAGACCTTTAACTGATAAATCAGGGATTTGTGTATTCCCTTTCCCTCTATCTACCTCTCTTCTCTAGCTTCTGTAGGAAGATGTGTAAGAACCAAGAGTTATTTTCCAAAGCATGCATGTTTAATTCCTCAGGTTTATCTTGTGAAAAATTAGCAATATTTCATAGAGAACTCGGTACAAGCCTATTAATGACAATCACAAACATTGCTGTGTCTTTAATGAAAGATCATGGCATTTAGTTTTCTATTTCACATTTGTTTTCTTTTGCAGACTTTGGTCTTGGAAACAGGCTGAACTGCCTAGATTATCTACCAGCAGCCAGTTTACACTTAGAGGTTTAGCTTTTGTAAACACCAAGCCCTCTTTTTAGCAGCTTGCCCATTTGAGAGGACTGCAAAACGGGGGTGAAGTACTTTTAGGATCTCTTCAATGTAGCCATGGGAACAGGAAGAAGTTTCAGCATACATGACAATTGAATCCACAATGTTATAGGGAAAATAGTACAATTAGGTCTGGGCAGTGAGGAACAGTCCTGGATCTGGTCCCAGCTGTGCAGAGGCGACCAGAGATCTTCCCCAGAGGCAGTGCAGTGGAACGGGTTGGCACAAGCTCCCCTGCAGAAACGGAGACCCAACCAGTCATCTGCCATGTTTGCCCTCATCTTCCTCCACATCTGCGGCTCAAGACCCAGGCTGAGGAAATCCTCTGTTATGTCTATTCCAACTGAAGAGGATTGAGCAGCTCAGTCAGCTCCTTGTGGATCTCTCTATGGGGCACAGGTCTTAATGGTCTGCATGCTCTGAATCCCACGTCTTCCACCTTTATCATCCCAGTACTCCTCCTCACTGCCACCTAACCTGCTCCAAGCCTGCATTTTGGGAACGCCCACTGCCCATGTTAACTGGAATATAAATAACTTTGGAGTATATTTTCAGAGATAATGTCCTCTTGAGTGTGTGAGTTAAATGGATGACAATTATTAATAAAACTTTACTTGTAATTTTAAGGACGTACCCACCGACATGGAGGGGGTAGGAGTTACAAATTTTGATAGCCTCAGTTGCATTTGTGGATACCTAAAACTTTACTCAGCATATATGTGACAAACTTTGGTAAATTGTTTGACATAGTACCTAAAAAAATATTTTGTTTTTAAAACATAGTCCCATATCTTACCAATGGCACACCCAGTTGAATCATGGAATCATAGAATGGTTTAGGTTGGAAGGGACCTTAAAGATCATCTAGTCCCAACCCCTCTGCCATGGACAAGGACACCTCCTACTAGACTGGATTGCTCAAAGCCTCATCCAACCTGGCCTTGAATACTTCCAGGGATGGGGCCTCCACAGCTTCCCTGGGCAACCTGTTCCAGTGCCTCACCACCCTCAGAGTGAAAAATTTCTTCCTGAGATCTAATCTAAATCTACCCTCTTCCAGTTTGAAGCCATTACTCCTCGTCCTATCACTACATGCCCTTGCAAAAAGTCCCTCTCCAGCTTTCTTGTAGGCCCCCTTTGGATACTGGAAGGCTGCTATAAGGTCTCCCTGGNGCAAACTTGCTGAGGGTGCACTTAATCCCTACATCCATGTCGCCCACAAATATGTTGAGCAACATATGAGTAAAAAACAGCCAATGTGGAATTTTTACCAAATAAATGTATTCCTAGAGATGCTATGTCTAGGTCTCACAATGATTCATTCACTAATCTTAAGCAGCACTGAAACAAAATACCAAGAAAAATGGTAAATATGTAAATCCCAACCAGGCTTGGATATTTCCCTGGAAACTATGTTCCATACATGTACTAATATGGGGTTTAGTCCAAAAATGTACAGCCTGAGTTATATGACAAGTCAGAGTTAACTCATCTACTAGTTCTCTGGCCTTTAAAAACATGACTAGGAGTCGCTTCTTGAAAGTCCTGTTTACAAATGAAAATTCTGCTAACAGTAAGGTTCAACATTACCTGACTGACAAACATGAGAAGAAAGTCGGCCATTAGCTTGCTTATCTTTGGACAGCATCACGGGTCTCAGCTGATGTGACAATATCATTTCATTCAATTTTTGCTGCAATGCTAAGTAGTCTTCGGATAATTTTGATATCTGAAAAATATAACACACGATTTTACATTATTATATGAAGACGCATGCATGTTCCAAGATAATAAAAGGTAAAATAGTGGACTAGAGAATGAATTTAAAAGGTATTGCTCCACCTACTGCAGTGTAGAACCCTATCACATTTACCTCCCCATTCACCTTTAAAAAGAAAAAAGAGGGACAAAAAGAGAAGAAAGAGAAGAAGAAAAAGAAGAAAAAGAAAGAGATGAAGGAAAAAAAGAAGAAAAAGGAAAGAAAAAGAAGAAGAAAAAGAAAAAAAAAAGAAGAAAAAAGAAGAATCAAAAAAGTGAAGAAACAAAAAAAGAAGGAAACAAAGACACATAGGAAACTCCACACTGCAGCCCAGTCCTGCAGCTACTTCATATTGGTTCACACATGTGAGCAGATGGTGCCTTGCTGATGCAAAATAGCTTCTACAGCTGTAGGCTTATTTCTCTGCACATGTGTGAGTCCCTGACATTGACACAGCAACTTTTATTTTCATTTAGAGAGACATTACACAAGTTTACTGAATTAAGGGCCTTGCCTGGTAAATGCACATTTCAATAAACAAAGGCAAGGCTACTGCATTTAATCTAAACCAGGTTAAAACTAACACAATTTTTTTGCCAGTGCTCTAACTTTGTCTTTCCCTGCTTTCTGAAAAGGGTATTTTCTCTTGCAGCCCAAAATACTCATTTTTATAGAACACTCATTACAAAATCTCAGTCTCAGTTTAAAGAGTAAAACCTTGGTACCATAGAAGCCAGTAAAATAACTTTGCTATTCTGTCATTGCTCAGAGTATTATGCTCAATATATGTAGCTTATAAGCTTCTTACCTGCCGTGAAAAGGCTGCCAAATCACAAGCCTCTTTCTCTGAGTCTCCCTTCAGTGTCTTAGAGTCTTCAGCCTCCGTACAGGTGCTTTCCCTATCTTTTGTTGTTTGGGGTTCATTGTTTTGAACGTTTACTGTTTCTGTCAGCTCCTTTATAGTTTTCTCTTGATTTTTGCAAGGTAGTTTCCCTTCTTTTCTGAGTTGTCCCCTCCTTCTGTAACCCCGGTAACTGCTCTGAATAACCACTGCTGCCTTCTCTTTGTCTTCTGAACCTTGTTTTTCTGCCTCAACTTGCTTCCGTGAGCCTCTTAGTGACTCTTTTCTTATAATTCCTTTACGTCCTGTAGGCATCACTGCTTCATATTTCAGGTGGTTTCTTTCCACATCCCTGTCAGTCCTGGGCTGGACCACAGCAGATTCTTGACTTTGCCCATCTGCACTGATTGTGTCTTGATTAGCTCGATCTTGGTGGGGACCAGGTTCAGTTGTGATTTTGACAGATTTCCTGGACAGCTCTTCTAAAGAGGCCTGGTCTTCACCTTCACCAACATGTTCTACTGCAGGGTTCTGCTTCACAAAAGCTCCCTCTCCTTCAGTGGATGTTTTCTGTTGCTCCTGTAGATTCCCTGTGTCACTGCACCCAGAGTACTCGCTGTCAGTAACAGCATCAGCTTCATCTTGAGTCTCCTCGTTCGCTGCTTCTTCCAGTGTATCATTTTGAGCTGGCTGCAGTTGTGCTTCAAGGAATTCCACAGCAGATAATTCTTCCTCTGCTATTTTTTTATGCTGTTCCTTTATATTTTTACGGACTCTGTAGCCTCTGTAATGGCTCTGAACAACGACAGCTGCTTCCTCTTCTGTTTTAGGAAGGGCACTCTTTACTCCAGCTGGAATTTCTTCATTGTCTTGAAGTTCTTCATCCTTTTCCTTTTCGCTAATGGATGATGCATTTTCAGTTTGTTTCTTTCTAAGTGATTCCCTGAATGAAATAGAGTTTTGGGCAAAAATTACAGCTGAAGGAGATGAAGGATAGTGACAACTTTACAACTACCTTTGGTGGTGTTTGTGTACTAAATGGCAATTTGATACATTGCAACATGGGAAAAGATTTAGTTCATACAGCTGGAATTAAAGACAGCAAACCAATCTCTGTCTTTCTGTTGATTATTATTTCTTAAAGTGAAAAGGGACATCCCTGTTAAACTCTTCATGGCAAATTGCTAGGGGGACAATCTAGGCTTCACGAGGGCTGATAAAATGGTAAAGAATTAATTTAAGTGTTAACAAAAACAAAAGGCAGAAACTTTTTGGCACCTCAAATATGTATAAATACACACAATCCTAAATGTATTCATGAAAGAAAACTGCCTCAAGTCACACCAGGAATGCAAAAAGAATTATCCAGGGCATAGGTTCAGGTCAAATTCAAAAGACCGAGTCCCTAAACTGTCTTTGTTATCATCAGTAAAACTTCAGTGTCAGGTGAAATCTGCCAACCTGTTCCTTCCCTCTGAAAGACTCTGGACTCCTTCACAGCTGTTTTCTACCCCTGTGGACTAGTCTCCACCTCCTTAAATGCTATCACTGAAAAAATGATGGTGATGCGCAAAGTGCTACTAGCTCCATTTCAGAGATTAGGACTACAACCACATTGCAGAGATATTTAGAATGTGATTCACCTCACCTAACTTTTAGCTGTTTGACCTGAGCAAGACATCTGTGTTCCTGCTGTCATCACCTATGTTTATCTCAAGCAGTGACTTAAGATGAGAAGAGTTCCTTGCAGATAGATGCTTATTTCTTGCTCTCATCTGAGCTTTTTATGATGAGCGAGTTCCAAAAAGAGACTAATCTACAGATTACATTAAGATTACAGGTGAGCACAATATTGTTGATCTTCCCCCTAAATATGCCTTTATTCCCTGGCCTTAAAAATAGGAGAAAATTGGCTACTGACATTAAAAACCTCCACATAAATGTACATTACCTGTGCATACATATCTAGAATAATCCTAATTTGTTCTACTTTTAGCTTACATCACTGTTCTTCAGCAGTATAGTTACTGAAAAGGTACACATTTGAGAGACATAAGAGATAGAAAATAATACTACCTCCTCCTTTTGAAGATCTTCCTCTCCTTATATCCCCTGTAGTGAGACTGAATTGTTATTGCTGCTTTGTTTCTTGTCTCAGTTAGTTCTTTTCTCTTCTTCCTGAGTAAGTATCCTCTGGCAACTGATACAAATTGTAATATAAAACAATCTTAGGCACAAGCAATGGGTGTCCCACACATTTCAGAGTGTCAAACGATAACAGTATTAAACAAAAAACAATAAGGAAATACAGACTGGGGTGGTTGTTATGATTGTGTTTCATCTGAAATTATTCTGTCCCACAAAACTTCTTTGAGATTTCAGAAAGCTGTAGCCATTCTACGTTAGGATACAAGCAAGCTCTTTCTTTGTATTTTATTGGATTAAAGAAAATACAGGAAGATGCAGAATGAAGCAGAAGCATAGTGCTATCTAAGTGCCTCTAGAACACAGTGATCTCACCTTCATGTACCTGCTTTGCCTGATTCAGGCAATTGATTTGACTCAGTCTTTCACTTCCCTGGGAAACACCTGATTATCAGGCTATAGAGATTACTAGGCTCTCTTCCAGCACAGACTTGGAATTAGCTGAACATTCACTGGATCAGAGAGAAACTGAGAACTTTATAGCTCAGCAGTTACAGAAGACTTAGTTCATGCTCCTTTTGCAAAGGCTCATTATTCAGAATGAAAAAGCTCAGCATGAAAGATGTGCTAAGCCCCACAGTAACCAGGTGCACTGTGGCAAGGGTGCTCGCTACTTGTGCTTTGTAGGAGGCACAAGTTCAAATTTCTGGTCTGAACCAGGACGAATAAGGACTCAAACATGCGTCTTCCCTGAGATACGTAGGCGCTGACTAGTCACTAGGGGCTTGATGTAGTTGCCAGCACATAGGTATCTAGTGCCATCTGAAGTGCTCCAGGATAGCCAAGGCATCTATCTGCATGGAGCTGGCAGAAAGAACAGGACAGATGTGACTTTCTGGAGAGAGAAAGTTGAGTATACCACATGAAATAAAGCTGGAGGCCAGACAGGATAACCTAGGGCATCTCAAATGACACTGGATACCAACATGGGGGCAAATGAGCTGAGCATTTGGTGGTTTTGAATAAAATGAATCAAACTCTAGGCTCTGCTGACTATAAGAGGAGTTTAGACACCTAGGTCACTTTTAGACACCTACACTGAAATGTCTTAATCAGAAATGGAACTGCATTCAGAATGTTGCTTCAAAAATTCCTTAACTTGCAAATAGTTTCCTAATGGGAACTGGCATAGTGTCCACAGCGCTGTGATTTGGACAAGTCTGCAATTCCAGGGATTCAGCACGAATCCGCTAATCCTTGACAAAATAAAAAGAACACAGTGTTTTCTCAAAATACTTCTGTTGAACTCTAATTCCAAATGCAGTAACAAGGCTATGTAGATAGAGGATTCAGGTGATTTAAACACCCTGAGGAGATGGTAGATATGGGAGTGCTTACTCCAACTCTGCTGAGAGTGTTTTGCATCACAGGGAAGGGTCAAGCTCACTTAGGATTGGACAGGGAGCATACACAGCCTATTCTACCACATTCATATAACTTGGTGCTAGGTTTTATTTGCTTTAGCATTTCCTACTCATAATTTAGACCAACTTGAGCTCCACTCGATGCAGTGGTTCAGTGTAAGAAGCAACAGATAAAAGGGACATAAACTACATCTTGATAACAGGATATACGGTAAAGGAATCCAAAAACTTACTGGAAGTGGCACAATTGGTCTTTATACTGCAGTGTGACAGGGCCTTAGAAAAGTGCAAATTGTAAAGCACTTGGAATACATCTAGAATTTCTTGGACTTCTGAGCCAATCCTTATTCCATTTTCATACACAAGCAACTCAACAGGAGTTATTTTGAAATAAACCAAGTTACATTGTCAATGGACATGCCAATACAAGCGAAGTCTGGTCCTTTCAGACTTATTCTGGTTCACCTTTGAAGTTTCCCGAGAACTTTATTATGAGATAGTAGCTGTCTGAGTTTTGTTTTCAGACTGGAAGACGAGTTTTGTAGTGCTTTAGAAATAAATGGGGGGAAAAAACCTGAGAGACCTAAGTAAAAATGGACTTCCATTTTGTTCTGGCTTCTCATGCACTGAAAAAAGTTGAAATGAAACTGTACACAGGGCAGAGAAGGTGGACAAGAAGAAACATTGGGGACATCAACAGAGTGAAGTGGTAAATTCATAGTTTTGCATTTGCTAAATACCCTAATATAATTGAAAACTTTCAGATGTGTAATTATTTTTGGCACATCACTGGATTTTATGCTGGTTTTAGATTGTCTTCTACACTGATGAAGTTCTACCAACTGCAGTGAAGTGCTCTTCAGTACACACTAACATTGGCTCAGTGCAACTAACAGACGCATCTGACAATGATGAAAACCAGCACTGGTGTCAGTATATCCTCATGAAGGCATACCTGAGGTAGTTTAAATCTAGATAGCCTGGGTGCTGGCAGCACTAGCTTATGTTTGGGGTTGCCATCTTTGTAATTACTGAAAGTTCTATGCAGATTTGTGCCAACTGTTTTCAGACTTGTGCCTCTCTAGTTGTACTGCTGCTGATTTCAGAGCTGCCTAGACTATATCTGGCTTGGGGACATCTCTACAGGGATGGAGGAGACAGAAATATAGGGAGGAAAAAGGGATGTCACATAGCATACATCTGGGCCCAAGGAGATGGGCTTGCTGCAGAAGAGAAGGAATATTTTGCTAGGTTGGATAGAGCAATGGCAAAAAAGAATCAAAGACATGAGTGAAATTACAGGTTTAAGTCTTCTCAAACAGAACTATTACTGATAATGTAACAAAACCTATTCCTAATAGAACAGCACACACACACACATTATATGCAGACAGTATCATATGGGGCTTCAACAATACCAGCTGTAATACTTAGACATATCAGACTGGGAGTGAAAAGGCTTGCTATAGCATTTCACTAGCCCAGCTCACAGCTGTGGAAAGTGCCTCTAAGCCACTTTGAGGTACAGGTAACGGAATACACTGACCCGCTTCAACCACTGTATATAGATACATAATAGATAAATTATATCTCAGAATGCGTAAATGAGCATAGTCAGGAAGTGTAGCTAGGTAATAGCAAAGAATCTGGATCAACGTATTGTGTATGGATAGCACATTAAAAGCCACGAAAGCAAACAATTCTTACTTGCTTGAAGTCTAGTAATATATTCTTCCACTTTTTTATTACGTTTTGCATTTGTGTATTCTTTACGAGCAACAAAACCCCTGTAAGCTGAAAAGAGATGTCAAAAATTAAATAATCCATTAGGTACACACACAAAAAAAAAAGTCTGGAAGGAATTACAGAACTCCATTAAAATATTCATAAATATTTTGCAGACTTTATCTTTCAAAAAAATGGCAAAGACAAGAAGTAAATCTATATAAAAAGTACATTTTCTGGTAAGTGAAGTTATTATGAATTAAATGAATACAAAACACAAGAGAATCAGAATGTAAAATAAGATGATTTTTGAAATGTATTAAAAATCTCAGTTGATGTCTCCATCAACAGTGTAATTGGTCTTATTATCTAGGATGGTTAATACATTTTATTTTCATTATTATATTATACAACCTTGTCAGAGCATGCCAGAATATTATTAATAACAGTATAATCTGTGCAATCACATCCTTCCATTGTTAAAATTGCCTTTTAAATGTAACATTGATAAACGTAACTTCAGTAAAGAGATTGTCATAACCTGGTGAAAAGAAATTTTTCTTCATGAGAACAGATATCACCATGTGTAAGATTTTGTCAAAGGTAACAGCAGGAAAACAGCAAAATCCACATCCAGCATGCACATTCATCTATCAACTGTACACACACACTAGCTTTAAGCAAAATGTTAAATGTTTTAAAGCTATTACCTGACTGTATTTTAATAGCACTTCGTTCCCTTTGTTCCTTTATCTTTTTATATCTCCTTGAACCCAGCCACCCTCTGACACAAGCTTGAATCAAAATAATCATGTCAACTGTCTCCTTCCGCATTAAATTTAGCTGCTCCACGTGATAGTATTTGAGGAATACCTTAAAAAGAACAGGCAGACAAGCAAAAGCTTTAGTTACCCTCCCAGGCCCTGTATTCACTCAATCCATTTAACATCAACAAGAGTTACAAGTTGGTTTCAAATGATGAACAGACTCTTTAGTTGTAGAACCTAAAGGATCATTCTTGTTAACGATAGCATTTTGATTGTTTGGGGTATTAGTTTACCTTACTCTCCCCTTCAACATCTTTTGTCAATCCCTGCTTGTTCATGCTTTCATGGGAAGATGCTTTGAAGTCCCAGTGCAAAACTTCAGTCTGTAACTATAAATCTGTTTTCAAAAGTATGAGGCCGACAGTTTTGCTAACCTCACAAATCTGATCTATGTTACATAAACGTGATCCAAATCTGGAACCTTCAACCTCTCTGCTTTCCAATTTTAAATCTAAGGCATTGCTTATTTCCTAAATTGCTTTTATCAAGCATGGAGCTTATATGACTCCTGAAAAACTAGTCCAGCACAAGGGACACAAACACATTCCTGGTATGCATCAGGATAAAATAGAATGTGTAGAAAGACCTTGCGCAATTAAGACAGTAATTACGCTTACTTTGCAGAATTCCCCCAATCTTTGATCACTCGTTGGTACAGATACTAGTTAACCCTAATTAAAGTAAATGTAAGTTATAGATCTCGCATCTCAAGATATGCTTCCTTTGGCTGCATGTTGTCCATTAGCTTCACTAAGACAGCAGAGGGAAATAAAGGTTGAGGAGGAGGTAACTTCATGGCTTCTGTCCCATCTATTAAGGAAGATGTCTCCTTTTAAGAACAGTTCTTTCTTCTACACTGAGGTGATTTCAAATAGTTTAGGGTCCATCTCTCTCTATATCCATATCCTTCCTGGGCACTTCTGTTACATTAGCAAATACAGACACTTGGTGTAGTAGTTGTCTGACGCTTCTTTTCTCTGGCAGACCTCCTGAGATCTGTCAGCTGGGGGTGGGTGGGTGTCTCTTTCTGGCACACTGGGAAGGCTAGTGAGCTAGAACCAAATGCAAGACTATGGGAATAGGCATGTGTTTCTATTACAATAAAGTCTTCCCCCCAGTTCACATATATGGGATCATCCTGCTATCTCTTCCCCTAGTGCTCAGCAAAGTCTGCCGCAGAGGCCTCTGGCTGGAAAGCCAAAACCTTTTTCTCTCCCTTTGTGGAGTCTGATTGCTTCAGGGAAGAAGTATAACTGCTTTTCCTTAAGAAAGCTTGGACTAAGCTCACTGGGATCCTTGCTACCACATTTTTTGAAAGAAAATGCAAGCAGTGTCGTTGTCAAGTACTGCTTTGCACTGTGGCCTCACTAAAGCTGATCAGAATATTCACACTTTACAGGGTCAGGATTTCAGCCAGGTATCAGGGAACAGTACCCAGCAAAGGGTGTTTTTTTCAAAACCAGTAGAGACCAAGAGCTACCCCAACCAAATGGGTGAGCAAAAAAATTGCTTAATAAGTTAACAATGAAATACTGCAATAATGCAGATATAATATATTAAAAAATTACTTTAGTTTTTCCAAGAACCCAGTTGTCAAGACGGGCTTTTTCCAAGATGGCAGCACAGGTTTCTGGGCTGACTGGAGGATCATCATTTGTTTTGTAACAGATGAGGTAATACCTAAAGACAAATATATGATTCTTTATTCCATTAATAATGAGCAATAGATGCAAATACATTTAAACCATTGATTTAAATAACAAAAAGTTGCATGAAAGAAAACATAGCACTGAAAAAACCCAAAACAGCATATGAAAGAAATTGCTGTGATTATATGCAGTACTGAGAAACTCAATCAAAAGTGGATGAGTGTCATATTGCACACCCTGGAGGGTTGTTCAATTCTATATCAACACCAGAAAGCTTTTTAAAAGTGTGCAACCCAAGTAGAGTTGTGCACCAGTTCTTTGCTGCTCTGGCTCTCTGCATTCTGTGAAGGTGATTTCAGTAGCAAAATAAAAATATTTTTAAAGCTTTTATGCATAAATTAGCTTATTTTATATCTAGAAATGTCATGAAAATTTCTTATGTGCTAGACCATCTACCTTTTAGATAGTCAACATGACGTGAGATGCATCCCAGCTCTTGTTACCTCACTGAATTCAGCTTTGCAGATCCTTTTGGAACATATATGTGCCGTTATGACATATCATACGTAAGCATTTAATCTGGTAAACTCATTAGAACTAATTCTGACTAGGAAAAGAGGTCAGGATGCTCATGCATAAAAATTACCCATAACATACCAGCTCAGCTGCTGGGTAGGAAAGTTCTTGTGTGTTCCAGGACTTTCCAAAATGCTCCATAACAAAATGAACCATACCTATCTTTTTTTTTTTTTTTTTTTAATTCAGGAAAATTACATGAATTATGTGTGCTTCCTGACAGTACATTCTGCTTTTTTCTTGTTATTCAGCCTTTATACACAAAGCTTGGGTTGTACCAGCTTTAAATAATGGTAACAACCTCCTCATGGAATAATAAAAAAAAGACAATGTTGATTCCTGTATTATCACTAATTCCTACAGTGCTTTTTTTTTTCTTTTTACTACACAATGAATTGGCTTATTTTTATTCTATAAAATAATTTTGCCATTATCCTAGGTCCACCTGTAACTCTAAACTATTTAAAAAAAAGACAAGGAGATACATACTTAATAAAAATCCCTTTTTGTTTGAGGGCCATATCCTCAGTGCCAGAGATCTGCACAGCCTTGCTGCAATCAGGGGCACGCTCTCTGGAGAGCTACCCTGTTATGTTCACCGCTTTCCTCTCTTTTACCTGAACAGTAAAATTTTTTATAAAAAGCAGTGACCAAAAGCCACAGCACATCTTGGTGCAGTGATAACTACCTTTTCCCATGCTGTGCTCTTCCAAAACAGTAATAGTCCCAGGATTATTCTTTCCAGAAACAGTGCTATACTTTGTCCTTCCTCTTTCTCCTCGTGCACCTACAGCACTCTGCTGCTAGCTCTCTATTTCTAGTGCATTACTACTTTTCAGTACTTCTGTCTGAATGGGTGTTGCTTGCTTCTTCCCAGTTTTGATCTCCATTCCATAAATCTCACTTCTGATTGAGGCAAATACTCAGGGTCTTTATTTGTAAGAGAGAAGTACAGCTTAAGTGCTCAGGATTGATTTTTGGGGGCGGAGGAAGAAGAGATAGTTAAAGGAATTATAAAATCATAGTGATTTCATTACCCTTCTTCTTAACAAGTGACTAATACTTAGAAATTATATTTTAAACAAACTTATGCACTTAATGAACTTTTCAGCCCTAGATTAGCAATACCAAATTATCATCCACCCTATGCAAGCAGATGCTGCACAGTGCTGAACATCAGGAGCTAGAGAAACTGTGGTGCTCCTTGGATGCTATTGCTCCAAATTCTCAGCTTTAATTTGAAGCATTACATTTCTAAACAGGGAGTCTTTGAAGAAAACTTGCAGATTATAAGCAAGACAATTTTTACGCAAATGTGCAGGGAGCCTGAAACAATCATCCTGAGATGCATCACTTTGCCCTACCAATCCAAAATGGGTCACTAATCTTGTGCCTGAACTACTCTTTGTCATCTAGTCTGTAATCGTCTTTGTCACAGGAAATGTCTTTGTATTTTTTCTTTAGAGACCATACCAAAGACACCGCTGATGCTTAGCAAACACTGGGCAACAATGATAGGAGAGAAAAAGGGTTCTTCACATCAGTATTACCGTTTTATGAAGTTAGCGAACAGTATACGGTGTGAATAACCCTGTCTTCGAATTCTTGCCGTCTCCAGAATTCCTGTGTAACGCAGCTGAACCAACACTTTTTCTTTATCAAACTTGTTTGCCTGCCGGTCGTTGTTTGGCTTGATGCACCTGACAAAATGTGGCTGGCCGACGACCATTTTGGATAACAAATCCATCAGAGAATACTGCAAAAAAGTAATAAGATATCTGCCACCAGGATATTTATAAAACTTGTATATAGGTCCACGTGTAGCTGAAATTTTATTTCATATGATCAAAATCATGTCCAAACCCATTTACATTTCAGTAAGCTGGTACTTTAATGGATTAAATGACCCAACAACAATTCTAGCTTTGATAAGATCACCAAGTTACTAGTGTATACTGCTTGAGAGAAACACTGACTGCAAATGGATGTACCAAATTCCATCCAGAACATTCTCACAAACTGCCATAATGTCTAACATATGATAGAAACTCTCCTTACACTTATTGGCTTCTCTTGGAGCCTTGTTAGGTAGCCCACTTTTCCTTTTTCCTGCTATCACCTATTTGAAGATGCTTATTCACCCAGAGAGTAAATATCTCTCCATGGATGGGAAATGGAAGAGCAGCAAGCCAGTAAATATTGCCATCCCTTCATTAGCCTGGAGGAAACTAAGGCCATCCTAGAAGAGGGGCTGCTTAAACTGCTCTGATCTAGCACATCCTGTTCATTGTATAGGCTGATGGTGATGCTATAGCTGCCCTGCCAAGAGGAAACCTTTGAGGGGGGCAAAACTAGAGTAAACAAAATCACAATTCCTAAGTTGCACTTTTCCCACCTCACCAGGGTACCAGGCTAGCAGAGGGGTTGCAGTTCGTAGCTCCCCATGCCAACTGAGGTGAATATGACTGTAAACAACCTTAACTGGTGTTCCGTAAAATTGCTTCATGGGAGGATACTACTAAAACACAAATGAAGGGGCTCATTCCTCAAGATTCAACCTGACTCAACAGAAAGAGGCAGCCAGGAGGTAATGCAGTTCAGCAGTAGGTTGGATACACGAAACTAGTGTAGGACATCAAGAGCCATATGTTTCCTATTAAGATGTGCAGTTCCATTCTGGATGGATGCTGCACCATGCAGCAAAGTGCTTAATTAGCTTCATCACTAGTGTGCCAATCGAACACAAACAAGTAGGACACACTAATGGATAATTTTTTTTTCCACTCAGTCTGAGGTGGCAGATGCTTTTCTCAGTCACCCATAGATTTCTGCGTATGAGTAAACCAGTGGGACTGAAGCTGAATCTTCATTTAAGAGCTTTAGCTAGCATGATCTGAGCAGGGATTTCAACTACAGAAAATAATAATAGAAAAGTGTAAATATAATTAACTCATTTGCAGCCTCTGATGCTAGATGCTAGATTCAGTAATGCACTGAATCACAGGTGTTAGATTTGAATGAGATTCAATAAATTTTTCCATCTAGAACTTTAAAACACCATGCAGCTTTGGACCACCATGATACCTAGGCTGAAATTATCCTTCGCAGTCCACAAAGCTGTGCAATTGTATCTACTAAACAGAGGTCTTGCTCCTTACTGTTCTCTGTCATAAATGTAAATGAACTTTTATGGGCCACGAACATCACCTCATCCAGCTTTATGTTTTTGCTGGGAGAGATGACTAAGTAAGAGTTGGAAATTCAGAGCTGAGCCCAAGTGAACCAAATCTGTTCACCACTTTGGAGGAAAGAATGCTTTTCACAGCTATTTTGTGTTGCAGAACCAGTACCACAGCCAGTGCTTGGGAAGATCAAGAGCACTGCTGAAGGAGCCACAAGGGTGGATTCAGGACAGCCTCTGAGCAGTGACCATTAAGATCTTTCTCTGGAGCTCCTGCTTCAAATTAACTTTGCCCTCTTGCTTCATAAACCCTTCAAGAAATGCTATAGCACTAATGTCCAACCTCCCTTTATCACCCTTGGTGGAAAAACAAGCAAGTGAAAGATTAATATCAATCATCATACATCACCATGACAGAAATGTGGCTGTGTAATCAAGTACAATTAAAGATGAAACATCACAATCTCCACTAGATATTTGTACTCCACAGATCGCTGCATCGTATACGCAGTTCACAAGCTCCAAATGGATCATGTTTGACTCAAAGTCAACAGGTATATTTCAAAAGGTGAAAGAATAAACATTCATTCTACTCTAGAAAAATTTATTAAAAGACCTGATATCTTACTCTAAAATAAGAAGCGACTGTCTGTGTTTTCATGCTGGTTGTCTCTCTTGGATGATGTCCAGTATCACTTGCTTCATTCTATAAGATGAAGAAAGAAAATGACACTTTTTATCTCTGTTGAGCTTGTCATTCCCCTTCCAATGTCACAACAAAACACCCCTCAGAGAACATGATTAATTTAAAAAAAGTATTCTAAACAGAAAAAATTACAGCATGATCACTAGCACAAGTCAGTTACACCAGTACATTACATTACTTTGCTACACAATACACAAATGTTCACACACAGAGGACACAATTTGATAATGGAGCATCTAAATAACTGCCACAAATAACCTGACAATGTCTGAGGTCCTGTCTGTTATTTCACCACCACTGTTATTTTGGTAGTTCTCTAAGGAACTTGACTATACTCCACAACAATATTTTAACTTATCCGTTTGCTACAATACAGCTAGGAAATAATATTTTTTTCCCCTGAAGTTGTTATAAAACTATAGCCAGAAAGAAGGGAAATGTTAGTTTTTTACCTCACGGAAGGAATATGAATTGCACAACACAAAGATATCCAGCTAAACAGAAAAGAAAATAGGAGAGGGAGAAAAACCAAGGAAGGGGTTACTTGCTTACTTTTAGTACCAGTAACAGTATTGCCTTTGTAGTTTAAATCAGGGTTCAATGTAGAATCACAAAATCAGTTTTCTTACCTTTGTATGACTGATTGATTTCTGGGGGGTCCACATTTGATAACTGATTGTAGTTTTGCTTTTAGTGTGTGCCAGGTTACCTATGGGAAGATGAAAGAAAGCAACCTACCAAAATGCTTACATCTCATCTAAACTAAAAACTGTGCTGAACCACCTTATTCATGCCCCCAGTGTAACCATATGATTATAAAGGTAGTTGAATTTTTCGGAGTATGTCCTTATTTCCCCTTTCACCCTTGGGATGGAACAAGCTCTGAACAAGTTGCATGAAGATGGAACATGGGCTGAATTTTCCTCCTTCAGCACTTATGTCACCTACTAGAGCAAAAAAATAACAAACAGACTGCTGCAGAAGGTAAGATAGAACATCTGTGTAGTTTTACCCTAAGGACACTATTGTACTATTCTAGTTCTAAGGCTACGCATATATTAGTTTAAAAAAAAAAAAAAGTGCTAGCACCCTTCTCTGGCCCTGAGAGCAAGTGACACGGCATGACTCAAGTCTATACAGCTAAACTCTATACTTCACTACTCTTTTAACCTCCTGGTAAAAATAAGGCTGTCTCTTTTCACAGAGCTTGTTGGAAACCATCGGTGGCCTGCGCTTTCTCTTGAAGTGTGCCTGGCTATGTCTGGGAGACTGCTAGCTGACACGGTCCAAAACTGTCCCACGGAGGCAAGCTAACAATTAATCAGAATGGGTAATCCTGTGGGAGTGTTTCAGTTACTGTTTACTAGCCCTGTTTTGTTTACTACCCTAGACATAGTCTTAAGACTCTAACCTTGGAATTCTTAATCAAGTAATACCTTTATGATGATCACTTGAAAGACTAGGTGCATTGGAGTGGTTTACACAGACGGTGGTCTAAAGTAATAATGAAAATTCTGCTGAGATTTTCATCATGTTACTCTATGTTGATAAACCCCAACCATTGCTGCAAGCTGCCATTGCTTCTGCTAATAACATAACACCTCTGCAATCTCACAGTCCACTGGGAGAGCCTGTAATCTCTCTGTGCTTGGCTACTATCCATAAAAAGTGGATAAGAGATGGGTAAACAGCTGCAAATATATGGCATGCTGAGCCAATGCGTCATGTATTATGTGATGACATCAAGTGCTAAACATCCCTTGGGCTTAAGCTGAATATCACAGGGTGGGAAGGAAAGAGAGAGGATTCCTCACATCTAACTTCAGCCATCTGAAAGTGAAGTGTCTACAGGATCACTGCTGCATTCAGTGGAGAGAGGCACCTTTAGAGCAGATTTATCCCATCCTAAGAGAAACACCTGAGATAGGCAAGATTGGTTGAACTCTGGGTAAACCTCTACATTTCCACTGATTCTAGATAAGTAACTTAGATCAGAAATCTAAATTTTAGTTGGCTATAGCTGGATGGTTTGGGCCAGTTTCAAAAGGCTACACACAGTGTTTCATAATATTTAACAAGAAGACTAAAACAACCTTCACAGTTATCTTACAAAACATTACATAAGACTTGGGATCAGTTCTTGGGGCCATTTGGGCCCTAACTTTGGCTCTACAGAAATTATAGCTTAGTATCTTAGCAGATATCAACAAGTCAGAAAATTCAGGCAAGGACATTGAGCTCAGTGTTTTCCCAGGAACACTGACTTAAAATAGACCTTCAAGACCAAATTTTGCATTCCACCAGCAAAGCCCCCTTTGTGAAGAACAGAAGCCTTGCCAAAACCTCAGTTTCTGTAAGCTATGATAATATTTTAGAATAATTTCCATCAGGCTCTTCCAATGTAACTTTTCTGTTCTACTACAACTACATCTCCCATGTAGTTGTAGAAGAAAGCAATGTTATAAAGTACTTACTGTATGGCTTCATTACTCCCACACAGGGAGTAATACAACACAATAGCAAACTGGTTGTAAGGAGACTTACCCATCATCCTAAAATGGCAGGTAGAACACTATGCAAGGACCTGGTTCAACTAAAGTGCAACTTAGCAGTAATTTCTGTAGAGCCAGTCATATTCCTCCACTCCAACTTATGAACTAGCCGAGGAAGGGCTCACTACTAGGACCCCATCAGTTGTCTACTGTAAAGGACTAAAAGACAGGGGAAACAGAGGATTGTCTCCTCACTCTTTGCAGTAGATTTAGGAGCCCCAACCTTTGTTCTTTACTACTTTAGCGAAAAATTGCACTGAGACAAAATAGGCAATTTATATATGCCCTGTGCAAAAAAGGTCGGTGACTTACCTGATCCTTTCTGTTCAGTCCTCAACTCAAGGGATGCACTCCACTCCCTGTCTTGCTCCCCTACCCTGAAGAGAGGACCCTGAAAGAAGCCTCTACCACTTGCTTGGCACTTGACCAGACCAATCCCTCCCCTGCAGCTTGAGATGGCTGGGGCTCCATTCTGTATAGATTCTAGGGTTGGAAAGTTAAGCCACAAAGTGTATAATGTCATCAACAAAGGGTCATATGAAACCTAGCAGTGGTCATCACAAATGCTAGAGAAGAGTAAGAAGATTACCACAATGGCAATACCTGTTTTTGTAAGTGGATGGGTTACCAACTGTCGTGTCAGATTGTTTTCAGATGATCGCAGTAGCAGCACAATATCAGCTGGCAGAGTATCTCTATTTTTGGCTAGGAATCCACTTGCATTATATAGAACCTGTTTAAAAAGTGCATTTATGCATCTTCTGGGCTTTTGAAAAGTAATTATAAATTTAAACACTCTGGCATGTGGCTTTTAATATATCAAGATACACAAATAGTTTTTCAGCCATCAGGCTCGCTCTTGCTTACAATCTTTCTTTTGATCACTGAAAGTTCTAACTTGTCAATACTGAGAACCATTATAATGCAGATCACTAAAAGCAAATCCATCATTCCAAAGTAGCTTGAGATGTTTATTTTCCTTAATGCAGATATGTCAATATTAGTTTTAGCCAGTGTGGATTTATCAGTAGGACAAGTGTATTGTAGTCCTCCTTTACACCAGTAAATGCAGAGTTAACAACGCACTTAGTTTCAACCATATCACACAGGATTACCCATATGATTGTACGATCTTTCTGTCCCATTCATATCGTGCTGTACTGGACCCAGGACTTACCACTCTTCCTAGAGATCTCTGTATTAATTGTAGAGGAGGTCTGCAAAATCACAAACTGCATATTGGCAACTGAAATCTCTCTAAAAATTCCAAGAATGGTATACCTAACTCAAAATGTAACTCCAGGGCTCTATCTCAATAATGCTGTGAAAGACCCACAAGAAAACTTGGCCTGTGAAGAAGGGTAAAAGATACTGGCATTTTTAATGTAGAAAAACACCTCATAGAACAACCCAAGTCTTAAATTACAAAAAAAGCTTGTAAAGGAAGAGGAAATAAATTCTTCTCCAGTTCTACAGTAAACATGACTAGGAGTAATGAACTTGCATCGCAGCAATGGAGATATAAGTTAGACAGTAGGAGAAACTTCCTAATGAAAAAGCTTGTTGAACACCAGGAAGGGCTGATGGTGCACTGGTGGAATCCCCATCTTCAGGGGCTGGTATTGGGAATGGTACAGGGAGAGCTGGCTCTTCGTTCCTCAGCAGTGAGATACACTATGCTGGTGAAGTGTAATTCAGCTGGGGATGAGGTTCAGAGGAGTTACTGCAGGCCAAGGGGCAAGTTATCTTCCATCAGCTGATGGGCATTATGTTCCCTCTTCACAGGCCAGCTACTCCAGCACTGCACAGGTCCAACATAGTTTCCTATGTGAGACAGCAATGCCCACTCCACACCCCTTTAGAAGAACTCAGAAGAAGGTGGGAGCTCCAGCTTTCACAAGGCAAGGTTCAGGTGACCAGTGGCATCTTGCCGCAGTGTCTCAGCAACTCCTCCTGAGTTTGAAAGGCATGTGCAGCAAGTCACCTCGTACAGGGGGGCAAGACGCTGCTCATCAAATGAAGCAGAAAGCAGGGCCTGCACTATCTACATGGCTGATGACAAAGTACAGAACTAAGAAGTAAGGCTGATGGGGCGTAGGAGGTAGTAGAAAGAATGGAGCTGGATCCTGATTCGAAGTAGTGGGAACAAGCATGGCACGGGACTTTGAGGAACTAAGGGGAAGAGCACTGAGTTGCATTACATAATGGTTATTTTTTGCTTCTTCTATAATACAGTCAGTTAATTTACCTGGTGACATTTAAGAAAAATACACTCCTGCTATTGCTTTTTTTTATGAGGGAAAAGAACTTTTCAATTTACTTCTGATGTGTAAGGCACTACCAACATTTCCATGTCAGGTCTGAATAGATGAAGGTTGAGAACCAACTCAGCTGACCTCTTCTATTTCCTTCTAGCCCTACCATTCCACAATCCCCAACTAATATCATTAGGTCTCTTACCTTTCCTGCATAATGATAAATCCCAAAGGTTAGATCTACTCTTTTGGGTCTCCAAAAATATTTTGACTTCAAATTATCTTCAAATTTTTCTGAAAGGAAGCACATAGTTTATCTTACTGGAGTTATTGTACAATAATTGTCTTCTGAAGCTGGATCCCTCTAAGGATATTGCCTGAGTTCTCAGACAACATAGAGGCACAAAACAGACTCTGCTATTTTTAAGGACAAAGATAACATAATGGTCTTGTAACAAAAGGCACTGGATAGAGAATATGGCAGCTCTTGGTTCAGTTACTTATTTTGTGCCAATTTTTTTCTGTGTGACCTCAGAAAATTGCTTGCCTTTCTAAGCTTTTGATCTTCATATATGAAACAATGTAGTAATCCTTCCTAAGGATTCCTTGGGGAATTGTGAGGAAACATCTACCAATTGATTGAAGGCCTCTGTACTGTAGACTATAAAGTATGAGGATAGAAAGACAACAAGCTCATATAATTGCTTTAGCATGGGCATTGTTACTGGATGTTATTAGGTTTTGTGATTGGACGTTGGTTAAAACTCTCATCTGACACTTTGCACATTCAAAAATGAGTAAAACAAGGATTTATCTGCACAGAAATAACTAAATCAACTGTAACTGCAACTACTCAGCAACACTGAAATGACAGCATATTTAGGTGTTTTAATTCTGATTTCTGAATAGAAAAAAACCAGGAAGCATAATTTGCTGAAAGGCACTGAGGCAGGTTTGCAGCCATTACCCTTAAAAAGTACCAAAATGCTTGTTCAGCTACGGCTCATCAAAAATCTCAGAGCTGAACATGACTCAACTTTGAAAACAGTGCTCTTGGCACATGAACCTAGAGTTTTAACTCAGTTTGATCTTTATCCTTCAAGCCCTGCAGCTAAAAATTCCTGAAGGCAGGAGAATTCAAAATCTGGATCAGCAGCTTAGGTTCACTTATACTCTTGATGTTTCTCTATCAATTTCAAAGACACATCCAACCCTGCATGCATGCCTCCTTCAAACATACTGTGACATTGGAATGTGGGCTCACTAAAAACTTAACTGGCATATAGCCTAAACTGGACAGACCAAACAGAAATCTAACAGGGAGACATCCTGCAAAAGAGTGATAGAAACCATATACTTACCTACAAGTGTCTGATCTGTTGCTTGCGGGAATCGACTTTCCTCATCCAGCAGGGACAATAAACCCATTGGTTTCTGCAGGAACATATCTAAAAGGGGCCTGTTGTCCTCATATTCTATAACTCTTGCATCAACACCTTCATATAGGTATTCATTCTGTAACAAGCAACAGAAGACGTTTTGTCTATGTATACGGAACCACTTCAGAAAATAATTCACAAACTTTCAACTGTAGCAAATTAAAACTACACTGAAAAAGTATGCCCCAGGGCTAAAGACATTAAGATTTTGCAAGAACAAATGTCAGCTGGGATGTATCACACTGTCAGGCTATAGATTTTAATTTGCCTTTGGATACGTAACTGCTTGCTATGGCTATTCGGTAAAGTGAGATGCTTTCCAGGAATATGGAAGAATTAAAGAAGCAGAGTTGAAGAAGATAAAGTATAGTGTTTGCAAATGAGGACCTCAGCATCTATTTACTTCCCTGGTCTGCAATGTAAAAAATATTTCTTAGTCATTTAGAGCTACATTTACATTCCCAGTTCGTTGCTCAGATCTATGTGACATACAGTGGCCAAGATTTACAAAAGCGACTACAGATTACAGAGGCCTCACTTGTTTGATTCCCCCTCCTCAAACACCTGGAAAAGTTCTTAAGTGGAGAATAATGGTGCACTCACTTTCTAATAATTAAAGAACAGTGTACATACTTTCTAAAAATTAAATAAATTATCTCAGGTTGGCCTCTACAAGATTTTCACTCCTTTCAAAGAACTAGGGAAAGGTATTAAAAAAACGGTGGGGTTTTTTTGTGTGTTTTGTGTTTTGTTTTGTTTTTTTTCTCCCGAAGACTAAAAATATCTTTGGATTCCTACCAGGCTGAGAAAAACATGATAAGAGATGCTGTGTCCACAGTGTGTTGTGATGGTTTTATCTTGAAAAGTTTTTAAATTATAGCTGAAGAATACAAGAATGACTTTCTTCAATCCTTCAGCAAGGCAGAGGACAGCCGCAGATTTACCAAGAGAAGGATGCTCTAGGGACTGCCACCCCTCCATTATTTTCACCTACATTAGGTAATGCAGCAGCAGTTACCCACTGCGCAGTGCTCCCACATATAGCAGGGCTGCCCTCACTCCGGTGCAGGCTATACTATGAAACACATAATTAAGCCTTTTGACCTACTTTAAAAATCACCCCTCTTCCAAAGGATAGGACTTTACAAAAGTGTTGTATTAATGTACGGTGTTAACATCACAGTTGTGCTATCCTGAATTCATTGTGAGAAGAGTGTTATAAACATGAATAATGGCTAACATTAATAAGTTCAAAGACCTCTAACCCTGAAAGACCTCTCCTTATGTGTCATTCACTTGAGTCTGAATTATAGTCAGGGTTGAGTGAAGAAGAAAATACATTGAGTATTTCAAAAAGCAGTTAACTGCCATATACAACAGAAAAGCATGTAATATTAGACTTCATACCTCTTCATCTCTAAACCAGAGAGAAACAGCAAAATGAATAAAATCAGTAACACTGTCCTGGAAATACAGGCCCAAATAAATAAATCTGCTGATCTGTTTGAAAGAGAACACAGAACATATACCTAAACGCTTCCAGTATCCAGAATGATCTAATTTCCCAGGACACTTGTCACTCTAAGGATAGGTTATGGCTCAGTTTATATGCCCGTACAAGGGTGTAAGCAGTAAGAATCTCTCCTGTAGCCCCGTGAGGGCTCCTCATCTCAGACACATAACATTGACTTCATTCATGTCTCCCCTGGAGCAGTGGACAGCTGGAGTTTTGCTTTTTATTTTAATCAATGACCTGAGCAGCAGGAAAAGACAGGACAGTAATAAATATATCGCTGATGTAGGCAAGAAATTAATTATATACCTGTAGGAGCTAGTGGCAGGAAGGGAATGAGTCCATGTTATCTCCCAAAGATAACACTGGAGTAGGGGCAGCTTAACTGAGGGCTACGGCTGTACCGACACACAGATGTTATGTTCATGAAACCAGCTCTTACTGCTTAGGATTATACAGAGTACACTTATCAAGGGGGAAAAGGGAAGAGATTGTTCAGAATGAGTCTATCAGAGAAGAGTGTTTCTGTGACACTCAGACATCCTCAAACAAGCTCTCACAGATAACTTTTTCCAACTTCAAATGCTTGTGAGAGGATGGTTTAGAGGGCTGACAAAAGAGTTCTCCTTGAAACTGAAAGGAGGTCTACAGGAGCTGTACTACTACACCATAACAGCAACATCTGCTTCCCACCCTGCCCAGCCAGTGCACAGGGTCTGACCTCCAAGCCTGCAGTGTACGTGACCATTCGGTCTTTGTGTGTGCACCTCGACAGCTGAATGAGTGTCAGTGCTGAGGGTTTTGGTAATGCTGCTGTCTGCCCAGTAGGATAGGGGAGGAGTTCACCCCATCACTTCCTATGGGCTCCTGGAGGACGGCTGACAACCAGGTCTTCCAGGCACCAGTGTGACAGCTCAGAAATAAGATACCATATTACATTTTCTTATGCAACGCTGGTCTTCAACCATATTATTAGAATACAAGCAGCAAGGATAAAAGCCTTAACGATGCACATCATAAAACTGTAATGAAATAGATCTTATTAGAATTAATAAGTTGGATCAGCTATAGGATTCTGTAATCCCCCATGATGTTTTATGACAAGAAAGCTCCTAAAAATAGCAGCTGCTCATTAAAATTCTAAAGCATAATCCACTAGAAAGTATTCCTATGGATAAGATGGCAAAAGGAATGACTGAGTTATGCTAATACTTGGCTTCCTATCTCATCTCCGTCTTCCACGGTATCTTTTCTATGATCAAAACTAGATAATATTAGCTTGTGCAACCTGGTTTCACTTAATAACAAAAGAATCATTTAATGCATTAGGAAATGGTCTTCATGTTTAATAAAAAAAGGTAATGGCATTTTGCTGAGTGTGGTGTGATGACGCTTTGGTTTAAATGGGAACACCAGCTTAAAGTAGAAGATTAAATTGTCATATGAATGTAAAATAAACATTGCATATATTTAATGCAAAAAGTAGCACCCTTCCAACTGACAGTACATTTTCCACTTTCCAAAATATTTTAGGTATTTGACATTACACCTTTTACTTTTTATGGAAGAATCACAAATGAGAAAGAAATGTGGAGGTTGTCTTGCAGTCCAATGATACCTGCAGATCATGGAGCTGACAGAGAATGAACTTAACATCAGTACCTTCCATGTAAGAGAAACACCTTGAAGGACAGGACTGAAGGTGCAAAAGTTGTGCTTTGCTTAATATTAACCTATCAAAAGCTTGTGCCAGCATTCATTCCGCTTAACTATAGACACATAAAAGAAGTGACTAAGTTGAGAGCCCACGTTTCCACCCAATGGAGACAGAGATGTATGTATTTGTCTCCACTGACTATTGGGAATCTAAACCAGCTCTAGCTTCAGCTATACTCCCCACTTCAGCCTTTCTGTTAAATTAGGGAAAGAAGATGGCATTCAGGCCTAAAAGCCTTTATTCTTAAGTGCAAGTATTAAGTCAACAATACACGATCAATTCCCTTGATCTTGACTTGAGTTCTCCACTTTGGCATGAAGACACTCTGCTCTAACAGACACCCTTGCGTCTTGGGTGGTCATAGTCCCACTCTTCCTTCCTACTATTCCTATCACTTCTGAGACCGTATTTTTGTAAGGCCACACTTCCAAGGAAAACAAAACTGAACACTTTTCAGATTCAGATACAGAAAAGAAACCACTGACATAGCTAAAAACATGCCACCTGCAACACTGAAAGTACAATTTAGCCTTATGAGGTCATTTACTATTTGGCTTCACTGTTCAAGTTGCCAAGAAATTATTCCCCTTCCCTAGTTATATAGATTGAATTGGGTTAATTGAGAACTAGACTATAATCAACTGATTTAGGCCTTGACTTCCCACTAGTTATGTCAAATTTCATCTAATCACATGTGGTATGGAACTGAACTGGGCAAAACAGGGAAAGAAATGAAGAAATAATGTACCTGTGAGTCTTACTTCTCTTGGGGGAAGTATGAAAGAAATTAAATTCCCCAGTCTTCTTTGGTTAGATCTACTGGGTGCAATACAGTGTTGCGTTAGAGATTTCTGAGACAGCACAGAGCAATCTGACATGTCTGTCCAGCATTGCACAGGGCCATGGAGAGATACTAGCCTGGGTCCCCAGCAACAGGATAGCTCCATCAGCATGACAGTCAGCTTGAGCTAATGAAAAGTCAACGCAAAGGTCTCAGCGACTGTTGGCATGAGCCTTCTAAACATAGCTCCTGTCTTTTAGTAAAGTTAGGCAGACACACCAGCGAAAGGCAGGGGTCATCCTGCTGTCTGGCTTTTACATAAGTGATACTTTGTATCATTAACAAGAACAATGGGATCTGCTGAACTTTTAATTTCAGTCACATGATTTTGAAAATATTTTCTTTTTTTCCATGTGTAGAAAATTCAGGAATTACATTTTATATTTTCCTGCAAACAGCTTTCTCTTATTTGTCTGCAGGGAGGGCCTGTATTTACAATGAAAGTACATTAGTGGTGCTAACACTGGAGAGTCCTTAGAGTGAACAGAAAAGATTCTGAAGCCACCTGCTTTCTTGAAGGCTGTTCTTGTGATATAAAACTGGAACAATCAAGTTATAGATAAATGAAAAGTGACGTCTTATAATGACTATGAATCATACTGCAAATCATCCCGTGCCATTGAGTTGCAATGCACAGTAATACATTTGTCATTTCTTGGTTCTGAAAGCAGGGGGGTTTATACCCACACTTCCACGAACTTCATCTATATAGCTCATTCTGCAGTGCCGTAGGAATATCTTGGAGACTACTACAAGATAATATAATGAAGCTTGATATAATCTGGTGTAGTGGCGTCGCGTAAATTAAAGTAGACATCTTACTTGGTCGGTACTACAGGCAGGATGTGAACACTCATAATAGGAATAATATCACTGGTATAAATGAAATATTAATGGCAAAATGCATACAAGCACCAGAAGAGTCTTAGAAGAATGGCCTGTGATTTGAATGAAGAACATTTGTTCACGGCAATAAAAATGAGGAAAGTGTTCATTGCATCAAGACCAGAAGGCCTTCACTCACATAAAAACACAGTGCAGACAGCTAGTGAGCGGAACACTCTCTAAATCTGACAACAGGAGGATGACTCCAAGGTTACAGCCCATCACTTATGCCTTTCCTTTTCCCACCAAGGAAACAGACTGTAGGCATAATGATGTATATATTCCAAACAAGCAAAAACAGATAGTGACCTTGCCTAAAGATTACAGAGGCTGAAATAAGTAAGGTTCTGAGGCAAAGAACCGTCCCGTAACAACTGCTGATGGCTGAAGGGTGTAAGACACCTGTCCAAAACCTATTTCAGCAAGAAGCACCCAAGAGACATGATGACGACTTGCTAGTTGGTGTCCCTTATTCTCTGTGTCGCTCACAAATGATCCTGGCCAGACCGCTTGAACACACATCTTGATGCTTTCTATGTGTGTGTTAGTTAATGAAATCTGTAAGAGAACGAGCAGGAGTGGGAAAAATCTTACTTAGAGATTCACCTTCCCCTTCCATAAGGTCTGTAACTGTCATATTAATTTCCTACAAGGAGAAATGAATAAACTGTATGTTGTCAAAATCAGACGTTCATTTTTTCCCTTATCTCCTCAGTAGCAAAATAACTACCCTGATCTCCCTGCAGCGGGGTGCGTGCAGTAGATGGTAACACCACAGACCTCTGCGTTAATATAGGTCTGGCCAAAATGTTCTGTGTTACTATATCTAGAAACAAGTAAAGGCACATTACACTGAATAGGAACCAAGTCTAATGAAAAAAGAGAAGGAATATTAAGACAATATTTGGGTATACAGGGATAGGGTTAGGAAAGCGGCAAAAAGGCAACTAGGGAAAATGTGGGCCTGCTGTTAAACGGGCGTGGACAACACGGAAAAGGCTGAGACACTTGATGCCTTCTTTGCCTTGGTCTTGACTGGTGATCCCAGGTCCCTGATATGAGAGGGAACGCCTGAAGCAAGGAATACTTACCCTCGGCAGGGGAGGATCAAGTTAGGGAACATGTGAGCAAAGTGGACGTACGCAAGTCCATGGGACCTGCTCAGTGACTGGATTTGACAGGAATAAATAACGGTGCTGCCATCTGTGCTATTTCCATCTTCTGGCTGTTAGAAACAGCAGTAGCCAAGTGCTCTTCTTGTGTGAATTTATGCACTTTGGAAAGAAGACGCCTAAGTAATTACAGTAGTTCAGGCTAATTTCTCTCTCTGACTTTTAGATGGTATTAAAGACAAGGAAATACTCGTGACTGAAAATCTCCTACATAATTCTACAAAAACAACTACAAGGTCTAAGACTGCAAGTCAGCATTTCCTGAAATAATTGGAAACAGCATAAAACATTGACCCATATAAAAAAATTCCATTTTACACACAGATATATATACCTATAGACTGACACATGCATGTACACACCTATATACATAGATGCATTCCAAACTTGTATACGTCTCATCCTTAAAACAAGCAGTTATTAAATCTGACACAATACTCTTTTTCTACTAATAATTAAAATTAGTATGCAGGAGGATTTGTGTCTATGTATCATAAAATCCAATAATTTCAAGAAAACAGAAATTAATAATTCATCTAAAATTTGAATGACTGTGCTTCTCACACAGAATTCTAGAACATTTCTATTTTCAGCAAGATTAATATTGTTTCCCCAGGTGTGTTATTTCTTCAAATAACCATATTAAATACTGACTTAAAGATGGTTAATTTAATTCTCATGGAATTATTTACAAAGTTGAGATGATCTTTTTTTGAGGTTTTTCATTCTCTACTTCAATTTCATAAACTTTTATAATTATAATTTTATTCCTTTTCTCTGTTTTACATCAAATTATTTAGATTAAATCCATCATTATTTAGCTTAGATGATCTAGTTCCTAAATAAGAACAAAATAATTGCAAGATTTTCAGTTTTTAACAATGGAATATCAGTGTTCATTAATCTTATTAGTAAGCTATTATGAATACTGCACTTTAAAAATTATGTTACCACTCATTTATTTTTTTACTGTAGAATCATACATTACATCACTCACATTATTCCTCAAGAAAACAACATTGCATTTGCATCAAACCAATTATCATTGTGTTATGTTGCTTAGATACTGTAAATTTCAAGTTTAATGCATTTTATGTAGGCATTTCACTTGCAAATAGCAAGCACTGCTTCACAGAATACATACTCAGAAAACATTTGTTATAATTTTCAAATTACAGCCTATTATGGAGAAGGAACAGTGTAGTTTCTTGAGACAAGGTTTTATATGTTCAGTAATATTAAATCTTTATCAAAATATTCAACACATACCTGTTCCCAGGCAAAGACATGTTGATTGAAGTAGAACTGAATTTGTTCATTGGCAATGTTGATACAGAGTTGTTCAAAAGAATTTTTTTTGAAATTCTCAAAGCCAAAGATATCAAGAATTCCAATGTTCAAACCATCATCATTGCCACTGCAAAGATGAAATAAACTTTTTATTGTTGTATCTTTATTTTACAGTTACTAGCTTCATTATTACTTCACAAAAGGAAATAATGGGCCAAATCTGTATGCCACTTAAACAGCATAATTTTTGCTAAACCAGCTATCTCTTAAAGTAACAATTTTTGTTTGAAATACAATAAATGCACATAAATTCAAAGATGACTGGATTTGCAGACCAGATACACTGAATCACATAATGACTGGGTCAATTGATAAGCACATAGAGGATTTAAAGTTTTATTTTTAAACTAATAGTTGCTAGTTAATATTCTATTGTAAAAAACTGACTACACTACAGGAACAACATGGAAATAATTTTGTTTCTTTTGTAATAAGATCAGCTTTACTCAGTAGCATCTTGAAATTAAAGATTGCTGTCATTAAATATGATTCCTTCATATTATTTATTCACAACAATTAAAAGTGCTTATTTTAACATGAAAGTCAAAAGAATGAATAGCTAGACCTTTTATGCATCAAAATAACTACTTTTAAGTATTGGAGTGTGGCATGAATTTAAATTACTAATTAAGTTCCAGAGAAGTATTACTAGTAAAAACTTCAGTTTGAAATTTTAGCTGAGGCATTCTGAGAGGTACGTGGTCATTTCTGCAACTGGGAAAAAAGCTCTAGTATTTGAATTTATTTGCTGAAAAAAAAATTAAGAGGATGTAATTTTATATAAAACTGAAGTTGACATTAGTGTTTTTTCCTAACTAAATTTAAAAGAATAAATCATATTCTATCTATAACATCGCTTTGAAGAGCTATCTGTAACCACCTTTTCTTTTTTTTTCCCCCCATAAAAAGTGTAGGAAATCAGATCTGAAGAACTAGCCTCAAGATACTCATGATAGTACTTGAACCCCTTTGAGAAGTCCATCTCAAAAATGGAAGCATTTCATTGTGGAGGGATCAAAAGCATTTATTGATTTTGACCTGAATTTGGTCACTGTTTTATCTGTCTGGAAATCAGATTTTTTGTCAATAAACTGCTGAAATTTGTCTGCCTCATTCCTTCTCAGAGCTAATTACAATAGCAATTACAAATTGTTTTGCTACCACAAAAACAACACAGACTTCTGTTGGGTTTTTTTCCGTATAGTGAACATTTCAGGTCAAACTTTCTCCCTCCTCACCAGCACAATAAGTATTCAGTTTCAAGAGGGCTCTGTAACAGGCAGTGCTGCATGCACTTTATCCCATCTCTTACTTATTAAAGTTATGTTTATTCCTGCTCTGCTGTAAGTAAATATTTGAAAATTTAGACAAAATTTAGGATTGTGGCCTTGGCTTTCCTCTGACGTTTAAAAAAAAAAATTCCAGAAAATCCAGATTTGCAAACCAAAGCTATTTGTTATTGATACTCCACTTCAGGTAGTTATAAGTTTGCCCCTTTTCACTGCTATTACCAGCCACAGAGGACCCTGACCTACAGGATCTACAATGTCAGCCACATAAGTTCTTCTTTGATTAATTTGCAAAATGTGTTATATCCTCATTCTCAATATCTTTCTTGTCTGTGTGTTCAAAATGTCACCCTGTGAGGGTAGGGTGGACATTAACCTCAGTAGATGTGTTTGGAAACTACTCCCACATATATATGAAACCACTCATAACAACAGCAGCAGAAGCAACAGCATGGATGCAAATAAAAGCAGACTTTGACCTACGTAATCAACACATAAATGTCAAGAGTTGACTCTGCATACTAGGAGAAATAGTACAAAGGAAAAAGTGGTTAGTATGCAATTTGCAAAGGATTAAATGATTGAAGGTCAAACTGGAAAACAGAAGACACCTGTGCTATCCATATCTACTGTGTTTTCACTGTTATGAATAGGATAAAACTGTCTTTTTTTTAACATGGTGGTGTCATAAACAAAAAGGCAGCAGAGAAAAAGTAGACAACAACACTAGTAGACTATACTAATCCCACAGAAAATCTCTATTCTGGAAAACTTCTTTTACCTTAAATGTTTGTCAGGTTTGAGTAAAGTGTTGATGCGATTGACTATCCAGCTAAAGAGGCGCCCGTACAGTGCTTTTGCCATGGCATCTCTGACATCAGTGGCTTTTTCCACAGTGTTGGGACGAATAATTGTTTCTCCTCGAGTCACTACACAGTGAGAGGTGAGGGCCTCTTGCAGTTCATCTGCCTGAATACACAGCAAGGACGCACCTAGGAAGGAAGGTCACAGGCACAGCTCAGAGGCAGTCTTTGGAAGGAAAAATAGGCATTTTTGCAATCAAGGCTGCAAGTGCAACGCACTATGAATAAGGTCCAAAGAAAAGTCTTGAACTATGACTAATGAGGGTGTTCACACCAAACAGCCGTCAGTATCTAATTTAGTCACCAGCCTTCCTAGCTTCCACTGCAGTCAGTGAGTAAGTGATTCAAAGCAGAGGCATTTAGGTTCCAAATTGCTTTATCAAGGAAGCTATTTCTCCAAACCGTCTACGGAGAAATGCTAGCGAATCTAGGTGACTATGTCAGGACTATGTCAGTTGTGAGGTGTGAATATCCCTCTCTATAATAGATCCATCTAAGTCTTTGCTGTCCTCCTTTTGCTCCAGAAAAGGGTACTTCCTTCCCAGTTGCACAATATTTTTCTATCTATGGCAGGAAAACGTGTAAGAAGATAGCATGAAGTCTTCATTATCGCCCCAGCTGTAATTACTGAGAAAGAATATCAACTTCCTTGAGAATCTTTGCCCCTTCCCCTCCTCTGCCTTCTTGCAGCCTATAATGTAAAGTATCCCTTCCAAAGAATTAGTGAGCCATATTTCAACAGGCACATATGGGGAACAAGTAATGAGTATCTGAGAAAGAAACTGGGGAAAAAAATATTCAAAGTGTTAACGAGGTTCTCCATCAAATGTTCAAATAACCTTGGAAAAATTCCCAAGATTTTCTTTTCAGGCATCTGCAGTATTAGTCATGTTTCCTGAATGCCAGTGAACTGATTAGTCAAATAAGGTGCACAACCTAGACAATTTTTTCTTTTTGCATTTGAATTCAGGTGGGCTTGGAATTAATCTATCTTCAACATTTAATTATTTTTGCAAAATTTCCATGTGAATACAGTTTTCATTGATAAATCTCTTACAATAAAAGAAATTTGCTATCTAAACACTAAATGAAAACAATCTTAAATCAAGAAAAAACCACTCACAATTCTCAAGGGCTACCGGATTGGAAATGTTGCTCTTGTCAATCATATGTTCAGATACCACTGCAGAAAATTCAATGTTACCCACATTTAAAATGGCAGCCAGGACACTGTACACACTTCCAAGTTCCTGCAAAGTATATTAAAAAAGATACAACACTTAACAGCCACACAGATTTGTCACTTTGGTTTGTGCAATGGGCACGCATGTGTGTTGTTTCCTAAGCCTGGAACAATCACTGTCTCTCTCTTGTCTGCTACACACCCACAACTTTTAGGAATACTTTTCTCAGCATAGTCTTCCAAGTGTAAGACACCCAAAGACTGCAAGACAAACTAGAGCCTAATCTCTCTTCTATACTTGTCTACAGCACAGGATTGACATGGAGTAAGGGAAGCACAAAACACTGGTGAGCGTAATCCTCTTACACAGAAGGAATTCAGAGGTTATTTATAGCTACGCTTCACTGTGTCTGCAGGGATAACCCTGTCTAAAAACGTAATACCTAGATGAACAAAAATACAAAAAACCCCTGCATCTACGTTACAAAAGTACTCCACGTAATAGGTCTGCAACAGCTCCAACCAACGTCATCACAAAAAGTTTCACTGGGAGAGAATGTGACCTCACATCTCTGATTTAGCAAAGCACTTTACCCTTCAAAATGTCCCATAGGAACTGTGTACTTACCAAAGCACTTTGGTATGGACTTTACTTAAATATACTTAAATTTCAAATTATTTAGTAGGTTCTGAAGAGGGATTCTGCCTTGAAAAAGGGCTAATATTAGTCTTGAAAGTGAATGGATATATATAGTAAATGATTTAAGTACTTATATATGACAAATAAAATAATATTTGCAATCAATGAAATAATGCTTTCATTGCAGGTTTGACTTAGATTTGAACTGTGAATTTTCATCTGAACTGTGAATGTTTATCAGTAGATTCGATCATCTCTGAGTATTTTCTACTCAGAAGTGCTGAGGTGTTCCTGTAAAGCAGACTAGTTTTTAAGCTAGGAATCTGTGATACGATATTGTTCTGAGGCACGCAGTAGTGGTATATTTTATAAATAACAGTTTTAGAAGTTTTATAGTAGTTTTATAAGAAGCAGTTTTGTAAATTTGGTTGGTATTTTATAATGATGGACTTCTCATAATTGCACACCATTTTATCCCTACTATTCAATGGTTTGCTGGTACCATGTCAGGCATCATTTACTCAGATAACGTCCTTAATTGCTCTAAAATACTTGATCTTGTTTTCAACACTCTCAGAAGTTAATCTAGCAGTTAATAATTTAATTATTTCAGAGACAGCAAGACAAACTAGATAAGATCAATCTCAAAAATTATGCTCAGGATAATTGGTGCACAGTTTACCTAGCTTTTAAGCAATCATTTTCATTTTAAGCTTAGGGACAGAGATGAGATGCAAAGAAATGGATAGCTTAACTTCTGCCATTATGCTCTACAGTATGTACAGCTGCTGACATTTTTGTGCCCTTTTCCAGTGTGTTTGAAATCTGGCTTGATCTGTCTCATACAGCATGATTATTGTTCACCTCAGGCAGTCCTTTCCTATTAACTTTGCCATGCAGTCTGAAATAAAATAGCGTGATTTTAAGACAGGGAGTACTGACAGTAGTTCCTATTAAAGCCTGCCAGTCAGTTAAAAACAAATTTCAAAGAAGTGAAGCCTTGTTTAGGTCTCAGTTTTAATTGGAGTGGAGAAGATAGATATTCTGTCTAAGGTTTTCTGCTAATAAAACATGGAACATGCTTCTATAGAACCTCCTCTGTGCACTGGGATAAATGTCAAAGCATAAGGCTGCATTACTAAAACTCAAACTTAGAAAAGGAGCTCATTGTCTTACAGTATCTTTTTCTCACTAAAAAGAAATTGTCTCTACACATGTACCCTATATCAGAACCTCAGTGGGGGAAGAAGACTTCTCTGTTCCTTTGCTCCTGCAAATACAGCCTCAGACAGGCTAATTCACCCTGTGGAGAATGTAAGACAGGCTAACGTGGACGGGGCTCACATGGAACCACAGTTAGATTGCCTGTGGTACTCAGCCTGCTTCTGAAACTGTGGGAGTTCTACAGGTAGATAATTCTTACAGATTCAGCTCACAGTGGCTTGCTGAGTTAATCAAGTGAAGATGCATCCTAGAACTGCACAATGCGGCCAGTGACCTAGTTCTAACTGGATCTTCAATATGGTCTTCTCTTCTGGATGATCAGGATTATTGTTTCCATCCATCAAAGTGAACAAAAGAACTGGGAACAAAAACAGACTTGCTTCTTTTCATTATATAAATTAGGACTTGTCAAGGTCTCCGGTGCTGTGACAAAACTGCTATCAGTGCTGAACTGTGCATACCCTTCCATGCTGCTTCTGGAAAGGTGAAAGTAGAGGTGTGAAAAGATGTGATAGTACAGGTGTGATATTACTAAGTGCAGTTGTGAATAAGCATGTAGAGGAGAAAGAGTCTGTGAACTCCACTGCTACTACGACAACGCAAAATGAGTATGGAGGAATGGAATAGGTGAATAAATCTTTTCTGCTGGCTATTCAAATATTTACATTGAGGGAAGCCAGAAATATTTAACTGAAGTGAGTAATTTTCTGTGAAAAGCTCCTTACAACATGCAGTTTTGTCAAAGAACTTAAAACATATACCCATTCTGCAGCACTAGTGCTGTATTTCAGAGATACTGTATGGATCATACTCCTACTATCATTTGTGATAAAGGCAGCAGTAAACTACAGCTGTGATGCACCACTTCTCCCAAGAAGAGAGAACTAGGGAGCAGGATGGGGTTTCCTTTCCTGGCATCCTACTTTAAAAATCCAGAGGCCTGTTTTTATTTTAATTATACCAAAGACAGCCTGAGGAGAGGGGTTTAATGGCCAGCAGAGCAATGATATGAGATCATAAGGAAAGAATGGGTTCAGTTAATGTTTAGTGATGAGATTCACTCCAAAGGGATGTAAAAACTTCATTCAACTTTGCCCCTGGAGTTGTGAAAATGTATTGAGTTCATCAAAACTCAGATCAACTCAATGAATTTTTAGAACTGTCACCCTGGACTTCACCTTAAAACAGAAAGGAGACTCATATTCACAGGCCTAAAATTATAGGCTAATAAATAGTTACAACACCATATTCGATGCATTTAATTTGCAAAAGCCTTTTTTTCCGAATTACTCAGCTGTGTTGTCTTCACTGATTTCAAAGTCTTGTTGACTAATACCATTTTATTACTTTATCAATGCCTTGAAACCTTAAAAATTTAGATGTGGTAATACTAAATTTACCATGCAATATCCTAAAACATAAACACACTACTGCTAAAGGAAGAAAATAACAAGGGAGATTATTTGAATGCTTTATGTAAGTTTTCCTTGATTAAGTTAGCCATTAAAGATCACCAAAAAAAAGGGTTATCAGCACTCACCTCCAGTGTAAAACCTATGACTTTGAAGCACTGTTCAATTAATTCAAACTGAGACTTATAAAAGCTATTGTTCATGAAATCTTGCACTATTCTGAAATGATCATTTTGCAGATATCTGAAAGAGTTGATGGATACAGAGTTAGAATGTAAATGAAGCTGAGAATTCAACCACACCACATTTCTTAGTAATCAATTTATGTAAAAATAAACTGCATTACCTGGGAGGTCTATATTCTGGCAGTTTATAATGTGCCAGTTTTTTCTTTTCTGCCAGACCAGCGTAAATATAATAAAAAATATGGAAATTTTTCTCTCCTCTGAAACAATAGAAACAACAGACTGGTTTAGTAATATAACTATTTACATTTACTGATGACATACTTGCTATTATTAAATGTTATTTTAATAACAGGCAAGGCTCATGCAAACTGACAGAGGACTCTCAAAGAAGCTTTATTGCACAAGTTCCTGCAAAGCGAACACCCTTTCTGTGCCACTGTGTGTTTGTTCTGAAGCTGCTAGAGCAGCTGCTCAGTGCTACGAGCAGCTAAACGCTGCTCTGCCTTTGATGCAATTGGTAGATGCTGGGCAAGATCTTGCACATTGCTCACCCACCCGCATTAAATGGGCTGCTTAACCTCCAGTTATTTTAACAAATCTTCTGACTATGGGAGAGCTACACACTCCTGATTCACTGAATCCAGTATGTTTGCTGTGTCCTTTAGCCCTGAACCAAGAAAGCACATAAGCAGACATTCAGCAAAGGGCCTTATGACTTGGCATGCTTTGCTTAGAAGTTAGGTGCCCAAGCCCAGGACAGAAGGTTTATTTGCACATCCAAGGTTCCTGTGCACCTTATAAGGAATAACTGGATGCTCAGGTGGAAATTTGCAACCACCACTGAACCTGAGATGGCCAAGTGAGTCACTATGAAATGGCAAAAAGGAATTGTGTTCAAACCCCTGGTTTCTGCATGAGCTGAGGCATGTATCTCAGGAGCACCATTACAGCCTTCTGTGAAATGGGATCAGAGCCCAGTGCATTCCTCTCTGCATGGGGGTGCCTAGATCAGAGTCCAGTGCCGACTTGGTTTGCATATTTTACTGTGGACAGTCAGTAGTAGAAAACAAGATCAGTTTAAGGAGTAGGAGCAGATCCCTTATCTTCCCCCTCAGTGTCTTGACCATTAGGTTGCATAGCCATGCTTTGCACTGTTTCTGAAACCTCACTGTGTCCTGATGGTTTGTGTTTTCTCTTGGAAAGGTAGGGGAACCTGTACGTTCAAAATCTCCTCGCTTGAAGTGGGTCTGGAACTCAGGTCTCCCAGTTTCTGGGTAATCAGTCACAGGTTTTCTTCAAAAAGTCATTCCTAGCTCTCCATGTGAGTTTGGGAGTCATCTTCTTCCAGAAGAGAACAGACTGCCCTTGCAATGCAGGTGCCTGAATGCCAGTTCTCTGCCCTGGCATGGCCGTATGGACCAGCCACACAGAGACCTCAGTGAAGAGGAGAACATGCTTGACACAAACAGCTTCAGGCACTCTTGGAAGTTCATGCCTCAAAATTTAACCTGCTACAGCGGCTCTCGCGCTAAACAGTTCAGTGGAATTTTCTTGTGAATTCAGACGTCTAAACACCTACCTAAACAGCATTGGAGGCATGTAAAGGCTTTGCCGACTTCCTGTCTCAGCATATGGCTAAATATAAATACAAACTGACAGCCACAGAACAAACCCACGAAAAGTTATGAAAAAAGTGGTATTTTAAGGAAAAATCTGATTTTATTCTGAAAAAGCAGTTTCCGTGCTTATGTTCAACTGGGGAAAAAAACACCATTTAATAAAATTGCCTCTAATTTTAAATAGTTCATTGAAACATTCCATGTGATACTTAGATGTTCTTCATACCACAAATTGACAACAGGCAACAAGGTCATGCAGAACTACAAAAAGAGTAAAAATGAGTAAGAGATCAGCAAGGGAAAATTTAAACCAGTGACAACATTCCTTGTCTCAAACTCTGTTTTCCTATTGTTATTACGGCAGAAATAGAGTTGCCAAAATATTTGTTATCTGGATGTGCTATATATTAGGAGAGAAAATATATGCTAATAATTTAAATTAATTGGAAATGCCATTTAATTTTTTTGTCATTTTATATTGTGAGATACACACATGACAGAGATGGATCTGTTCTGCATTTGGTCCATAACTCTTTATAACCAAATCCTACTGGATGCTCCAAAATGGAAAACAAGCACTTTGTAAACAAACGAAAAAAAGCTACAATACCAAAGGAAACGCAGAATAATTACACCCAAGTGATATACTTAACACAATATTGCAAAGTTCCACAAAGAAATTTATAACTGAACTATTAGAAAGTTTTTAATTGTTTACACATTCTGATACGCTTTATATATCACATACGCATTTTTATGAGATTGGTTTAAATAACCCAGGAGGCAATGAAAAAAAAAATAAAAATCAGGAGTAGTTTTCAGCTACCTTACAGATTTATAAGCTATTCATATATCATTTATAAGAAAAAATCCCAGTACCTTATTCATCTTCACATTTTGATCCAAGATAATTTCCTGGATTGTAGGCCTACTCTGTAACCCCCAAATTAGATCAAATATAATTTTTATACTTACACTGCCTGGTGGACAACTCTGGATTTTTCAAGGAGATACTCTGAAATTTGAGCTCCTACTACAGTGCCACCACAAGTGAATTTCATTTCTAAATATTTTCCAAATCTGCTTGAGTTATCATTGATGATAGTGCCTGCATTCCCAAATGCTTCTACGAGGTTATTCACCTGGAGGATCTTCTCCTGTAGAGTTCTGTTATTAGCCTGGATATGAAAAAGATATTGTTTAAAATTATCAGTAATCATTGAAATGCATTCATTCTTAAGTGTTTCTTTCCTCTTCTAGTTGGTATTGTGAAGTGTGACATCATCAGGGCAGCCATTCCCATGCGAATCATATGGGAAAGAAGGCATGTGTGTATCATGAAACCTGTCAGAATATAGCAATCCGCACAACTAATGGCTAGCTGGAAGAGGAAACGCACATAATGATAATGACAACACCAGAACTAAACAATTTCTGTGGTCCAGCACTCTGAGCTGGCCAGCCTGCTTTTAGGATCCATGCTGGCATCTGCTTACTGCTGTGCTGCCCTATACCAATAGATCAGTTTGATTGCATCTCACCTGGGACACGCAAAAATGGCATTTTATTTAGACAATTACGCTGGTCACTTCCCAGAATGACCTTGTCCCTCTGACAGCAATCTGATTGTGGAAGGAGGTGAAAAGCTAGAAGAGGATTTTATTTAGTACAGTTTGGGTGATTTGAAGACCCTCAATTAAACAAAGGACAGACTGAGTCACAGCCCTCACTGCAGTGCATACTTCCTTGCAGAATCCCCAAAATATTTTCAAGTGACCCTAGTTCAGGAGGGAGGAAGGGGTAGATAGACCAGCATCACGTTCAATCTGACCTTACAGAAGTGCTTTGGAAAATGTGCTACAGTCTTGCCTTGTCCCCCTACCAATGTCCCATCCATAGGTCCAGTCAACTGGGCCTAAGATAGGGAAGCCTTGCAGCGGCATCCCCTTTGAAACATACCTTGCCCAGGATGGTGAGCTGCTGAACCAGAAGATGGGCACTTTGCGTCTTGCCAGCTCCACTTTCTCCAGAAATAACAATACACTGCAGAGAACAAGAGCATGACTCTGAGCTCATTACGTATCTCTCACCTAGCAAAGGATATAATTAAGACACCTCATCTTTACCTGATCGGAGTTGTATGTCACCATGGACTGATAACCTATGTCAGCAACAGCAAAAATATGAGGAGGGTTGGCAGTTCGTTTGGCTCCAATATACAGTTTGGAATGCTAAGTGTAAGAAAAAAGAAAACATTATCAGTGTCCCTTAATGATTTTTTTTAAATCAGAGTTTAGTTTTATTTTCAGACTAGTGTACAGCATACTGAGGTTACCAGCAGTCATGTTTTCTGAGTGAGCTGTTACTGCAGTCACTATACCATGAATCTGTATGTACTTAGTACGATAAGAACTGCTAAAAAAGATGAAGCACAATTTTGTATGATGTCAGCTCTGATAATGCTATGAAACTCAAATTATTAGAAGAAAATTTAATGTTGCCAGACATCAAGGACAAACTTATAATGTCATTTTATTTGTACTTCACATCCTTTTAGTATTTCTGCATGATACTGATATGGAAACTTAAGATCTTTTCTGTACCTGTAGTATCTGATCATTAATAATGCCAAATTATTGTATGACCAGACTTTCATATCTGTCCCCTGGGAAGGCAAATTCACAAAAGTTAAAATTTTACAGGGTTGCTTTGTGAACTGTTTGATCAACTAAATAACTATGGCTTCCCCAGCTTTCTTGGGAGGAAATGCCCCCAGCTCCTACCTCCAGCCATTCACAGAAGTTCTCCACGGGAAGTGGCAGAGAAGAAATGCTCCCTCCCTCTCCCTTACCCCTCCATAAAGAGGGGTAAGATTCACCTAAAGAAATGCACTTATCCGTATGGATACTACTTCTGAACTAGCTGCTGTGAGCAGCTGGCGCCTTTACACTCTGTGGGGTTCTAGTCAACAAATCTCATGAAGTTTAGCACAATTTATCTCATCCTAGAATGAATGTTGAAAGTCACTAGAAGAACATAACCTCAAAAATCCTATTTCTATCCACTGATTAAAATGGATGACTTGCTCAGATACAGCTGTTTGTACTTTAGACATGATATAGACATGATCCACACTACAGACATAAAGATATCAGAAATTAAATTTTTTTGAGCTTTCCATTTCTGCACTGAAATTCAGCACATGATAAGGATGTGTGTCAGCATGCACTTGAAGGGAAAACTGCATTGGGAATTCCATTTTTCAGAGTGAACTGAAGTAAATCCCAAGAATGGTCTTACTTTATATTTAATACAAATATTCATACTTTAATGGAAATCAGAGATAGTTTAAAAGAACCAAACCTAGATTTTCATACCTGTGAAGAATAAATATCTATGTTCTGAAATGGATTGACAGCGATGAGAATGTCCCCAACATAAGTGTAGATCTGATCCTTGGCATAACCCTTCTGCAACTGCTCTGTTACTGTATTCTGATGAAGAAAGAATAGGAACATTGAATCACATGGAGAAAAAAAGAATATTAGTATGTATAAATTTAAAAAAATTAGTATGTATAAAATATTTATATAGTTACAATGAGTGAGGATAGAGAAGGAAGGTATTAATAGTCAGGAATGGAACTGATCATGATCAAAAGTGAATAACACTTTCAAACACACTGGCATTCCTAATTTCTTGTGTCCAAACTAATTTTGAACAATATATACTTACAGGTCCCCAAGTGGCTGTAGATAAATGAGTTATTAAGTACTGCTTTAATTCAATTAATCAAAGGTTTCCATGAGTCAGTCCTGTCTTCATTTCTAACACTACAGCTTCATGTAACTCATCAAGCAAGAGCCATATGCTTGAATTCATAACTGCCATTACAGCTGCTCTAACATTACTGTCAGTTATGATAAAACACTGTCAGTTATGATAAAACACAGATGTTCAACTGTTTGGATCCTGTTAATGTAAACAATCGGGCATCTTTCTCTATTAACAACCAGTCACTGCTGGGATTGTCCTTTGCTGCTGCAGAACCAGTTCTCCCTGAAGCAAGAAAAAAGAAGGGCCCATTAATAGCATACCCAATTTCTTGACATAATTTCTCTCAGCTTCTTCTGCATACAGAGCTGGGTACATAAATGCCTGGTTAGGTTTCCAACCAAAACAGGACACAGAGCTGGATGAAGAAATTCAAGCCAGCCTTGAGACTATTCTGAGGTACATGTGAAGATATTTAGGCCCTATTCCCACTGGAAGAGAACGACCGGCAGCAGAGGACTACAGCACGAATTGCTTTCCCTCCACATCCATCTGTTCGCAGTGTTGTGCACTGTGTTCTGGTTAATGCACTTAAAACCTGAATTCTCAACAGCTGAAGAGGTTACATTTCCTTCACAGGAAAACATAAGGAGAAAACCTTGGTTTTCCATTGCCTTGATAATCTCTTCCCTTTTTGGTTTGGAATGCTACCTTGCTTTTGGCCATAACCAAATTCATATTAACAGAATTTTTTAGGGGAACTTCTGCCCTTTCTGAAATTATTTCTTGCATCAATAGAAAGTCTCCTGTTTTTCTCTTCTGATGTGGCTATCTAAACTGGAAGAAAAGTTTGAATGGAAGAAAGGGGACAGCTCTGAGAAGCTGCCGTTCACATGTGAAAGAGGTTTTAAACTGGATTGCATTTAGTAAAATATCACATATTCAAATGATGCCTTCAGGTGAAGGCTTCCTGAGGACTTTCCTGAGAATGCTCCACCTCTGAGGAGATGGGATATATGTCCAGTTCATGTGTGGTTTTTTGTGTCTTCTCTTTAGTTCAGATTGTTTCTATGCTTCATGGCAAAAGACAAAAACCAGTCTTGCTAGCTTATGGCTATTCCCAATATGAAAAAAATGCTTAACTCTGAGCTTTGTGCAGCAGATGAAGTTTGGATTAGCTCAACTAAACATTAAGCTACTATAACCAAGCTCTTGGATGATGGAAGATGTTCTGCGAGCTGTTAGTATTATATTGTTTACCAGCTCAAGAGCCACATTTAGTATTCTGGACTGACGAAGACACAATATATCAAAGAAGTTTTACAGTTAAGAGAATGTGAATTATAGTCTATGCAGACCTGCAGATAATGTGCTGTGGCCTGATTATTCTTTCTGGTTTTGAAGCTTAAAGCATAAACACAGGACTTCCCCCCTCCCTTATGCATGTTCCCCTGCTCCTAGTAGACTCATTTTCAAACTTTGACAAACCAGTGAGATTTGTGTCAGTAATTTTGTCAAAAGTTCACCAGAAGGCATTGACAGGTCAGAGCCTTAGCTGACATAAATTGATCTCAATGCATCTCCACACCAAAGTAAGTCAGTGAGAAACCAGCCTAGGAGAGGCTAGTTTAAGACAACTGTCCAAGCAATAGGGAAGAAGGTGCTGTTCTTGGACTTGGACCAATTTCAGGTTAACACATCATTGCAAATATTTAGCTGTAATAAAATCCAGCAATATATATCCTCTTAAGCAAATGGTGCTACAATACTGCTTGGTCTAACGCTGTAACTGCAGAGGGTGTTTTAGCTTTGAGTTGGAACCATTCCTGACACAGCAAATCTCATCTAAAATATTTGGCATAAATTGGTAAAATGCTATTGCACACTTACACAGTTGAAGTGTGACAATATAGTTGAAAATCAAGAGCACACCACTGTGTTTTAATATGCGATTACCCCTCTTCAGGAAAATGTGAAAAAGGAAGTTCTTACCTCATCCAGTACCTCCAAGGTTGCTAAATCATCTACCTCTTCCTGGTTTGAAACTAGTGACTTACTGTAGTTCCCTTTCTTTGTATGAATACGTTCAAATCTAGAAAAGAAAGACATGCAATTTCCTGATATAAGGAAACACAGAGCAGACATTGCATCTGTAACCATCTTGAAGACAATTCAGCCAAAACATTCCAGCTGTCCACTGTTCTGAATTCAAACACATGAATGTTTGAGTAACAGGACAGGATATAACTTCTTAGTGCAGCACACCTGTACTTGACAATTAAAAATCTATGGTTTGATCCCACAACTGATCCCATGAAGAACTTTTTCACTGTACAGATCCCTGCTTGATCATGCCCCTGCAAGACTGGAGCTAACAGTCAAACTCTGGCACCTACCTGCAAAAAGAAAAATGACCCAGATAAAAATTACAGACAGGACAAAACCAGGGGTGTATGATGAGATAGTATGGCAAGGACAATGCAGACAAAGTATTCAGGATGGAAACCTTTCTAGCTTAGTAATGACAATGCTCTAAAGCCTGGCTGAGATGACCACACTGTAGAGTAAGGTGCTACAGAACCACTGGGGTATGTGAAATACATCCTAACCAAGAAGAATTTTCTTGGACTCCACAGGAAAAAAATCGTACAAAATAAGGAAACAAAATTTCAAATCTTTTTCTTATCAGGGTTAAATTTCAACTAAGTTTGTCTTAAATTGAAATTTTTTTTCTCTATTAAATAAAGAAAACTTTATGCAGTCTTATAGAAATTAGCAAGAAAATTCCCCAAGCCTTGGATCATTCTCTATCCAAGAGTAAAGGCATTGCTAAACAAAGCAAAAGCAGTAGAAACTGTAAGGTTTACAATTCACATTAGTTATACTTGCTTTATGAGATGGGGGAAAATCAGGGAAAGGGAAACTGGGTAAGTAACAGCAGAGTTCACAAACTAAATCAAGCTCAGATGTGCAATAGGGCACAAGCACAGAAAGGCTACCAAGTAACTCTGACCTCCTAACATGACCTCACTCCCCTTGATACTATAGGTAAGAAGGCACCTCTCAAACACATGGAATATATACCTTGGAAAACTTAGACAGCAGGAAAACTGTGTTGTGTGAAACACAGTCCTTTTTTACCTTGATTCCAAACAAGACCAGGGAAATCCTTTATTTAATTTTGACATTTGGATATATGGCATGAGTAAAAGCAGGCAGGTGTTTTCTCTACCCAGGCCAGAACTTTAATATACAGCGAAGAGAGGACAGGAAAAAGAGGGTAGTTGCACCAAGATGGAGACTTAGAATGAATGAACATCACACTGATGGGGCAAGCTAAGAGACTTCTGAACTCCCACAGAAAGATTCACTGCAGGGTTTAATGGGCTGTACCCATTCCACGAACATCACCTACTTCATGGGTGCTACTTCACGTCACGCAGGCTGTGCACTGATGGGGGATGCAGATGCAGAAAGTCAAGAAGGCACTCACTTGGCATTAGTCACTGATTGCCAGGACTGAAAAGGGGCTGGAAGAAATGGGCAAATGATGCCCTCCCAAACTGGGAGTGCAATCAAGACCTGAATGATGAAAGTGCAGGCGTGAGTGCAATTCATCTAGCACTTCTTTCAGTTTCTCTTGTCTCTAATGATTGTTCCCTGAGGGTGACAGAATGGCCTGTCCTCACCCAGGAGCCAGTAATGGAGTGGTTTCTTCTTCCCTTAGGCAGGTGCCAGCTACCACTGGAGTCCTTCCATTGTCCGTAATGCAAAGGCAGGAGTTTCACACCCACCACGGCTGACTGATTCTGCAGCCTTAATATCAAGACACAAACATGTAAGATTTTGTTGCAAGAACTAGCTCAGTTTCATGGTCTCTGTGCCAATATCACAGCCCAACACCCAGTGTGGAGGCTAAGTGACCAGGAAGCACAATGAACAGTATGGATCAACAGGATCTGCATTGCCCTGATGGAAGAGAGGGACCAAGTCTTGCCAGTTTTACACCCAGCTATTTTGCAGACTGCTCTCAAACTGTTGTTAGGACCCTGGAGATGCATGGGAAAGCAACCCGCTTCCAAATGTTTTCTTTCTTTCAGCATTTACTACAGGCCAAAAAAACCTGTTGTAGATACAGTTATAAGGATGATGGTGAGGCTGAATTACATGGAAGTGAATTACAAGGAGATGAAAAGCAATGGGAATACTACAGTGCAGTACCAGAGCCTTACTACTGCCATGCAACACAGAACATGCAATGTGTGGGCCCATTTCCACATGAGCAGTGCAAATAGACAAGAAGAGATGCAGGCGGAGAGCATGTCTGTGTGGAGGGAAAAAAGGCAGCTTTTGCTGCAATAAATCCATAACTGGACTGTAATTTGGTATGTATTTAAATATATTGAAGCAGAAAACACACGGGAACACAAGCAGGCAGCATCAAAAGGGATGGGTCTGGTGTAAAGCAATCACAGCTCCCCTGGGTCTGACGTCTTCCTGTCTTTGCTTTGGAGGCCGTTTGTACCGCAAGAGCTATCCTGGTAGTACTGTCCTTGAAATAACACTGTGAGACAATTTTTGGTTGTATGTACCCACAGGTTGTATTAAAAAGGATGTAGTAATATTAAGATTTAAATTAACTCTTCAGCCTTGCATGATCTGCTGCTGCTTGATTTGCATTTACCAGCTAAAGGACATTACTGCATTCAAAGCCAGAGGTGCAGGCAAAATCCTCCCCCCTCAATAGAAATCTGTCCCATCTATAACCCACACTCCTATTTATACTTCTTTTTAACAGTTTCAGTTGAAAATTTGTATTTGGATAGTTGAAACAATTTCTCCATTGTTCCCATATGAAGGTCATTTTGTGTCCAGAGGATGCATCTAACATCAGCATGACTTTGAGAAAGACCTGTCAACATGCACATGAGGGAAAGATGCGGGAACTGCAGGACTGTGTCAAGCTCTGCTGTTCTATTTTTTCCATTGCCAAAGGAAGACCCAAAACAAGATAAGTGTCAAGTTCTCCTTTCCATTTCTGGTGGAATTGTTACACATTGAACACACTTTTCTTTTTTTTTTTTTTTTAAAAAAAAATGTTACTGCATATCCGTGAGAGAGTGATATTTCCCAAGATTTGTTTCAATTACCATTTTTCATTTATTGTATGAAGTTAGCAAGTGCCTTGCAAAGGGAGGGGAATGATCTGTTCATGGAGATTTTTCTTTTTTTTGTTTTTTCTCTTAAGAAAACAATCTCTATTTATGCCAGGGAAGTTTAATTACATAAAATTGATTCTCCTGTAATCCTCTTCAGCTGACATTATAAGAACACTAGTGCTTGTTAAACCAGATTATATTCTCCATTCTCAAGAGTACAGCAGAGCGACAGATTTGCAGAACACAATATTTTTCTGCTTTGCTGTCAAAGGGCACAGACCCCTCAAGGGCAGTTATACTGCTTCACTTGCTAAAACTCCAGCCACTTAAAAAAACCACATCGGTTCTGTTGACATCAATGCTGAAATTTCATTATTGTCATGCACATAGACATTGCGAACTGAAATAATCATGTTTCTGTTCTGTTCTGTTTAGAAATTATTTGTTGGAGGCATTAGATGTTACAGCCATGCTCGACAAGCAATTCAAGCAGCTAAAGCCCAGAAACATCAACCCAGTATGGACAAGAAAATACGTCAAGGTAGCATTGTTTCTGTGCATCCTCCTTCACACCCCACCGCTTATCTTTCAAGATTCAGTTAAATCAAAATGAGGCAACTGCAGCTTTTTCTACTTCAAATTGTCAGAATGTATTTAAAAGATTTCTGATAGTTCCAAAAATACCATGAAAAGGGAAGTGTGACTCATGATGCCCTGTTGAACCCTCTGCCTAAACTGGTTGGAGAATCATCTACAGACTAAGAAGTGACAGCAAAAGGGCTGGCCTTAGTTTGGGTGTAAAGAAGAAACTAAAAATAATCAAGTTTTCTGTAAGGTGAAGGTGGGAACAGCTGTACACCTCCCAGCAGTTACAAATAGCATTAAAAGTGACAAACGGAAAAGAAGCAACACAGAGAAACCTGTACAGAATCTGCCATTGCTGGTGATTCTATTTCTCTGAAGGCTGCACAGAGCAATAATAATTCACACTTAAAATCAAAATTTTGTCTTCAGCAGATGTATCTGGTAAAATATGCTTAAATAAGACAATAGTCTTGTATCTCTGTACCTGAATTTAGAGAAGTGTATTGATAGACTCCAGCTGCGTCTGTACAATGCTTTGCAGACAAACCTGTGCTTCCTCTATTCTTAAATGATTGTACAGCACCGGCTGCAGCCTCGGGGAGCTGTGCTGAAGCTTATGCCATGTTGCTGAGAGCACAGTGCTGCCCAGCAGAGCTATCAGGCTTTTGGTTCAGAAGTGGCCCATGTCCAGCCAGCTGGGTCATGTCCTGGTCTGCACAATGTGTTTGGTAAAGTCTGTGCTGGTTTACCATGCCCTGCAAAAATGCAAATTATTGGCCCTTCACAACAGGCTCAAGAAATGGCTGCACCCCTGACAAATTTCAGGGAAAAATAGGTGTTCTTAAATGAGCAAATGAGATATCTCTAAAAGGACTCTTTGGGATTAGTTCTTCACTGTCCTCATGAGCCAGGCCCATGCTCTACAGTCAGAACCATACTGAGAAGACAAACAGGAAGCTGCAAATGTGAGCAATACCTGATATCCCACCTTCAGGATAAATGAGCTGCTGAGCAAGTGGACTGATGTGACAGTAAAGTAGCAGTTGCAGAGCATTAATCTCAGAGAGTCCTGAATGAATGCATGAGGAACTTCTTTCTCCTGTTTTGCTTTAGGAGGCAAACTATTCTCCATTCAGGCATTGCTGCTGCCCATTGTATTGTATGGAAGAAGACTGGAACCGCATTCTACTCTGCTATAGAGACATGTATTAGCTAGAAGCATTTGGGACTGGAGATCTGCTTATTCTAAGGCCTGTGTTGCCAGAAACTCTTTATTGCTTCTACAATCTGAGAGCAGTTTGCAGCATAGCCATGCTACATAGGAGTATCCTCAATGCAAGAATACTTGCTCCTTGTTGGTACAACAAAGCCCACACTGAGTTACAGGAGAGGAGGAGTAGCCTGAAGTGCTCAAGGATTAGTCTGGAACTCCAAAGCCCCAGGTTTAAGGCCCTGCTCTGACACAGATTTCATCTGGAGACGTTGACCAAGGTGGTACTGGACTCTGTGTGAGCTATCTTACTCTGTCCCTCATACTGCCTTTGTCAAGCTAGTGTGATCTCCTACTCTCCACTACAGCCTGCACTGCAGAGTTGAGCTTGAGGGACTGCTATCAGCTGCTTTCAACCGGCAGGATGAGTCAGAGGGAGAAAAAGAGAATACCCAGAAAATAAGTGACGTAATTCTGGGCAATCAGGGAAAGTAATGAAAGAAAACTATATGGTACTCCCTGCTTGTAATGCTGATGAATAAATTGACAACCACCTTTGTGCATGTTGTACATGAACTTCTGTGAACCTAACTCCCCAAAGTTTCCAAATTGTTAAATAGAGCAATTGTTTAGCACCCTGTCACTGGATTTCAGTGTTATCCCTACATAGCCAATACGGAAGGACAAACTCTTAGGATAATTCAGCTCACCCAAAAGCCCTTGCTCTGAATCACTTTGCAGTACAAAGTACTATTTATTTAGGGGGCATATAAAGATGAGGCTCTTAACCTGGGACCAGAGTCAGTTCCTGAAATCTAGGTGCAGTGAATATCCCTCACATATGCAGCTCAGTCACAATTCCCAGGAAATACACGTTGTACTAATCTTTGCATATTTCTGCAGAGATTATTGTAAAAGCAGTCAAGATTAAGACAGCCAAACAACTCAAGACAAAAGTCTTACAAGTCTGACTGTCAGGTGTAGATGCGACAGTTCTGGAGGCCATTTCAAAGACATCTATTTCTGTTGCAAAGTAAAACTCCTTACAATGCAGGATTTTTTCCCCTCATCTGGCCCAGCAAGAATGGTATTTTTAGAACAGCTTTTGGGTATATGCTGCAGCACTTATTTCTAATAATTATTTTCATCACTAATCATAAATTGTAACAGCTATAATGTCACTTACAAGAATGTAAGTATGTGATTGAGGGATTGGCTAAAAACAAGGGGAAACTTAAGCAGTGTCCAAAGGTGAATGATCAGCCTCAAATGAGGTTATTGTTTCTTTGAGAATTTGTCTTATTTTCATTAAAGATTGTGCAATAAATTCCATTATCATGCTTTTTGTGTCACTGTCAAGACAAAAAAGAATTGAAATACTGTATTTGAAGAGCTAGGTGGTCCTAAGGACTGGAGTAACAGATACAGGAGGAAGTTTATTTGTATAAAACCTCAAGATCATACTACTAGGATGTAACAGAATTATTTCTACTAGCTGTAAGTTCATAGAATCATAGAATTGTTTAGGTTGGAAAAGACCTTTAAGATCATCCAGTCCAACCATTGACCCTACTCTACCAGGTCTGCCACTAAACCATGTCTCTAAGCACCACATCTACATGACTTTTAAACACATCTAGGGATGGTGACTCAACCACCTCCCTGGGCAAGCTGTTCCAATGCTTGATAACTCTTTCAGTGAAAAATTTTTTCCTAATGTCCAGCCTAAACCTCCCCTGGCACAACTTGAACCCGTTCCCTCTTGTTCTTTTGCTAGTTACTTGGGAGAAGAGACCAGCTCCCATCTCACTACAACCTCCTTTCAGGTAGTTGTAGAGAGCAGTAAGGTCTCCCCTCAACTTTCTCTTCTCCAGACTAAACAATCCCAATTCCTTCAGCCGCTCCTCATAAGACATGTTCTCCAGACCCCTCACCAGCTTTGTTGCCCTTCTCTGGACACGCTCCAGCACCTTAATGTCCCTCCTATACTGTGGTGCCCAAAAGTGAACACAGTATTCAAGTTCATCAGTTTGAAAGTACTGATGGAAAAGAAGTATCAAGATGATTAAGAGTCATGAACCACTCTGAAAAGAGGCACATATTGCCTTAGGAAGTTGCACAATGAAATAGGCCTTTCTTGCTGTAGCCATGATAAAGGCAACACCTGCAGAAGCCCAAGACCCTTGTCCTGAAAGTGACTCCGCTCACCAGGAATTCACAGTTCAGTGAGAACACAAATGCTAAACAACAAAGCCACAAATTAAATACACTTAGCATGCAAACTAGCCTGCTTCACCTCCTCCTTAACATGAATTTATCTGCCCTAGCTTACTTCATCATTCCAAAAAGCAGATTTTAGAGACGTTTCAGTCAAGATGCTATGGGAAAACATTACTCTATCAAGGGACATTTTCTCATGCTCTTCCCATTTTAATTTCTCCAATGTGAGATCTGAGCTAGGAAAGGTTAAGTTGCAAACAGATTTTTTTATCATACAGAAGTGATGACTTTAAAGAAAAACGTATTGCAGTTGTTCCAAGTCAAAAAGTGGAATCTAATGAAGCTTATTGCTAGGATTCATGCTTTTCTGAGCCTTGAGTAGCACAAGACATGTTTGTGCTATACTGAGGCTACTGAAAAACAAGTACAATCTTCGACCACATTCATTAAGTCTGGAGCAGATCTATGGCATATTGCTGTTTAAAGTTCTGTCAGCATAAGTTGAGATTTCTCTGGTTACTCAGGAGGTTGGTGGGCTCTATTTCTCTTGCTAGGTGTTTGGAAAGGATGCAGCACAATGATCTAAAGCTAGGTTCTTCTTCACTAGAATAACAATAATGGGAATGTTCAGAGGGCTTAGTGCAATGCCCTAATGACTCAATGACTCATAAATATTAGAAAATACCTCAGGAACAATCGTGCTAATGGGAGTGACTGTAGGGTGGCTCCACTCTGTGCCAAGAGATCACACACCCTTCCCAAGCAGACATGGTACACAACGATTAGATCTGAGGACCTGGCCTTCTGCAAAAACCTCTGAGAATGTGACATAACCTAGCAGGATCTCTTCTTTCTGAACTTTACAAATTGCACACTCAGCAAACAAGATGACAAGACCACAACTGCAACAACAAGACTACCACTGAAGAAGGCAGTCAGGGCCAAATTACACCTCAGCACAGTGGGCAGACAGTGATTTGGTATAGAGTGAACACAAGAATAGTGTACACAGGAAGACCCAGTGGCCAGACCTCAGCTATTAACTTCCAGACGTTTTACTTTTTCCTTTTGAAATACAGAATATTTATTAATAAAGTATAATTTGAAGAGGAGAGGAAACACATACTGAGAAAATAACTGGATTCCTTACTTTCAGCTTTAAGACAACATTACCAAATTTCTTGAGTTTATATGGCACGCTTATTTTTATAACGTGACACAGGTAGGAGGATTTCTTTCCTCAGTGGAAGGAAGGGTTCTTTAATCCCTTAAACTACCTGCCTCCCAGTGACAGCAAGCAGGAGAACTATGCCTTCAAATTATGTACCAAGAGAGTGTGAGCTGGAGATCAGGAGGGAGCTGTACTAGGAAAGTTGCCAGCAATTGGTGAAAGTTCAGGAATTCCACAGTAGCGCCCTAGCACACCAGTGTAAAAAAACAGTCCCAGAACAGGATAATCAAGAAAAGAAAGCCAGGAGATTTTAAGATGAGACTCCTCCAGGTGACTTGTCACTACACAGCCTATGTCTTGACTCTGAATCAGATTTACATGGTACTTCTGTACAAACTTCTGTTGACACCATTTGCTCTGTGCAGATTGAAAGTCAGAAGATACATATGATTAGTATTTAAAGACTTTAAAAAAAGTATGACTACTGAATTCAAAGATCTGTGTATAATCTTTTTATCATTCAACAGAAGAAAGAACAAATGCCATTCTGTAGTAACTGTAGTCCTTTACAGGCCTGGAATTCTAATTTCTTCTGAAGTGAAATGAGGTACATACTTTACTACAGTTTCAGCTACTGGAAAATAATCTCTGCCTTTTTTGCTTGTACAGAGATAGCACTAGATATTAAGATGGGTATGCTTACTGTTTCTAGCAGAAGGCTAATCTTTTTATGCATTCACTGCTATGAAAGACAATCTTCCAGCAAATGTAGTCAATAAATATGTTAAAGCTGAAGTGATTGTATGTACAGTGACAATAAATTGTGATTTTTACTTGCAGTCTTGCATACTACCTTCACTGATCTCAGGTATGAAAAGACTTGGTTAAATCAATGCAAATGAGATTTAAACTAGTATCAGCCTACTTGTTAGTATTTTAAACTGCTAAACTGAAATACGGGCACTGCACAGCACGCTACTAGTTTAACCATGCCATTTAAATTACACCCTTAGTTAAATAAGTAATTTCTTTGGCACAGATTCAGATAATAAATTATTATTATTTTCAGAGAGAAAATTCCATCTTCCTGTGGGAACATCTATGTAGAAATCACAGTTGATCAACTGTAAAAGCATTTGTAACTTCATCACACAGTAATACATTCCTTAAACTCTGGTTCATATGAAGAATGATCAGTTAATAAAACACAGTCTAAACAGGATGGAGAAAGTGCCAATAGATCGTCCTGTTCCTGTGCCATTTGACTGTTCTATGCACATGTAAATTGTGCCACTTTACATTTGTGTTGTACAGGACAAGAAAATTTATGTAATTTGCTTTAGGCAGCATTTACATAAAAAAATAAAAGGATTTTGAAAAAAAGAATAGGACTTGATAGAAAACAAACATATGAGGTCTATAAAATGGGTAAAAAAGCTCATGATACTTAATTGACTTGGAAGCTTAATTTTCAAAAATTATTTATTCTTTAAAAGGACCAACGTCACAAGTGTTAACAGGATTTAAATTCATATAATTTAGTGGTTTGGACTTATTTTACCACCTACCGTTTCCCTGTGTTTTACAAATATTTTTTAAAGTCTGGAGTACGTTCCTGTTTTAGTGCTCAGCACTGACATTCTATAAGCTTATTTCAATTCCAGAATCTTTCTGGATTAAGCAAATGTCAAGTCTGTGCCATATAGAACAGACAAATCCAATCTGAGGCTTAAATTTAAGCAAACTGCATAGGTTTTCACTGAAATGCCAGAAAAGAGAAACTACTACTTGTCCCACATCCACTTACACAAAGTCCAAGAAAACTTGAAAATCACAAATTATTTTGAAATATATTTTTTATTATTATCTTCAAAGGATAAACAGAAAATTCTCCAAGATCAGAACTGATGACTGGTGTATATAGGGTAACAATAAATATGTGTGAAAGGAAATGTGGCAGATTTTAGTAAGCTTTTTCTACACAGATAATGCCAAAATGTCTTTTAAAATTTATGTTTTGTTTAAAAAAAAAAAAGTTGTCATCCTTTACCTTGAAGCACAGGAGAAGTTGCACCAGTGGTACATCAATACTAATCTTGTACTACATTTCACATCTGATACATTACCTCAGTGTACTGGGTAGGGTTTTTTAAAATTGTAAAATTGAGCCAAGCCATTTTTAGTTGTTTTAAATAAAAGCCATCAGGTGCTAAGTGATTTATGCAGAACTGATATTACTAAATACTAGTGTAAGAAAGGACGTATCTATTTAATAAAACATAAGATTTGAAGTCTGCAAAACAAGATCTGGTACCACTACCACTTCTTTCAGTTGGTAGCATGCAATTCTTGCAGGAATGTAACTAGTTATTTTTAGCATATGTGCTTAAACTGATGATGCAAATGTGAGAAAACGCCAAACATTAATTTCACCTAACCTTAGCTTACTGAAAGTGGGGATCCTAATCTGCATCTTGAGATAGGGGAGAATAGGGAGGCACTTCTAAAGACTGTTTCATCCCACGTGTGAATCACGATGCCCCTCTGTTTCCATATGCTCTATAGGGGACCCCAAAGATCAAGCTCTCTACTTTTTGGCCAGCTAAAGTTATGAAAGTGAATCTTTCTCTGAGCACTAGCCATTCTGAAACACTGAAAGTATCAAAATTGTCCCAACTGATCTACTTTTTAGCTACTTTTACCTTGCCTTTTCAGTGACTCCCATTTGTTGATGAACATCAATAAATTCCATGAGTTGCCTTTGTAGCATGTTTTCTTTTCCTTCAATTTGCTTAATAAAATCATGCTGCAAAAGACTAGATACTGTCGGACGCTTCTCATAATCTTTAGTCAGACACCTGTGCTGGCAGAAAAAGTATATGATCATTGAGGGATCACTGTTAAGTTTTGAAATTCTTGTCTGTAGTTCATTCATACCTCCATAACAAATACATCCATCTTAATCACAACATCTCTGTACTGAAAATTATTAAGATTTCACAGAATTGATGAGTCCAAGAAGTTAAATTACTGCATTTTATAACAAAATATTCTTTAAATTAAGAAAAACAGAAATGTCAAGTGTGTTAAAATGTGTTTTAAACCTGGAGCCTCACTTGAAAGTCAAACTGGATTTACAAACTAGGTTTTTAAGGAAAAGCATTAGTAGCAACAGATTTCCACAGAGAATACAAAGATATTTTACACATGACATTTACACATGTTCCATATTCAGCTACAGTGGTCTCAGTTGTTACTCACTTGTTAATGAAGTCATTGAATTCAGGTGACCACAGTTCAGGTTGCTGTAGCGTTGGAGGAGGATTCCTGCAAAGGTCAGTGAGATGATAAGTTAATAAGCTACTCACTTGACAAAAACAATGTCTGAAGGCAGGCTGAGTAATGAGTTTTAGAAGGCCACTGAAAAAAGATGTTGATTTCCACCGGTAAAAGGAGCATGGGTAGATGATACAATGCCTCACTGATTCTCCTGCTTTACATAACTAACAAGGACAAATAGCATGGAGATGATCTTCCAAGCGTAGCTAAGAATCACTATAATTTTTTAAATCAAATCAATAAATGGAAATGAAACTAACAACCCATTAATCACTATTCACTTGCAATGGAAAGTTTCTCTTTTCAAGCCTGAAACAATATACTTTCTGAAGATAATTTTTAAAAAGAAATTCTATTTTAAGTTTTCCCAGAAGGACTGAATGAATCACCTTGCTGAACAAAGTGTCAGAAGGAACTAGCTCTTTATTAACTATTTCTCATTCTGTCATGGTTTGACCCGGACTGGCCACTGAAATGAACAGCAGATGCTCTCCCCCACCTCTCTCCAAGGAGAGGAGGGAGAGAGAGAGAGAGACTTACGAGTTTAGAAGAAACTAAACTACTTTAATGAAATTCATCAGACGATAATCAGAAGTGAAGGACTAAATACAGATCTATTGTAAATAAATACTACTACTTTCTTTTCTGTTGTTAGAGCTGTTTATTCTAGGTGTTAATTTGGTTCAAATGATTTTAACAGTCTTCTTCCATTCAAACAGAGGTGCCATTTTCACTGAGTAGTCATGAAGACAAAAGGAATGACCTATAGAGAAGGTGACTTTTCTGTCTATTTTCAATCAATCATCATAACCGCTTTTCTTTAATTGCTGCTTGATGTTTACTCTATCACTTTCAGGTTTTACTTAATGGAATGAAAGGGTATTGATCTTATATTTGCTCCAGGGCAGAAAGGTGCCCAGTATTTGTAAGGGTATAAAACCGATGTTTTTTGAAGGCCTAGCTGAAATGACTGAACACAGTAGTTTGTAACTGCTTTTCCTATAGCAACTAAAGGTAAGAAGGGCATTCATGCTCTGCTTCAGTGCCAAGTCAGCCAAGATTTCTCAAATGTGAAGGTAATTTAAACTAATTTGGGTGACTTGGCTGAAAAGGACTTGAAGCAATGTATACTACGTGGTCTCAACTGTTGCGGTACTGCTCCAACTTTCAGAGTGAAATCCACAAACTACTGTATGATCATCCCCTACGTACTTTGAGATTGATGTTCTTTGAAATGCTATAAGTGGCACTTTGGGTACTTTTATCTCCAGTTCAAAGAAAACACAAAGAAGTTGCTATTTGTACTGCCCGAGGATAGCAACACTGGAACTGCCAGGAGCAGCACAAGCTAATGAAAAGTAGCAGCCTAAATGTATGTGAGTGGTAGAACAATACTTTGCTTCAAAGGGCATGAGATAACTCTTGTGGACAGGTATGGGGCTTGTTCTCCACAGTGGCATACTCAGAGTCTGTATTTCTACCGTAAGTCATTTTTCATAACAGAATATATGGGACTCAGCTAAGTCCTGGGCTTGTGTATATTGGGCAGCAGTCCACTCAGGAGGCAGCCTTATGGCTTTTTCTCAAATGTAGCCACAGTCAGCTCTGAACTTCTCAATGTGCGCACATGGTTGAAGCACAGCCTGCAGAAAATACAGCTGGACAAAGTATTTCTAACCTCCTCCTTGTATAAATAATATGAAGAAACTCCACATACTTACACAGTTTAAGTTTGAAGAAAGTAACAGTTAAGCAAAAAGTTCAGTCTAACCCAGCAAGAAATAAACACATCAAGATATTACCTTGGTATTTTGAAGAGTGCCCTCATAGGGTGCAAATCAGCAAGGGGTGGATCTCCATCTCCCAACTCTATTGCAGTAATACCCAGTGACCATGCATCACATCTGGCATCGTAGGAGCTATCTAGCTGCTGCTCACAGGCAATCACCTATTGGAGTAGAAAACTGGGATGGTCATTGGATGGTCAAATGTCTGAATTTAAGAGTACACCCACAGCTGGGGGAATCTCTTACAAGATAGAGATACTGTTGCTGAAAAAAACCAATGCTTAAACTAGAGAAAGCAGGTGTCTGTGAACATCAGGTTCTCTGACCAGATGTTCCCTGATCTGACAAAAGGGTGCAAATCTTTGGCTTTTTCAGCTGAAGGTAGTAAACTGCATCCCATGGCTGAGGGAAATAGCAGGAAACTCTTTTCTATGGATTATTCCTGCAAAATAACTAATGGAGCTACACTGCTTTCTCTATGAAGTGAAACAGGCAGGAAAGCAGAAGTTTAATTCGCCATCGCCTACTGGGTCCTTATTCAGCCAAATCAGCCAATTTCAAAATCAAGCTAATTTCTCAACAATGTGTTTGCCACTGGATTACAGCAAATGTATTTCATTTCATGTACATTTCAGCTCATCCACAATGCTGGATTTTTTATCCCATTAGCTACAAGTCTAAACCAATGTGTATCCTGTTAGCTACACAGCTAGACCAACGTGTATAAACAGAGTATGTTTATAAAAATACGTGTATAAACAGAGTAGTTTCATGTGCTATAAATAGATATATATGCATGTGTTTGTGTGCACACAAATAGTGTAAATACATAGGCTTATTTACAACAAAATATTTTTCCTGCGTCAGCTTAAAATGTATCTTCATATGCTTCAATTTCAGGCCAGAGAAATCTCCAGAGATACATACTGCATCTTATTTATTCATAATAACCTCTTCCATTTCTTGCTGTCAGCTATGGATATATAGTATTAAAAATTTCCAGGTGTAGAAATCCAAAAATAAGAGCTATAATGTATCACAGCACCACCCTGGGCTCCTTTCATCCACAGGGAGATGAGATACCTATAGTTTCAGAGGTTGGAAGGTTGGAAAGGATCAACGGTAGTACTCCCTCCTCTTTAACATTTTAGTAAGCAATTCAATGTCTTGGTCTCTGGCTCTAACCTTGTAATTTCAAAAATAAACCCCATTTTAACTTAATCCTTGCAAAAATGTAAGAAAAAAGGTTTAAAACACTTTTTTAAAAGACATTGCTGTTTCATTTGGTGAAAAGTCAAGTAGTCAGGAAGAAAGACAAAGAAAGAGCAAAAATGCAGAATGCGGCAGCTGGAATACCACTGACAGTGTTTTGAAACATGAATCTAACCTCTGGAGCCATCCAGAACGGGGTGCCCACGGAGGTGTTCCGACGGAGACGAGTGCTGGTCAGCTGAGCAGACACACCTGGAAGAACGAAGGGAAGCTATAATCAGAGCAACTGCTATTTCCATCCAAGACAGTCCTTCTGAATGGTGCCATCCTTGTCTTGCTGTGCTACGACTTCCTCTGCAGGCAAATCTCAAATACATCTTTCCAGTTCTCTGGAAAGAGAGGACCCGTCCTCAAAGGTACTCAGCACTTCAGCTGAGGTTCTGCGCATGCTTTGTTTCCAGTGTCTTCAGCAGGACCAGGATTTAGTCCCAAACGAGCATTTCATGAGTAATCTGACTCCATATATTTTGACTGGCTAATTACAGTTTTTCTATATCCTGTTTTAGGAGAGTGGTAAAGCACTTTAGGGGGAAAAAAAAAGTACTGTACTTTCCACAGTTTCTTTTTTTCTTTTAATGCTCAGTACTGACACCAGACCTCTGTTTCATTATTTATGTATTTCAGGTTGAACACTATAAAAGATACTTATCCTCATCTCTTAGCTGCTCTGCCATAAAAAAGAAACAACAAAACAGTAAAACCACAAAAATTCTTACAAAAAGAGAAGTCTCTCCATGCTCAAAGCATATTCTCAAAGCAACATCAAATGCCCGTAAATCAGCTTTGTAACATGAGCTGTAGTTTAAGGAATTAACTGTTTGAGGCCAAGAACTGGAAAGTGAACTCTGAAGTCTAAAGATTCATTATGACTTTAAATTAAAAGACACTGAAATATTAGGAATTCGAGTGGGCTGCAGCACACTTCTGACCAGCCTTCCACCAATTTCCTGCCTTACAAAACAAGGGTATATTGGTTGGAAATATCTCTAGTGTGTGCAAAGGAGAGAGTACAACACATGGAGAAAAACAGCTCCTCAGCTAGCATGTCCTGAACTATTATGGATTCATGAGTCGCAATCAACTGTGAGGTCCACACATGCAGAAAAACAGCCCCTCCGCTAGCAAGTCCTGAACTATAATGGGTTTGTGAGTCATAGCCAACTGTGAGGTCCACCAGAGGCACATTCTGAAGTGCTGATACCATGGATGGCCAGAAACGTGCTGTGTTCTACTCTTGTTCCAACCTCAGTCTGATTGACACTGAAGCTCATTTATTTTGCCTTCATACATATGTCTGCCTTCTCTTTAAAAAAGCAAAAAGCCTCAGTTTCACTCTGATTGCCATTTCATTATTCTGAAATACATGAAGCTCCAGTGAGCACCACTGACCAGTTTCAACTCTGTACTGTCTGGTTTGAACACGCTTGACCTTATCTTCCTGAAAACCCTGCAGATGGTTCATAACAGGAGCAATTCACATTAACTGTCTTGTGGAAATACTAACTAAACCTCTGTCTAGATAGAATTTGATTAGCTTGGTTTTTTTCAGTGGAGGTCAAGAAACCATAGAAGGCTCAATCTGTTTTTTTTACTCTAAAGCTACGTATTCAGCTCTGATTCACAAAATATCTGCATTTGTCCATCACAGAACTGTATATAACTGCTGAAAATAAGGCCGCAAGAACGATCCCACCTGTTCCTTTGAGACAAACACAACCATTGCTTTTGTGGCTGCCTCCCTCTAGTCTACTCCAGGCTTGAGAAAGCTGAATCTCCTCCTCTCTCCATGCCTGCAGAAAGTCCAATACACAGTGTTTGCACCATGGAAAGCAGGACAATGTGAGTCTTAGCACAAAGTCCATCAATCCTGCTTCGGTTCAGCTAAGCAGGGGCTTTGTTTTTGCTGCTTCAAGGAGTCGTCTGAGGTCCAGCTTCCGGCTCATGGAATCTGTGGCTGTTTCCGAGCCCTCAGCAAAACATGTCATTCAGAAAGCAAGGAGTAAGCACACATCACCACAGGTCTGCCACTGTTGCAGTGATGCAAACAGACATCATTACGTGACCCTCTGTTTTGGAGGGAGAGGAGGCTACTCACTCCTCTCCCTTTCTACGAGTTGTGGGAGTCCCCTGTGCTAAGCTCTTTTTTGCAGTCTTGGACAAGGAAATGGGATTCAGATCTGCAGGCAAAGAAAGGCACTAACTAAATTTTTATGATTCCAATGGCAGATGTTATAAATAATCATAATTTTCTGTAGAGATAAGGAACAAAATATAAAAGGAACATTAATGTGCACAATTTTCTCTATGCACTGATGTTTTTTTTCCTCTTTGAACTGTAATTATTAAATAAACTGAAGGATTTTTTCTTCCTCCCCCTTTTTTTACTTCAGTAGGCTCTTGGGGTTTTTGTGTGCTTTTTGTTTGTTTTCGTATCCTTTTGCTCTTAGCAGTAAAGCGGCATTTCAGATTACTGAGCGTAGGTCTTATGACAAATGATATTTCCTTGGGCTTTTTCTGTGTATAGAGGAAAGATGATGTAATTCCTCACTTAGTAACATTTCTTCCAGCATTTCAGTAACCAGTCAAGCATATAGCTGGCCAGCTTTTTTTAACTTGTATATTTTCTAACAAAAACATCTTGCTCCTCCCCCTTCCCTTTTACTACTGCTATGTTGCAAAATGAGTTAAAGATTCTCCTAAGAAAATCTAAAAATATGTCATAAAATGGTGTTTTATTACATACAAATTGTAAATCTTATGAAAGTGAAGAGCCCAATAAATAAGTGCATTAATAGCACCAATGCACACCATACCCCCCAAAAATATTGTGCATATAGTTGGAAAAAGTTGGGGTTTTTTTCTTTTTTCAGGCATTAGTTTACTAATAAAAACTGGAAATTAGCAGACTTACATCATGAGTATTATTCAAGCTTTTCATTGCAAAAACTGACATTGGAATAACATTGAAAGTAAAGCCACCTACTTATGACCTTAGCACTCAATAAAAGAAAAACAGTGCAGAAATGAGCTCCCTATTATTAGGACAGATTTGTCTCATAGTAGCACTCAATCTGAGCAGACACTGTTCTGATCAAAATTGGAGGCTGTACAACATCGTTTTATGATTCTGTCCCGTGACAGAAGTATGCACATTTTACTGGTTGATGCTAACAGGGGAATGGCGAGCCCTACCAAATTCTACTAAATTCACATTCAGCATGCAGCAGGGAGACTGCATTCCCAACATGCTAGCCACTGTATTCATACATAAAAATACAGACCCTACCCAAAGGGCTTATACTCTAGCTATCACACTACCTCTGGCTACCTCTTCCATAACCTTTCTTCATTTGTGCCTTCAATGTCCACTTCCCTACCAAAGCATCCTCCTTGTGACCTTCTTTGGATTAAGAACCTGCAACTTGATCATTCCTCAATCTAGTCTCTGGACCAAAAACTGCTCACACTGTTAACCTTGCAGATCTAAACAGGCTGAAATGCTTTGAATTATTTTCCATCATTTTTTTTAATCTCCAAAGAGATCGATGTAAAACAGCAGAAGCATCTTACACTGCGCTCCCATTAAGCTTGCTAGCCCATATGTTTCGGCATTCCTGTTCCATGCTGTTTGCTGCAAAAAGTGGTCTCTCCTTCCTTGCCTCTCTGTCCAATGGTGTGAAGGCAGTCCCTCATGAGTCACACAACTCCACCTTTTTACTAGATCTGGAGGCAACAGGTCCTAATGGTTTAAGGGTTTTACTTTAGCACCCTAAGCTTCACTTTGAAAAGCCACCACCATTCTCAGTGAAATGCAGAGAGGGAAGTAGCTACGTCCCATGCAACAATGGTGGGGTCATAACTTTCTCTGTAATTGCTGTTATCTTTGACACTGTTTCATTTCTTTGTTTCCTTCTTTCAGGTTCTATTTGTGTAATGGTACATATCCAGACAGGATAATTTCAGACAGATCAGCTGAAATGCACAAAAAATGCTAAAAAAACCCCACACATAATTCCTTCATACTCCATGATGACAAAAGACAACAGCGAAAAAACAAGATTAAAACAAAAAAATTCTGATAGTCCAAATCGCAAATGTCACAACACACCAGGTGTGTAATCACATGCAACTGCATTGCAAGTATGGCGGTATCCCCACCAAGACTGCAAAGGGAGATCAGAGAGCTTCTCTCAGGTTTAATTACTCAGCATAGATAGAAAGCATAAATATATTTAATAGAAAATGTTACTAACAGGCCATAAGGACACAAGTGGTTGGTTTGATGACTTTACAAGAGATGTTTCAGAACCTTTTTGAAAGAATGTCAACACTCAGAATTCCTTATAGACTATCAACTGACCTCAAAAGCAAACTTTTAAATAAAAAGCACACAGAGGTAATATTGTTTCATTGGGCAAGCTGTTGACAGAAAAGCATGCTTGAGGACTTCTGCCCAGTGATAAGTACTCAAATTAAGTCTAGAACTAAAATCGGGTTCTGACCAATAAGATGGAAATAAATAAATAGGAAACAAAGTTAAAATGAGGAGACAAAAAATTAGAATTTTCAGCAGGATTTTATGTTGAAAGGTGTTATGTTAGGTTACGATGAAGCATAACTTCCCTTTCATAAATCCATGCTGCCTATTCCCAATCACGTTTTTGCCCTTCATATGTTTGGAAATGATTTCCAGGATTATTTGCTCCATCATCTTCCCAGTGATCAAAGTGGGGCTGACTAGCCTGCAGTTCTCTGAATCCTCCTTCTTGCCCTTCTTGCAGATAGGAGTTACAATAGCTTTCCTCCAGTCATAAGGAACCTCCCCCAATCTCTAAGACCTTTCAAAGATTATCAACAGTGGCCTTGCAATGGCATTGGCCAGCTCCCTCAGCACTCTTGGGTGCACCCCATCAGGTCCCATGGACTTGTGCGTGTCCAATTCATTTAAATGCTCCCTAACCTGATCCTCCTCTACTGAGGGTAAGTTTTCCTTGCTCCAGACTTTCCCACTGGTCTCAGAGAGCTGGGATTCCTGAGGACCAGTGTTCTAAGTAAAGACCGTGGTGAAAAAGACAATGAGTGCCACACCCTTTTCCATGTCTTTTGTCACACGTGACCTGTCTTAATGTAATTTTAATACATGTAGTGTTTTAATGATGAAAACTAGAGTTTCCCAAACACTCAGGAAAACATGCATCGCAGATGCAAATCTTTAACTGAAATTGGGCATATCCAAAAGATAACCAAATGGCCCTTTACAAGCCTAGAAAGATCAAAAGATCAAAACCTTAGTATCCAAAAGACCATGTATATGAACTGCCTGGGAGATGAAAGTTCCGTGGTTTACTACAAAACCAAGAGGCATGGAGTAAAACGGGCATAAAAAAAGCGACTCTGTACTATAAAATATAGGGTGATATAAATGGAGACTAAAGTAATCAAAGTCCAGTGGCTTTCACAGTAAACTCCCCACTAGGAGACAATGAAAAGGCATTTTTAGGCATATAAGGAACAAAATGAAAATCCTACGTTAGCTACAGAAGCATTACAAGGTACATACTGATAATAAAAGAACAAACAGTGACCTAAAAAAAAGCAGAACGGTCACTACATCCGTGAGATATAGAATCTTTTTTAAACAAAAAGTTTTGATATAGCTTCTTTCTTTAAGAAATCTGAGAACTTTGGTATTACAGGAGATTGGGCAGGATGGTGTGGCAGCGTACTCTACCTTCCCTTAGTCTACGATTCTGACTGCACCCTTTTTCCATGGCTCCCAGTAGAGCAGGCGACCACAGGCTACCCTCCACACGCTCCTGACAGCTCACTGCGGCACAAGGCCAATGATTCTAATCAAATCTCATGCTTCAGGGCTTCAGCTGGTTTCCTGAAAGGGATGCACAGGAACATTTGTTTTCCTGATGCACAGTTGGCCAGATGTATTTAGATAGGAGAGCTAGTCTTCTCTGGAACCTCAGGGATTTGTGCAGCTATACACAATCTGGTGCGGTATGCTGGTGAGGAAAGTCCTTCTTAGATGCTGCCTTCCCTACATATTAGATTTCAAACTGACTGCCACTTTGAGACCCAAAAATGATTTTTTTCCCTGTATGCCTGGGAAAACCCTGGAGATTTTCCTCCTTGCTATATTACATGGTTTTCCTGTTAAGATTATCTGGGTTACTGGCAACATCTATGCTGATAGGACAGAATATTTAAAATACCTAAGGACTGGAATACTTCAGTACAAATAAATTATTGGGTTCAACTTTTAGGTAAAAATGAATGGGTTTTAGTACACACAGGTAAGACCGGAGGGTTTCTAATAACCTCAAGAGATGACTATTTTGTGACCCATGAGAAAACCAAGAGGAAGCCTTTGCTGGCCAGAAAGGGCTATTTTCTTGTTTCATGTGTCTCTGGCATATGATACAAGCTGTTGGTGTCAAGCTTCTTTAATGTTTAAGCCATCAGTGACATCTTTATGTGAATTAGTAGAAGAAAATATTTGAAAGACCAAGTGAACAGCTTATCCTGGATACAGCATTTGGCCACATGATTTCTTTTTGTTGTTAGTGAACAACACAAAGGTTTTCATTCACACATGGCCCATAAAATAAGTTTTTAAGGACTAAGCCTTCAACAAAGAATTAAACATTCAACAATGAAAATGCTCCACAGCTCAAGCCAATGCAATCCATTTTATCCTTGCTAACCCTGGTTTGAAAAATTTGGAATTATTACTTTGACTGGGTTCAAAGTAGTTTGACAAGCTGCTCACGAAGAAAGCTTTCTTTAAAGTCTTTTACTTTTATTGGCTTCTGCCACAGTCCCCTAGTAAATGCTTTTTAGAAGCAACATGTGAATGTCATGCTATATGGTATGCAGAAATGACAACACAGTAATAGTCTGGTTTTGATCTGAATCAGTGAAGCAGACAGCTTTATTATGGATGCACGCTAGAATGACTAAGGCAAATACAAGTCTTGCTATGATTCATTGCTTAAAGTAAGCTAAGGGCAGAAAGAAAATTATTTTATTTTTGAATACTTTCAAATTAAATTATTTTACTTAATTGTTTAATTTTTGCAGAATGATTCAGACAGCATTTACAGCTAATGCAGGGCAAGAAGAAAGACATGCAATAGGATATTCTGACTACTCCAGAATAAGCAATCTACAAAAGTTTGGAAAACTACTCAAGGTCACGCTGAGCTCCTCTTCAATGTCAGCAGGACATGCGAGGCTGGGAACCATGATATATATTAACAGGGACAGAGATTAAAATGTCCTTCCCCAAAATGCCCAGTACCCAAACTTGGATGACTCACAATTGGCTTCTCAGCCTATTCACTGAGCACAAGGTGGCTCTAGAATCCCAATCCATTGCAGCCCAGACCTGTACTGCCTGCATTTGCAGCACAGTCCTGTGAGCCTTCTGTCCCTCTGCAATGCCACACAAGGCTTGCTAGACTGATCTGTGATCAGTCAACAAACTGCATCTATCAAGCCTGTTTGTGGTAGGGAGAGGCCACAGCACTGTGTCACAGCAAGGGAACACGAGAGTTGGTGAGGTGTCACAATGAAAGGATGAAGCTCAGTGCTGTGGTTTCCTCCTCAACCTCTGATCCAAGATTTCAGATGCTTTCCTCACAACACCAGCAGAAAGCTCCCTCCTGCATCAGAAAACCAGGAGAGGTGTGCAATTAAGCAGATGGAACTATTAAGATGGAGTCTTACCATGGACTCATTAATTACTTTGAGATTGGCCCTATTATCTTGGACATGCTGTACAGTGTAACTGATTTTACTACTCTTGTTTTGTCATTATAGCAGCTGCTGGCTCATCTACACTTCAAAAATTCAACCTGTATTGTATAGTCACAGAATTTTCAATATTTTGGCCTGTATTTCTGTATTGGAATAGGCATGACTATCATGCAATAAAACATAACAAAACCACTTATGCATTCTAACTTATGTTAACTGTAATCAACTGTTATTGATCACTAGTAGTGGTAAAGCATTACTAACATTCCATAATTTGTAAGGAAGAAGTAGCACACCACTAAGTCACAACAGAGAATGTTGGCAGAATTACTACACGCTCTTTCTAGGGAAAAAACCCAAAGAAATTTATTTTATGAACTCAGTTAAATTATGAAATGAACTTAATGCTTTCATTTAGTATTGCCTAAATGAAATTATGCATTTTAAAGTAAAAATAGGGTTAATATAAAAATACACTACCAAAAAGAGTGAACAATTGGCTTGTTTCACCAAATTGCAATTTTCAGTAATATGAAGGCCATCCAGAAATGCCAGCATTCAGATTCCCTTGGCTCTTAACTTTGGATGACTTCAAATAGCTTTAAAAGAAGAATGATCATTCTCTCCACAACAAAATAATAACTTTATTATATTCCAAATACAAAAGCTGGGCTCTGTCTACCTGCAGTTTCCAAACTACATGGAAGAAACAGTTCAAGTATTAAACAACATAGTGTCAGTTTTCAGTATGTCTAAATAAAACAATACAGTATTCCCTCTCCCAATCCATTTTTTCCCCCATGAGTCATACTCAGGTTAAAACTCGAGTTGACTCAGGCTACTATACATCCATGATAAAACTGTGCTAGCTACATGCAAAGTGTGTTATGTGAAACTGCATTTGGAATGCCAAGATAATATTCACACGCAACTTTTAAATCCAACACTTCTAACATTTGAAACAAACGCAGAAAAATGCAAACTAAGCATGTTTAAAGTACAAAAATCACCTTACCTTCAGGATATATTCCATTAAGGTTACAATACACGTTTTAATTATGCAATCTCTTTATCCACAGTACTAAAGGAACCCTTGAAGTCATTACTCTATTAAGTGCATGCAAAACAGCTTGTAATTTTCCACCATCTGCCAGTAGCAGTGAGATTGCATTACCTTCTTTCCATGTCTTCCACTGGAACCTGCTTTACCTATAAAAAACCCTTAGATCTTTCCTATGTATTGCTTACCCAAAGACTGTAATGATGAAGAATTTTAGATACCATTAATGAAATGCCTAAGAAGAAACTGAAAATGGACAGTGCCAATCCTTTTCAATATCCCCTTTCCCACAGCGACAGTACTAGGCAAACTAGGGGGAATCATGGAATCTCTTGTAGTTAGAAATAGGCTTGAATTCCAAAGATTTAATGAGTCCTCCAACATTTTATTTTCATTATGGGAACTTGAATATTTCTAATATCCATCTATATGTCTCTCTTTTGTTTTCCCAATGATCTTTCATGGTAATAACATCAACAGTCTAATTACATGTGGTATGAAAGTATGTTTTCATTTGATGCATAGAAGGACATGGCCTTCAACAAGGAACAGTGCTGCTGGAAAACTATGCTTTTGCCTAAGTGGTGGAGTGCAATTTATAGTTACATTTTTTCTGGACATTTCCAAGGCAACAGCTGCTCATCCAGAGATATTTCTTGTCTGTGACAGCAGGCTTCAGCAGTCCCATAGAAGTATGAGCTACCTGCGCTCTTGTTAAAGACTATCAGCCTACAAGGTCAACCCTCAAAAACATAGCTGAAGTGGAATTTTCCATCAACATTACACTCTTTTCTTTTATCGCTAAAAGAATCACTAGCTATGTGACTGCAGATGCTTCAAAACTTTTAGTGGAAAAATGGTTCTTTCCTCCATGACTCCCCACATGTCAGCAACCTGTCTAGTTTGCTGATAGGGAGTTGTGTCCTCTAGGATCCTCTTCTCTCAAGAACATATATGCATGAAAAGTTCTGGCTTTCAAGCTCCCAGGCTCACTGCAATGGCAGGGGATTTCAGAAACATGTCAAATCTTTCAAAATGAAATGTCACTTGGTTTTTTCCAGACCAAAGTTAAAATAATAACAACAATAATACAGCTAAGTTCCTTTTTTCCCATTTTGGAACAACACATTATTTGACATCTCAGAATTTCCAAACAGGAATTGTGTCTTAGACTAACATTATTTAATACATGAAAGGCCCTATGCAGCATCCTGATTTCAAGAAAAGAAACTGAATTGAGAGGGACTATTCAAAGCAGCAATTATTTGTCAGCTTAAGCAGGTGTTATACATTCAGCTCCCTATGAAATTGGTTACACATTGTAAGATGCAGATGAATATATGAATTTTTATTACAGATGAAGTGTGCTATGTATGCAAGTGACTTCAGGCCAGTTTTTCAACTGATGAAACAAGGTCAGACACTGAAAGATATTTAGGCAGTAAAGGCTGCAGATAAATTTGTCACAAGACTTTCAAAAGGTATCTAGCGTTAAATTAATTTGGATTTACATGCTAGAAGTTTCTGAAAATTTTATTAGGTGCTTTTCTTCACCTTTAGTGCCTAAAATTTCTTTTGAAATCTGGCTCTTTAACATCAATCTACTGCATACAACCAGGAATCTGAGAAACAGATGTAAAAGATTTCCTTCTCAGAACACTAATCAGCAACTGTGAATATATTAAGATTATTTATAAAAAGGGAATTTGATTCACACCTTGCTTGCCTCCAACTCTTTTTACACAATATATTATATATCTGTCACCCTTTAAAGTGCTGCAGGGAATTAACTTCAATGTAAATGTATATTTTTCTATCAAATCTCTATCCTACACTGAAAACATAGCAGCTACACTTGAAGCTACACATAGCAGCTATTTATTATTTGTATTGATGTGGCAGAGGATGCTGCTTGCGTGGAGCATAATTGCTGCGATTCTCAGGTGTAACAAACTTCCCCATAGATTTTCTACCAGAACAGTTTAACAGCTAATTTCCACAAATATTCAGGTAGCGAAACTGCCTTCAGTCAACCTTCTTCTCTTACAAGGAAAATATGGACTTTTAATGTATCTAGAAGTTTAATGAACTCAGGGACTGAATTTGTGATCATGGGATGTCCTTAGAGTAGATCCTTTTGGCTGCTACACATTATCTGTAGTAAAAAAAATGAATTTGTTTATCTCTGGTGATGTAAATTATCATACTGGATGGGTGTGAGGAGAGAGGATGCTTCCCTGGTAACACTATTTCAAACTTCTTGTGGCTTGCACAGTTTAAACTAAAACTTCTATCTGGCAGCTCCTTGATAAGCAATTGAGCTCCAGAAGCATTGGTGTGGAGATGTTATAAATTCATTTACTTGATTTCATCATTAACCTATCAACTGGGATTGGATGTTTCTTAGACACAAGAATATTACTTGGGTGATTAAGCTATATTACAGCAGAACTTTACGGGAAAGCAAAAATCTCACTCTTCAAAGGAATCTGGGTGAGGCACTGCCATGGTATTCTTTCACAGTCTTGCTCATCTCTTTAACTGTGAATACCGCTACGAAAGGCGAACAGTTCAGGCTGTTAGCCTGGATTTTGGGAGAGCTTTTCCACACACTTTCTGTGTCACTTCAAGCAACTCAGTCTCTCAAAGTTTCAGATCCCCAGCTGTTAACTGGGAATTACAGTAATTGACTTCCTCAATTGTGAAGGTCATCCACTACAGACTGCGCAGTGTTCAGAAACTATGGTCACACCATACATAAAGGCCTATGACACAACAACCACAAGGCAATGTGTATAAATTGTGTCACAAAATGAAGCTTCTGGAAAGTCAGTACTGCTGTGCAAGAAAGGACCACTGCCCTATCCCCAGTGGAAAAGCTGTGTGCATGCTAGAAAGGGCCGTGTGATTGTTTGGGTTGGTTTTGTCTGCTTGTTTGGCCCCATGTAATAATTGGTTCAACCTAAAACAAAAATTTTGTTTCCACTGAGTATTCGCTGGCAGAAAAGGAGATTGTGCCTGTGTGTCTACCTCATTCTTTAGCCAGCAGATTCAAAGGCTTATACAGTAAAAAGATGGCTATGAGTTTCAGTCCCTGATCCAATAAATGTTTAGGTACTACAGTTTGTAGCAGTGTCAACATGAGAGATTTTGATCAACTCACATTCCTGGCTAAAAAATACTCTTGGAATCTGATTAATGTGGGTTTAAATCCTCTTAAGTAGAAGACACAAATCTCCCAAATCCTAGCCGAATACCTTACACATCAGCCTGAAGGATGAATGGTATGTCTTCCATGATGATTTTGTGAAGACTGTATAAATTTTTCCCATTTGAAACTACTCATTATTGGCTTCCGACTGGTTTTGGGGGAAAAAAGGAAAAGAAAAAAAAAAGCAAGAGAACATTTCTATCTTTTCCTAAGTTAAGGTGCAGTTCCTATATTCCTTTGAGAGGAAGGACTGCAGATATTTTAAGCCCCTCTTCAACCCACATAAATGTGCGTGTACATATGTTTGTTTCTTGTGTGCGTTCTCCTCTGTGCTCTGGCATCACAATTTTTTCCCCCAAGATTTTAAGATTATTTTTCAATTAAAGCCTTAGAGGTAGATTGCAGTAACTGGGGAATAAAGAATTTAAGTCCTCATCCCTATGGCTTGTACGTTTTGACATCTGCATAAGTGAATTAATTTTCAGAAGCATCGATCCTCCATAGCTCTAGTTGCCTTCAGCACCTTAAAAAAATTAGTATCCACAACATATTAAAAACCTCTAAGCAAAAATATTGATTTTGCCTCCAGACTAGCAGAAAATACAGGTAAGTGTATGGCAGATAATTTAAGAAGTCTGAAGGCTTTTCAACTAAAGATTTTATCTGAGGAATGAAATAATGAATATAAACACATGAATTTTCAGAAGAATTAGTAACCCTAATGGTTGCAGGGATTTTGTGTGTGAAGTAATGAGAGCTGCATAAATACAATCTACTGGCAGGAAGACACTACGCTAATGGGATTTAAAATCCCATGATTAGTTTAAACAATTGTTATGTATGAATTGAATAAATCTCATTAACAAAATAGGAGGGTAAAGGAAAAATGAAGATTTTCCACCTGCAGAATGGAATCATGATATTTACAATTGGCTGCTGTGCTGTGAGTAGTGACCGATAAATTGAATTTAGACATTAGAAGACAGCATGCTACCAGAGGATAATAGTTCATATTAATAGCCATTGCAAACTTTTACACCCTCCTTAATAGAACAACTGTCACTACACTTTTAAGGCAAATTATTGTGGTATGGCTGATAAATAACAGGTCACATCCACTTACCTGTGTCTCTGCTTTTGCCTTCTGGTGGTAAAACCAGATAACAGCATTCAAGAATCACTTTAGGCCTAACAGATTCTTTCCTTTTAATGCCACGTCTTAGGTTTAGACTTGCCAAAAGTAAAGTTAGTCTTCCCAGACTTTGGAAAGTGGGAATTACCTATATAATATTTCCCCCTCTACTGCCTTCAGGTAGTATCTCTTGTTTTGTTTCAGATCAAACTAATGAGTGGATGTGACTGAGGTGGACCTCTTCCATTCTTCACAATATCTAGTAAGTGCTAAGTCCTTTCATATACAACATGAAGCTTTTGCCTATCAGCCCCTAATTTCACTGAGCCAGTGCATGGTCCTGGAGGAACTAAACACCAACCTTATTTTCAACCTTGTTAACTTGCTTTGCCACTTCTTTTACTGTGTTGCCCTAAAGCATGTGGCACTTACACCATATTATAACTTCTACTCTTTAGCCATGCTATCTAAACAGCACTAGCAAAATGGCTGGAAAACCCAAAGTGGTAAAAACACTGAGTCTGTGAATATTTTATTTCCATCAAGTTAAAAAGTAACTTTGTTTATCCAAGTGATTTTTAATGAAAAACTCAAAATCTTAATAAAAGGCTAATATAATTCACCTTCTCTGACTTGTTTCCTCAATTTTATTTTCCATGCTTCAGATGTACAACACTGGTTGTCTGTATAAGTAAACATAACATACCAAAATCCACAAGCTTGACTCCTCCTTCAGTGGTCAAAAGGATATTATTTCCCTTAATATCACGGTGGATAGTTTTGTTTTCATGCAAATGCTGAAGTCCCTGGAATGTGAGATGTAAACATGAACTTTTTACTAACAGCTCTGTTCTCTGTATTATATTTGCAGAAACAAAAAGGTAGCACAAAAGTATGAAAAAACTTAAAACATTTTTTTTTTTTTTTAATCCAAAGTCACAGAGTTGTCATTCTTACTAGAAAAACACTTGGCACACCAGAAGGCATAGATATTTTTTATTGACCTTTTGGGAGGTGCAAGCATTGCCAGTGTTAATTAAAGTATTGTCACGTGCTTGCCCAGGACAGGATTTCAGTATATTGGTGCATTTTCATAGCTTCTGCCTATATGGTAGGAGCACTCACTGCTAATCAGATGGCAGGTAGCCATGAGCCATCAAATGCCTCTCTCTGCGCTTCTCCCAAAAGCATGCTCAGTTTTACTTCTCTGCTTCCTAATGGAGGGTTTCTTTGCCAGATAACTTGTGCAAGTATTTTTCCTGTATTTATTCATACTTTTCCCAATAGAGAGTATCTTTCAATTTCAACTGTTTTCCTTTGTCACATTGACCCCAACGCTGTTCTTTCTGCATTTCCTGCACACTTCGTTTTTCCAAGTTTCTGTTTTCAGTTTGTGATCATTCTGTTGTACTGATGGAGCATCTGCCCGTAATTTGCATTTCTCTATTGTGAAAAGCGATTTTGTTACACTGAGGCTTTGAGTCAGGGCTGAATTCCAGTTTAGTCTGTTATTCTCAAAGATGACTTTTGGTCGTCTAACTTCAGCGCCTGAAGGAGCAGCCTGGGGTCCTGCTACAGTAAATAAAACCTCCAGAGAGAAGTCCAGAGCACTTTGGTCTTTCTGATCATGGATCAGATTCTCCTAAGTTGACTGGGGGCAGGGGAAGGTATGTAGTCAGGAAGGATTTTCTTTGTCTCTTGCTTTTTATGGAAGGTGATGATTCTGTTGTGCTGTTACAATTCTCCTGTCTTGCATATAAATATTAAAAGGCTACATCATGGTTTCTCTGTTTCTCAAGTCTACAGCAAGGTCATAAAAAGACAAGAGTAAGGGATTGGTAAATCTAGGAGCGGCATGATCTATTAAGGATCCTGTGATTACCCAGCCAATGCTACTGAAAATCTTGTGGAGAACGTATTTTGTGTTTAATTGCCCCACTTTATGTCAAATAGAGATTTAAAGATAAAAGCGAAAAAAAAGCATGCTAAATCTACATTATATATTACATCTTTAGAGTATAAACTCAAAGAAAAATGCAAAGGCCTAAATTCCACTGCAGAAAGTCAAATTCTGGTTAAAAGAAAATGAAAAACACTTGATCCTGATTAGCAAAAAAAAAAAACCCGTCTTGTTGCAGTGTTTGAATTCCCTAGATCTGTTGATCATTTTGCTATAAAAATATTTTGGATCCAGACATAAAAATGTGAACAGTATTTTGGATATAGTTCTGCTATTTCGCAGAAGAAAAGTGATTTTCATGCAGAACTGTATTTACTAAGGAAAGGAATCAATGATCAGAAATCAATTTTCATTCTGTTAATAATGAAACAGACAAATTGTTCTTTACCTTGCTTGTTCAAAAAGAACCATTTCAATTATACATTACCTTGATTTCATTAAACACTACTATAATATAAGATAGTGAGCCATGTTAGTGGGGACATGATCTTCATTCATTCAAAGAAAAAAATGACCTGAATATTGACTGTCCTTTCACTGCAAGCTTATCTTACCATCAGAGCTTCGCGTAAAATGTAAGCAATTATAAGTTCATTCATCCTTTCGCCTCTCTTCAGAAATCCTTTCACAAGATCAGTCACAGATCCACCATTGCAGAGCTGCAAAACATCAGGGAAATATAAAAAGAATTTAGAAAGTGTTGGAGTAGCCACCTGGTTTTAGTTTTCACTAGTTTTCATATTTATAGCCAAATGAGCTCCTATTAAACTGGCAAACCACAAATCTGTCCTTATGTCTACCATTCATATAAACAACACACATGGCACTTTTGCCAATCTTCTTTCACTACTTTCTGCATTTAATTCCTCTTGCCCAAACACAAGTGCATCAGTCTATCTCTTTCTTTTCCTATATACACGATTGCTTTTCACTGAAACAGAAGTAGCTCGTAGTAAAGTAAATTTGCTGTGAAGGCATGTTCTGTGGGGCAAACTAATTGCTTCTGATATTCTTCATGCACAACTCACCATCAATGCAAATTATTACAGCATCAATTCTCAGGTACAAAAGCTACATACAACACAAAATGGATTTAAGGCATCAGAGGACAGGTAGCAGAAAAATTCCCACAACAAGAAAATTTTCCAAGGGGAAAGCTGCCCTCTTTGCCAAGCAGCACTTAATTCCTAGTGTAGAAGGATGTTATACACAAGGGATAAGCATCATGGAAGATGATGAAAGCAACATGGAAAGAAAGGTCTCATCTCCCACCAAAACAAGGTGAGCCTCAGGAGTAAGACTAATTATAGCCCTTGTAACATCAGCCCTGTCAGCTTCTTGTTCGAGGTGCAGAGCCACAATCTACTCTGGACAATCCCTTCTCCTGTCTAAAGTCCAGTTAGACTCCCGCAAATCCCTGTCCCGTCCTGTTTAAACCTGCAATATTTCATATGTTCATTTTTATCACTTACAGTTTTTCCACAGGAAGAAGCAACAAGGTAACTTTAGTGACTAACTGTAGCAGTTACACACCCACAAAGACGAAATTGGTACTTAAGCCCTTAAACTATCCATAATGCACCTAACAATACGCATTGATTGAAGAGCCATAGCCTCTATAAAGGAGTAGCTGCTTCCAATAAAACAGTGAAACAAATTGTAAGTTTTACGTTGTATCATCCAGTAGCTTTTCATATGAAAATAAATACCCACATAAGACATTTTACCAATGTAGCACAAAACAGTAATTCCTTTTGACTACAGATTTTGAAGTCTATTCAAATTGAGGGCATAATTTATCAACAAAACCTTTGAACTGCAGAACTCCACACATCAGATACTATTGTATATGATATTTTTAATCTGTTCTTCTATAGTTCTACATTTTTTATGTGCTGCAATTACAAAAAGACTTGCACTTTACAGTATGAAACATTTTATAGCCCTTTGTACCTAAACATAATAATTTTCTGAGTACCTTTGGAACCCCTGGGTTGCATGGAACTTGCACCACATGAACGCCTACACGAATACTATTCGATACGTAAGTCTTGTTGCAAGATGTGTCCCCTATCATGCCAATGAAGGCTCTGGTCTGGTAGGTGCTGTGCTCCATGGCAACAATCTTGGAACTCACTTCATCTCACCCTTACTTCAGTAGGACAATATGCATGCTTAGAGAGGGAAGAACTCATATGCTTAAATGATGAGAATAAGCGCTTTGCTGGATCAGGGTCAGATTCCCGAGCAGGATTTAATTTACTGTCTTTAGCCATGCTGGTCTGCCTCCTCCATTGAGTTTTCTAGTTACTTTTTTTTTTGGTTTTTTTTTTTTTTTACAATGACATTATTTTTCCAGGGTCTCTATTGTTTTAACTTTGCCACATCACTGACATGTTTAATCAAACCGAATGGATGATAACAATTCTGGTTAATTCAATGCACTTGCATTTCAGGGCACTGAAACTGTCTGACAAGTGACAAACCATTTGTGAAATAAATTACACATATGATACATTCAAACTATTTTTCTTCATTACCTAGTATTAAATTTTTGCTTCTTATAGGTGGATCTTCTTCTGTTTTCATTACAACACTGGATATCTGTTAGTCTTTCTGTTCAAGGTAAAGAAAACTAACCCAGAAAGGAATATATTCTTTTTGTAGATGGGAGAAGGAAGAAACTATACCTCATAAATCCCCTGCTTCAATGTTTAGGCAGTAAAGCCAAGGTTGAATTTATTTACCTGCGTTAGCAATGCCAATTTTTACTTTCTTAAACATGTGCTTTAACAAATTTTTCTACCCTTCTCATGAGATATAAATCCCTATTATGAGATAAATACCTGTATTGTCAGATAAAACTTATCTAAATATCAAGTAAAGTAAGATACTAAAACTGTGATTATTTTAGACCAAACCAAAACTGAACCTGGGTATATAAAAGGTCAGCTGAGCAAGTCTTGAAGAAAAAAACAAAGTCACCCGCACCACCATGGAAATCTTCCACCGACTCCCAAGGCAGGGCAGCTGCTTAGGCAGAGTTCAGCTGAGGATCTCATAGACACAGGTTCTTGCACGCATAGGGCAACTTTTCTTTTGCTACTTCTGTCTCAAAGAGTTGTACTTTTACTTACATCAGACAATTTGTATTTTTCTGAGACCACCAGCATAGGAGGAATAGGGGAAAAAAGGCTAGGTATTAGAATGCAAGCAGCTATAAGGAGGAAAAAGGCTTATTGGAATACAACTACAATTAGAAAAGGAGATTATAGCAGACACCATATGTGTGTGCTCTGAGTTGCATGGGGCGTGGAGGGGAACGATGACGACAATGATGACACAGGTTAGTATTAACCTTGTTCTATTTTTCTACAGGCCAAACCAGTCCTCATGGGTAAAACATTGCATCTGGTCTCATTTCCTATTTCTTCTGTTTTTTGCAGGTGAAGCTGCCACACATGCCTCTAACCATGAACATAACTGAAGTTCAAATGGTGATTCTTTCTCCTGGCTCAGGCTGTCAAATTGCATGTGTGTTCAACGCAGGCTTATCATAAACACGTCAAGAAGTCCCTCTCATAATGAGTCAGACTATTCTCTTCCCTCTCAAAAGAAGAAGCTACAGAAAACTATGATACTCCTGCCCAATGCAGCACTAGACCATGCTTGCTTGGGACCTGAGTAGACAGGGAGATAAATTATGCTTGGGGATGTTAACCAGGATCTAGTCCATGACATAAAAACTTAAAAGGGAAAAAACCCCTNTGCCCTTCTGCACTTGTGGCTGGAACTCCCTCCCAACACAAAAAATAAAAAAAAAAAAAAAAAAAAAAAAAAAAAAAAAAAAAAAAATCACATTTCGTTAACTCATACAGTCCTTCAATAAGAGATTATGGGAAAAACATTATTTAGCAGTACTGCTAGACCGGAAGTTTCCTGGGGTGTTGTTAAATATTGCAGTTTATAGTTATCATCTCTGCTGTTTCTTAGTAGCATGCTGTCCACCGTAAAACCTGTGTAGCCTCTTACCAAACTTACCATTTTTGAGTTAAGCTAACTGTAATGCTTGGATGACAAGAAATTATGAAGACAACAGACACAATTTTTTAAAAAGATCTTTCTAGTTTCCATCTAGAGAAGAGACATGCTGGCAGCTATTATTTCGTTGCAAGCATTGTGAAATCACATGGCCAAATAGTTAATTAGTCTGTGTTGTGACCCCACATCATTCAATAAAATCTCCTCAGAATACCTTGCTGAAGGGCACTATAAGCAGAAAACAAGAAACGCATGGAGAACTCGGGACACAGGCATACAGTAGAAGCTACATGTCCATCTCAGCTGTGCTACATGGCTGCCTTCTACCCTAACAGTCAAAGTAACTCACCAAATGCAAATGTCCTCCAGCCTGTCATGAGACATGGGCTCTTCTGGGATGACAGAGTGGTGTCTGTTAGCTCAGGTTTGGCAGCACAAGTAGTAGAAGATGTAAACTGTATGGACTTTCACAGTTTGGTTCTCAGATACCACATACTCTAGTATGTGAGATGCATGCAAAAACAAAGCCCTTCAGTCTGAACTGTTTTTAGGAAGTCTCCAAAGGCTGCATTTTCCCAAGGAAGGACAGAAATCCTCTTTTAAGCTTTGAATAAACTTAATTTAAAGACAGAGGCTCTTATAAATGTCCAGCCTATGAGACACAGTAAGGCAAGATATGAATGATCCTCCCACAAGGATGTTATTTAGAAATGTCATCTTGATAACTTTGTACATGAGCAATTTTCATTAATTTAATGTTAGTCACTTCTTCTATTGTTCCCTTGTGATTTACAGGTATTTTCTTTACTGGCAGTATTTTCAGTGCCTGCACTGATAGAACACAAATATTACCTACAAACACAAGCAACTAAAAGGGGGTTAAACTGAACCCTTCAGGCTACCTAAAAGGGGGTGAGAAGACAGAGATGGACACTTCCCAGAGACACACAGCAAAGGATGAGAAGCAACAATCCCCAACTGCAAGATAGTAGATTTCTACTGGACATAAAGCAAAAATTTTCCCACCAATAGTAGTTAAGCACTGGAACAGATTACCCAGCAAGTCCTTGGAGATATTCAAACCTTGAATGGAAAAGACCCTGTGCAAACTTGTAACAATGAAGTTAATCATCTTGGAGCAGGGGGCTGGACCCAACAACTTCCAAAGGTCCCTTCCAAGCTGTAATTTTCTATGATTCATAATATTTGGATTTTCAAAATATTCAGTCCCTAGTTTGGATATTTTGACAGCAGAAACAGGGGGAAAGGATTAAGGAAATCTTGCATACTCAGACCAAGGGAAAGAATAATTTGATAGAAGGCTTGATCCATGTGAAAACCTGCCTGAAAGGCCATACATAGCTGTATCAGAAGAGGTGCTTATGACTTTTCTCCAGTGGTAGTAAAGGGTTCCTCCTGTATGATTTTCCTGATTTTGTGGCACTCAAAAGGCAAAGACTCATACTGGCACGACATATAGTCCTCCATCCACCCATCTGCCACAACCCTGTGCTACTTTAATTGAGCTCTTAGTATGCAAAGTTATCTTCAGCAATAGATTTATAAAATATCATTATCCTAACACATGGAATGTCAGTTAAAATTGCCATCCCATCACAGTCATGCAGGTGTTCTTTGTTGGTCTTACTCACTCTTCATCTGACCCAGATGATACATTTCTCTCTATTCAGCTCTTCTCAATTCTGATGCCCATTGAATAAGGATTCAGTATCACCTTCGCTTTTAAGAAACTATCAGTTGCACTTTTGTTAGGGCTATTACAGCCTTTAATCATCCAACTGCTCCTGATTTATGCATCTGTACTAAGCTGTCAGGTAACATTTGCTTGCATCTTGCAGTTGTCAAGGTGCTTTCATCTTATTTCAGTAGCTTGGATGCAAATAGCAGGGCAACTACAATTACTACCTTCCCTATCTTTACAGGCTGCACAGACACATATGACTGGGTAGCACATCACATATGCACAACTTAGGGCATGTGTGAATGATAGTTATGAAAAAGTTGCATTGTCCAATCTTCTTTTAATGTTATCACACATAAGAATGCTAAAAGCATCTCAGGTACTAATCTCTATTTTTTTCTGTTCTTAGAATAGATCAATAATCTGACTTGTTCTACTAAGCACGCAGTACAGCAGCACTGCCAGCCTCTGAGCTGACTACCTTCCTTTTAGTACTGACTACTGTAAGAACAAGAGAGTCTGATTTTTTGCTGTTTTGTTGTCATAAAACTACAGAAACATAGGAGTAAAAAGGACTTTGAGAAATAATTTAGTCCACCGCATTTGCAGTGTGTAGAGATCTGGTACTTTCAGGTGGTCCTTGACAGATACTTGTCTAACCTACTCCTAAGAATTTTCCACCGAGGGAGACTCCAATCTTTCTAAGTAGCCTGTTTCTGTGTTTCACCAGCCTGATAGTTAGAACATTTCTCCTACTATCCAACCATTTCCAACTATCCTTTACTTCAAATAAAACTGCTTTATTTTTGCCCTTCCCTCCAGTAGTCTTTGAAAATAAATGATCATCATTCTCGATTTTAATATCATCTGTGTCAGACCACTGTCACGATATGTCATTTTTCTCTTTTCTAGGCTGTACAAAGTTAGTTGCTGTAACCTTTTGAAATCATCCATGTTTACTAAATTTAGACTGCCTGCAATTTGCCAGTGAAGTTTGTGACACATTTTGCCCCAAATTGCATAGACAATTCCTTTGGAAGTCTTGTCTTAGCTGGGAAAAGCTGAACAGAACAGAATAATCTTCACTTTGCAGAGAATCCCTTTCTGCAGTCCCATTGCTTAATCGGGTTTATCCCACTTTGTCTTCCTATGGACAGCAGTACTTTGCATGTGTCTACTGAATCTTTTTCATGTGATTCAAAAAAATCCCTCCTGTATTCACAACTGTGAATCTGATGCCATTCTTTGACATGCCTGTAATCAAAGTAGTTGTCAACTCCAGGCTTTTTATGTGGACTTTGTTTCATCACCTCAGTTATTAATGAAAAGAAACAGGCCAAAAGCAGACACCCACTTGAGGTTCTCCCAGCCCCAAAGTGAACTACTGACCTATTCAGTTTTATGAAAATGAGGTCATCTGCTTTATTATGTGAAATTTCTGTATTTCCACATTTTTCTCACAAGAACGTCACATGGAACCATAACAAATCTGTACAGAAGACACAATCACATCTACTGCTTTCCCATTACTACACCAGTTATCCTGTTAAAGAGGACATTGTTATTCACATGGTTTGTTCTGGCTCAATCTAAGTTGACCACTTCTATCATGTTACTGGGTTCTGGGTATTTCTAAACTTGTTTCTATTAAACTGTTCTAGAATCATTGTGGGTACCAAAATTAAACAGACTGGTCTGTGTTCCCCTAGGTCATTATTTTTTCCTCACTTTGTAAAGACATATATTAAACATTCTTTTATCTCATTTCTGTCTCTTCTTAGTAATGTAATCTTGTCTTTACCACTCTGCATTAGCCTTCCTGAGCTTATCCTTCAATGCCTGTACCTCAGCTGTGCATTTTTGTTTCTCCTATTTGAAGGCATTCTGAAACACTAAAAGCAGCAAACCCTGATGCATTCTTACTCGACTCTTAGTGTGCTTTTATCTTTTCTCTGTATCAGCTAATTTGCTATTGTGTTTAACGTCTTTCAATAATTGCCAGCTATCCTGCTTTCCTTCATTTTTACACTCTTTTTCCTAAGCACAGCTAAATAGCAGTACCCCAAGCTGGGTGAAGCATACTCTCCTAAAGCTCATTATCCTTACCCTGCTGCTCCACCGTCCTTCCTTTCCTCAGGAAAGTGAAGACAATTATTTTGGGGCCTTTTTCACTGAAATTTCCTTCCATCTTCAACTTTTCAATACAGATCTTCTCTACTAGAACAGAATCAACCTCATACAGCCATTTCCAGAGTCACTTTCTCTGCCTTCTGGCTCCAAGACAGAACTTGATGCACTGTCCGTCTCACAATCCTGGCTGTCACACAGGGTTGTCTGTGACCAGATTAACTCCTGTTCTCTGCCTGCGGTGTCACTTCTTCACAACTGTTACCGCCAAAGAGCACATTCCACTGACAGCACCTAACACTGACCACGAATACTTGAAGGTCTTTGTGAAGATCTAGAGAGAAATAAATGAGTTTCTTCAACGGGCCAAGTGGTTCAATACGCAGGTCCTGTCTGTGCAGCCTAGTTTTAATTTCCCCGCAAATGGAAGATGTGCACTGTGGCTCCTATTTTTCTTAACAGCAGTACAAGATAACCCATAACCAAAAGAAACTATAGAAACGCTCTATGCTTTTAGGTAAAGTTGATTGCTTTCAATTTAATGTGAATGAGATGTATCACTGAAACAGACATCTTTCCCGATTTATTTATCTTCAGTGATCATAAACCATGAAGTATTTATAATTTTGCTCTCTTACATCATCTAGCACCTCCAGGGCTGTGTTAGACACAGCCTCATGGCTTCTGATTTCTTCACTTTCAGTTTGGCTTTTAACTTCTTATTTTCTTTGTCACACACATGCACTGACAAGACAGACAGCCAGAGCACATCTTATGCAATGCTGGCCTTCACAGCCTCTTACCTTTGGAGTCAGGACATAGATATCTCTGCCTCATACCATGGCCAAAATGGAAAAGGCCACATGTATGCCAATATTGTATTTTTCTAAATTTCTTCTTTCAAACTCAGCACAATTGCATGAAGCCACCACGCTTTACATACACAAGAAAAAGAACTAATCCCCTCAAAGGAGGATTTTTTCTGTTCCAAAACATTTGTAACATTGTTTTGTCTCTAACAGAATGAAAAAAAGCAAGCAGGTGACAGTGCTGTACAAAAGGTCTACTGGGCACAGCCCAGCTGAATTCCCCTGCTAGCTCTTCCTGATGCAAACTTCATATTGCATCATCCCATAATTCACATTCTTTATGTTATAATACATTTACATCCCCGTGAAGTTGCAAATTAGTAAATTAATGTATCACTTGCCCATGACTCCTACTACACAGCTGAAGTGGTATCAAGCTATGATTTGGAACAGTGCTGTGTAAAGCCACTGAGATCTAAATCACCAGATAATATATGTATAACAGATATTCTGAAGGATCTTCAACTATAGCTTCACAGCCTGGTTACAGCATAACACCGCTGTAATTTTTTAAAAATCAAACAAATGGAAGGATCATTTTGCAAAATCAGAGCTAACCTAACTGCAAAACTGAAAGGCATTGGTAACTAAAGAGCCCAGGACTTTCTGAGCAAATGCAAGAGGGAGCTTACCAAGACAGAAGATTTTGATACAGAAAACTTAGTGCAATTCATCATTTTATTATGCAGAGGAGCAGTGGTAAAAATAACATTTACAGAGCACAACCATTCACTTGGCTAGGGAGAAAAAGCAGGGCCTAAGTTTGGGATCAATAATGTCAACAGAAGTATTTCTACTGACTGCTGCAAACTTAGCTGAAGTTCTGAAAAACACATAGAATCACAGAATCAAAGG
>VYXH01011296.1:15950-41588 GCA_013397275.1 Burhinus bistriatus | reverse complement strand
TTACCTCAAACCAGGACATATATGTTGAATGCTTGTGAGCTCACAATAGAGAAATGATAACAAAATTGCAAGATAAATGAAGAATGTTATGAAAAGACAAATTTAAATATTCATGGGAAAAATAGTGCAATTGAATACAATGAAGTATTTGCTGCTCTTTTGACTTGTTTTGAAATACCTATGCATGAACTTAATTGAACTATTTGATTTCAATTTACAATATTAGAACTTAGAATTCATGTATCATATTTGAAAAATACCCAGAAACAGGGACTGTGTAGGTATTAAGGCAACAGCTACTGCGATTTTTTGGTCTATCACAGGATGTGCAATAACATCAGGATTCTCATTGGGCTGTCTTAGAACAAAACACCACCCCAACACACACACAATTCAGTCTTTTTTTTTTTTTTTTTTAATATCTGTAAATAAATCTGACAATCATGAAGGAAAAAAAAAGAGACCTGTCATATAAATGACTCTGTTATGCAATCTAAATATTGTTTCCATCTTTTCTTAATAGTAGTCACTTTACAGTAGACTGGAGTGGTGGTTGAAAATAGCATTCCAATATTCTAATGTGTAGTAATTAGTGTAATTCATTTATCCTGAAGCTTTATCTTACAGAAAGTCACAGTGAAAGTAAAGAAATATGTTGAGGTAACCCAGATATTCTGCTAAAGCAATTTCAGTCTCAGAAGGCTGTTAGCATAACTGGGATTGTTATTCTCTGCTTGATCATGACTCTCAGCTTGCAGATACTCCTTTAGCAATGAGAGAGCAGAGATTAAATTGGCAGAGAAAGAGGAAGAAAAACAATCAATGAATTAAAAAACTCATGGGTTTTAATACATGTGCTAAAAACATAGTGCCACTGAAACTTTAGAAGTGAAAAAGCTGTATCTAATTACTTTGAGTGGGTGAGCTGAAGAATGGGGAAAAAAAATTACAGAATGCATTTTGCATTCAGGTAAAATCACTGATGCTTATGTGCTTAATGGTGCTTTGAATTTCCTCTGTCAACTTTTGTTACTAAAAGTTTAACCATTTGTGTCAGTACAAAAATGAAGTAGAGCTTGGTCTTTTAAGGTTGCTTAAACGCATTTTTGATGTTTAAGTGTTGGACTACAGAGAATTAGCGTGGTAATATCTGAGATTTAGAAATCAGATAATGAGTGCTTTCGTAACAAATGGAATAAACTTTGTAGAATGATGAGTGAAAAGAAGTGAAGGAAATCGGGAGGCACAAGAACTGGACTGTGAGTGCAGAAAGTCTGTTACTACACAGGCTGTCTTCAGAGACTGTAGGGTGCTTTTAAAAAGGTCTGTGAGAGACAAGTAACTAAACCCAAGTGTATTGTTACAGGCTTCAAATTACCTTTGGAGTCTGCATTGCTGCAAGAAAAGAAATCAGGGGTTTACAAGCTAAAATTATACATAAAAGTCATACATTTTACAAACAACCAAATGATATGGTTGGTTCTTGTGCTTTTTTGACAGGTGACACTGAAGATATAAGGAAAAAAAAAAAGCAGTAAATTTATTAAAATGATGGGATTTTTACTATTTCCTCTTCCACTGGAAAACACTTTTAATACTTCTAGCACAGAGTATAATTACTTTTGCATTAAACTGTCACAGTCCTGCTTTCCAGGTGTACCATAACTGTAATAGCAAGGTGCATTTGCTGAAAATACTGGTAAATTATGCTAAAATTTTCCCCAAAATGTGTTCATTTTTGCAGTGCTCCACTATTGCGAATCACTAAAAAATAGTTAATGCTTTTACTTCTTTTGAAGTATATTTCTGAACGAGTATGTTATAATGCAGAGCTGCTACTCCAAGTGAACAGGTAATACAGGTCTATGAATCTATCAGTAAAAGCATAACACAAAGGACATGTCATGTTTCCTGTTGATTTAACTTTGTTACCTTTAGCAGAATTATGCTAGGAAATTGGACTGTGTAAACATGCCAAGACTTGAGTTATACATAAAAGACAACAATACTGTTGAAGACTCTGGGTAGATGACCTGTATCTCAGCAAATTTCTAGATACAATGTACTTGAATTGTTAATATCATTTAAAAAAATCAGGAGAATCTCTCTACTGCTCTGTCTTTCCACAGTGTGGCAAGAGTATTTCTGGGCTCTTGTCTCTCAAGCACTTTCTTTGGGGGCCTTAGGACTTTAATTGTCCAGGATTATTACTCAAATACTGGCTGAAATCCTATCTGTGAGCTAACCAGCAAGCAAGAGACAAAGTCAAATTCTCTTTGTGTCTTTCTTCCTTCCCCCAAATCCTCCAGAAAATCCACTATAGAATGGATCCACCTCTGGAGTACTTGGTAACTGGTAAACAGATATAAATCACTTGCAAAGCTTTGGATGGACTCTTTACCAGTAAGTACTCAGTAATTCAAGACTTGTGAGGTCAGTTGTGCCCACAGGCATTTAATAATCAAATTTGTAAAAATTTAAGCATTTTGAGACTATACTGACCCTGTGAAGAAGAAGTATGAATCTTGTAGCTATGCAATACCACCTGCCACACAATTACTACAGTAGTTTTCAAATTGGGAGAAAGGTGACAGTGGCCCTGTTTTGCTTGTTGTTGGTCTAAATATACTTCTCAGGTGATTTATAGCTATGTTGTCTGTCTTCCTCTGAGGAATCTGCCCCTAAGCCACAGACTGAAGGCTTCTGCATTCATTTAATCTGAATGCATTTTGAGGAGTTCCAGATGGCCCCAGAAAGCAAGAGTGGCTTCTCTCCTAGTGCTGTGAAACATGACTGTACCTCATCTCTGCTAATGTTATTGAGAAAGCTTCCTCCGGTATTGTGTTTTCACTATGCATACTATACACATGTAAGAAGGATTTGACCTGAAAGAAGGATTTGATCTTTATTTGAAAGTGGTTTCTTTCTCTCTTTTTCAGTCTTCCTGGACTTCTGTTAAGTGTGAGTTGGCTTTCAGAATGGATGCCTTGCCAACAACCTTTCTAGGTGAGACAATATCGTTTGGTTGCATGTGATAACCAACAAAAGGTTCTATATCTGACAACAATAAAGCATAAAGGGGAGGAATATAGGTTCCTATTGAATAAGTCCTTTCGTTTATATCAGATTCATCCTCTAGAATGACAACTAACATCCTTGAAGGTCCTCTGAAATGAATATTCCTCCTGCAAACACCCATAGTGGACATGCTCCTGCAGATTATGAACCATGTAAAACACAGAGTACTTTGATGGCTTTGTCCACTCCAGCTTTGAGACTCCTAGACAGTGCTATTATGCACTGCCTGTATTTCAGGTGACAGATGACAAACATCCTCTCTTCTAGAGGATGTAAATGGTCTCACTGAAATCATCATGGTCATCATGATAATGCTGTTTACCTAATGCCATACCTCTAGAATGCTTTCAGTTTTTTATGAAGACTGTGGAAGTCCCATTAGCAAAATTAGTCACAAATTACTGCTTTGTCTAGGTATTCTTGAGTTCTACCTTCTCCCCACAAGCTTAGGTTTCTGGGCTCCTTTACCATAATGTCCTTAAAGTAAGCTACTTCTCACCCACAAAAATGTATGCAAGGAAGTAGGAAATATCAAATAAATTAATATCAGAGGACGAGAGAGAGCTGCAAAAAGATCCAAGTTCTCCTTATTTTTTTAAATGAAACTCATCTGTGGTGAAGAAATAGGGAATGTCATTTAGTGTCAAAGGATATTGTTCAAGAAAATGCTGGACAGTGAAAGCAAGGCCTGTTACATTAGCTGGAACTGTGCCTGATTTAGAGCTTACCCGATATGACTAACTATCACAAAGTTACAGGTAGATACTGCAGTCTTTGAATATGTAAAAGGCCATTGCTGACTCATAAAGTAACATTCAAATTAGCATCAGCAACCATCAATTTTGTCACTAATGTCTTACTAGTTGTCTGTACAAAACAAAGCAATGCAAAACAAAGCAAAGCAACTAAGTTCAAAAGAACTAAACCTTTTCCATTATATACTTGTTTTATAGTTATCATTTTCCACATTTCCAGAGAGATGACAGAGGTAATAAAAATCAAATATTTTTTTTTTTAAAAATCTCATTTAAAGCTCTTGCTTACCTTGCTCTTAATCTAACATAATACTCTAAGAATCCTTATAAGACTACATAAAATATTTGGTGTCTTAAGGGAATAGTAGTTGAGTATGAGTTTTTCTCAAAGTTATTAGTTCAAATTTATCATAGGTTCATAATAAGCTCTAACGCTTTCCCAGGCTTTTTAGGTCTTTGTATGGTTTGTAGGAAAGAAATCATCAGTCCTACAATGGTTCCTACTGCAGCATATGGATATGTCTTTAGTGACTTGTGTGGCACAGAGAGAGAGGGGCTGAGGTGTGATTTGCCATATTCCATTATGGCTCTAGGACAGTGCAACCACATCACATATTTATCAGGAATGAGCTTCATGCCAATTGTGAGTACCGGTTATAGGGTCCAGAGTACACCTACAAGCCCCAATGGCCCTGCCCAGCCTCACCTGGAACTCCTGCCCATGGCTCAGGAACACTATTGCAGCTCAGCCTGGGGTACCCAGTCAAAGTCTGAGCCACATTGCAGGCAGGTCAGCACCCAGCCTCATCCCCTGCTGCTCCTGACTTGGCTGGACAACCCGGCATGACCTGGGACCTGATCCCTCGCCTTGCCTTTGCCTGCTAGTTGTGGGCCTGTGGTGGAACCTGTTACCACCACTGTCGCCATCATGACATTGCTCAGCCTGTGCAGATGCACAGGACTGTACATTGCCAGGATGAGATTGTTGCTCTGCTTGAGCAAGGGTCAGCTTGTTTCAACTCCCAGCTCATCATCTTTTGTGGAGTACCCCTGCTCTGTCTCCTCCTTGACATGAAGCAACTACCACGTGTCTATACCTATTAGGTGTTAAGAAAAAGATTTTTTTTTCCAGTTGGATGGACGTGCATCCCACTTGCCATGGGGTGCTCTACCTGGTGTTTTGGTATGTGACTTATGTTTGGTACCAGTGCAAGAGGAACAGCCTTGAGCACACCGGTGATCACCTCAGTGCATACCTCATAACTAACTACAGACATGAGGTACAATTGTCACAAAAAGAACCTTTCTAATTTGCTAACATGGGTAGACTTCCGAGGTCTCATCATGAAGAGAGTCCAAAATCATAACTGTCATCACTGTTAGAAATCACAGAAGATAAGACAATGCTGAACAAGCACACATAATGAAGCGTGATCTGATTCTTTGACATGGCAGATGAAGAACTTGGCAAGGAAAAATGTGTGGCTTTAGATGTGAACAGATGTAGATGTTAGATGTGTTAAGGTCCACCTTTGTGTTATTTAAATGAGGTTATACCCTGCGTCCCATGATGGAATGCCCCATGATAATGTTTTTCCACCAGCATACCCTTTAAGAGATAAAAAAAAGGGGTATATTTTGCAGAGTCAAAACCTGCTCATTCAAACTACAATTTTATCAATGAAAATGCATACTGCTACTGAAGTATCTCTCATTCCTACGAAATGAATATCAAATTGCCCTCCTTACTTGAACCTTTGCAACTCCATGCAAATTCTAAGAGGGTTCAGTTACAAGGGAAAAGGTTAAGTTTTCAGCAAGTCTTCCACTCCAATGCGCACATTCCTACACACACTTACTTCACTGTAACAGGCTATGCAACGCAATACTCAGCTTAATAAAAATGACCTTGAGTTGAAGCAATAGAATTGTTGTATGAATACTTCTGCAAATATGTGCACAGCCACCTGACTACATGATCTATGAGCGCACTTCATATAATTCTGATAATGCATCTGTCTTCAACTACCCACAGAGATTTTCCGAGGTGAGCTGCATTTTGTATCTTTCTGTTTAACAAAGGTCACACACTAGCCGACATACTAACACAATCATGAGACCAAATCAATGTGTGTCTGACCTCCCAATGCCTATCCTTTAGCTTATTATAAACAGCAATGAAAGATGTGAAGCTGGAGCAGTGTGAGATGGTCTATTCACACTGTGCTCTTTTATACAGTATCTTCACCTGCTGTTGTATGATTTTCCTTAGAGTGGTGGTAGTGTTAGACATATAGAAGAAAACTTAAACTATTCAATCCCTTAATAAAAGCCTACAAAATTCTAGGACAGAGCAGTCTAGCAATGCAGACAAAGCTTGGGAAAAAAAAAAAAAAAAAAAGACAGTATAAAAAGAAGGCAAAGCAAAAAGTAAGTCATCTGATCTGCCTTGCCAATCCTTTAAGTAACATACAGAAAAATCATTAAAAATCTAATATTGAAAGGGAATTGATGCTTTTACTGTGACATTTACAGACATTTTCAAATTCATAAGTCTGGTTGTGAAAGGAGTCTTTAGAGGAGAAAAATCTTGATACGAGAGAAAAGCAGCCATTCCTTTATAAGGTATCAAACCTTTTAAGGTTTTTTGGTTCTGTCTAGATTTACCTGTTCAGGTACACTGTGGAAAGTCTCAAGCATCTATCCTTCCTCCTCCCCTTCCTCTCCCACCCACCACCCCCTACTAAGCATAATGGAGACTGTAAGGTCTAACCTTATAGAATCACAGAATGGCTGAGGTTGGAAGGAACCTCTGGAGGTTATCTGGTCTAACCCCCTGTTCAATTAGGGCCAACTAGAGTGTTTCCTGATGTTCAGATGGAGTCTCCTGTGTTTTAGTTTGTACCCATTGCCTCTTGTCCTGCTTTGTACCTTCCCTTCTGGTCCTCTCCTCTCCTCTCCTCTCCTCTCCTCTCCACACTTGCTGGCAATACTCCTCCTAATGCATCCCAGGATATCATTGGCTGCCTTTGAANCCTCTCCCCTCCTCCCCTCTCCTCTCCTCTCCTCACTTGCTGGCAATACTCCTCCTAATGCATCCCAGGATATCATTGGCTGCCTTTGAATAAAGGTGCACTACTGGTTCATGTTCAACTTGCTGTCCATCAGGAACCCCACAGTCTTTTCTGCAAAGCTGATTTCCATCTAGGTTGCCCCATGCAACTAGTATCTGGTGCTGTTCCTCCCCAGGTGCAGATATTTGCATTTCTCCTTGCTGAACTTCAAGGTGTTCTTGTCAGCCCATTTCTCCAGTCTATCAAGGTCCCTCTGAATGTATGTCCAGTTTGCTTAAGTATTCCCTGACCTGATCCTCTTCCACCAAGGGTGTGACAGTGTGCTCCCCCTCCCTGGCTGCCAGTCTAACCTTTATCTCCTGTAACCCTGCCCAATCGATAACCATCCGTGGTGGTCACAATGAATGCATGTAGTCATGATGGCTGCACCCAGCTCAACATGGTTTCAGGGAGACAGATAACAACGCAATAGCCAAGGGCTAACTTGAGCAATACTGGTTCTGTGGTCAATATGCAAATATGACTATGGGTCAATCATCTTACCTCCATAAATAATGAACAGCCCAAGAGCCCTTTGAGCTCTCCTGCACGGCAGCAGGCTGCATGCCGGGATCTCCCCTTGAGTAGGGACGCCGCTCAAGGTTACTTCTCAAGATTCAAAGACTCCTTGCTGGAACAGATCCTCAGTAAGTGACTAATAGCACGCTAAACTTTGAAATCTTAGCTAAGTGATATAAAGGATTGATTGTGCATATATAATCCTTTAGACATAAACGGTTGACCAAGTCTGGGACGAGGATTAGATCCAGCCGCACCTAGACTCCTCTCTGAGAAGGAGTTTAGAAAGCAAAGGTGTCTTTTCTGAATGTCATGACTCAATGGAGGGTCTCCCTGACAGTTCTGTCTGACCCTGTCCTCTATGCAGTAAATAACCAAGTGTGCCTTGCCATCTCGAATCTTGTTAAAACACTGTTGCATTTACCATCAAACTTTGTTAAATCCCTGTTTTATATCAATAAATGCACCGCTGTTCCTCTCTACGAGTGAAGTGCATCGCTCCATCAGTGACAAAGGGTACATCTTCCTTTCTCCAGGTTTTCCTCCTGGTCTCTGGGACCTGGGATTCCTGAATTCTGGTCTTCCTAGTGAAGACTAAGGTCTCCAGAATTTCCGCTTTATGAGAATAATTGTGAGGGTGAGAGTCTGAACTCTCTTAGGTCTAATTCTCACACCAAGGCTGAGATTTGCATAAAACAGTAATGTAAGGAATGAGAAATATTCCTGGGTCCCCTAAACTAGATGTATAACCTAAACTAGACGTGTAGCCACAGTGATGCTATCCACTTTCTGTCTGTTGTTTTCATGATCATATCCATTCCTCTTTGAATCATTTTGCACAAGTTGTGTCACTGGAAACAAAGCAACAAATTAAGCTTGAGTTTTTTTCTGCATAATTATTTTGTTTTCAGTGACAAGAGAATTAAGCCAACTCTTTATTATGTTGATTTCTTTTTTCCTCATGTTCTCTTAGCAGTATTCCCCTAAACTTTTACAAGTTCTCTCTAGTATTCCTCTACATTCCTGCTGTTTTCAGCACTCTTGGTAACTGTTTCTCAGCACATTCATCACTCATGCTAATTGGATATTTTTTGTCTGCCTCTCTTACAATACTTTCTACGTATGGTCTTTTTATGAAAAAAGTTCTTAGAAAACACTCTGAAGAATGGATGGCTTAATCTATATACTTAATAAACTCTTCAGGAGAGGATAATGGTATTGATAGTTCATTGTCACCAGTACCTTTATGATATTTTTTATGAGATAGTCCAAAACATGATGGCATTTAATCTCCCATAAATAGCTGGCAAGAAGATAGCATGATGAGTTTAGACTGTCAAGGTGCAAAGGATGTATTACTTTCTGGAGAAAAACAGAATTGACTTCCTTTTGCTATTTTAAATAGTACTGTCAAAAGGTTTGAACAGGTAGCAGGCAATGTTTATGTTAGAAGGAATAAAAGAAAAAAAATCAGTATTTTTTGTTTGTTTGTTTTGTGTCAGACACCAAGCTTCAAACTTTTTTGTCAGCTTATTACCAGCTGGTAAAGGATAAACTTTTCATGATCCTCAGTGGTCATGAACTAGAAGTGAAATATCAATTCTGTTTTTTTCAGTGTCCAGTTTACATGTAGACTGTTTATCAGTTTCACTTGAGGTGAATATGCTTGCTTTCTTTTTTTTTGTTTGTTTTTTTTGTTTGTTTGTTTTCCCTTTTTCGATAGATTTTTAGAAGGAGAGATGTTCAATGGTTTAACATTTCATGAAGGGCTACTAAAAATGTTTAACTTTCATACAAACAAGTGCAGCGGTGTTGACTGTAATATCATGTTCCTCACTATAAAGTCTTTCATTGCCTTGTGACAAGTTTGTCTTGTTTTGTTTTATCTACCTTTGACATTCCAATATTTTCTACATTACTGGACGATCTCAAATTGTCTTAGAAAATAAGTTTCTTTTTTTTAAAAAAAAGACATTTAGCTAAAGAAGTATAGTAAATACAAATGTCTTCATCTAAACAAAGGTTTCACACTGTATTAAAATATTTCATTATTGAATTATTGAATATATCTAATATTATCACTGAAAAGTGTTTCATTAGAAACACTTCAAACAGATTTACCATTTTAGCATGTATGTGGCAAGAACTTGTACTGAAATAATGACCTAGGGATACACTGATAAGAATTTGTATTAGACTTTCAGTACCATTAAAGTGTCATGCAGTGATTGCTACATGATTTTAATAGCTTTCTAATAGTGCCAATTTTGTGTTCTCATTGTCTTGCTTAGTTGGGACAGGTGCAAAAGTCTATTTTTACTTATAAGGAAGGTGCAGTTGGTACACTTTTAAACCTGTCACCACTTTTACTGCTTCTGAGATTTCTGTCATGTCTCACATTTGAAAAAAGATATAGATATAAAGAATAATCTTGGCACTGAACTAGCAAATAGTAGGCTTTAAGATGCCATGTGCAGATGTGACTCTGTCTGCTGGATGAATATTGTCAGAACATGAAAATCTAACTACCCATTGAGCTACATTTATTTCCAAAATGAAAAGGGTACAAAGGACTTGAACAATAACATTTCAGTTGAGAGCCATACACTTCCTTCTCTTTTCGTGGAATTAAAGCCAACATACAAGGAGGATTTCTTTTAAAAAATTAGGCTTCTTATAGCTTTGGCTGCATCTCCCAATGATGATTGCCAGTTAATAGCAGTGAATTAAACATAGCTTCACAGAAACCAAAGGGCTCACCTATGCTTACGTATCACCACTCCAACTACAGATCTTACAGTTTCTCACTCACTAGAAACCAATCTTCCAAACTGTGAAGCTTAGAAACTGCTTGCCATTTGCTGTTGAAGGTTTTCTAATTAAATGACCAATACATATCATCCAAACTCCTATCAGGAGTGGTAATGGAATACCATGTATTTTGGTACAGGTCATAATGAAGGTAGACTTGAAAGTAGACTAGACTAGACTAGACTAGAATATTTCAGTTGGAAGGGACCTACAACAATCACCTAGTCCAACTGCCTGACCATTTTAGGGCTGACCAAAAGTTAAAGCATGTTGTTAAGGGCATTGTCCAAATGCCTTTTCAACACTGACAGGCTCAGGGCATCGACCATCTCCCTAGGAAGCCTCTTCCAGTGTTTGATCACTCTCTCAGTAAAGAGATGTTTCTTCATATCTAGTCTGAACTTGATGCAGCTTTGAAGCATTCCCACGTGTCCTACCCCTGGATCCCAGGGAGAAGAGATCAGCACCTCCATCTCCACTTCCCCACCCCAGGAACCTGTAGAGACTGATGAGGTCACTACTCAGCCTCCTTTTCTCCAAACTAGACAAGCCCAAAGTCCTTAGGGGCTCCTCATAAGACACTCCTTCCAGCCCTTTCACCAGCTTTGTTGCCCTCTTCTGGACGCATTCAAGTACTTTAACACTCTTCTTAAATTGTGGGGCCCAGAACTGCACACAGTACTCCAGGTGAGGCTGCAGCAGTGCTGAATACAGTGGGATAATCACCTCTTTTGACTGGCTGGTTATACTGTGTTTGATGTACCGCAGGATGCAGTTTGCCCTCTTGGCTACCAGGGCATGCTGCTGATTCCTACTGAGCCTGCTGTTGACCAGCACCCCCAGATCCCTTTCTGCAGGGCTGCTCTCCAGCCACTCCTCTCCCAATTTATACTTGTGCCTGGTATTGCTCTGTCCCAGGTGCAGATTCTGGCACTTGAACTGGTTAAATTTCATGCCATTGACGATTGCTCAATGCTCAAATCTATCCAGATCCCACAGCAAGGCCTTTCACTTGTCCTTTAACTCTAGAGAGGGAAACAAACTTTAGGAAGTACAGAGGACGTAGCTGAGAAAGCACTGCTTCTCTGAGAAGAACAGCAGAGTGATGTGGGGTGGTTCTAGCAGCTGAGAAAAATGAGAGACAACAATGATGGCACCCACCATGGGGATTTTGTAACAGCGGTGGTCAGACGGAGCGACTGACTGTAAGCAACTAAAAGGATATCATGCACAGGGAGACAGAAAGGGTCCTAGGGATGAACTTCAAAACAAGTCCTGAAAGGACTTCTGTGAAAAATGTTCTGCCATGCAATAAGTTAAGAGATTTAAATCCTAGATGTGGAAATCCATTGGATATCAAACCAAAGGGTTAGTGCAGTTTATGTTTTCACAGCAGTTATCTATGAGTCTGCTGTCACCATGGAGTCATAGAAACATAGAGTGGTTTGGCTTGGAAGGCACCTCTCAAGATCATCTAGTCTAACTCCTCTGCCATGGGCAGGGACATCTTGCACTAGATCAGGGTGCTCAAAGCCGTGTCCAACCTGACCTTGAACACTTCCAATGATGGGGAATCCACAACTTATCTGGGTAACCTATTCCAGTGTCTCGCTACACACATCATAAAAAATTCTGTCCTTATGTTCAATCTAAACCTACCCTCTTTCAATTTAAAACTGTTGCCCCTTGTCCTGTCACTCCAAACCCTAGTAAAAAGTCTCTGTCTATCTTTCTTATAAGCCCCTTTTAAGTACTGAAATACAGCAATAAGTCCTCCCCAGAGCCTTCTCTTCTCCAGGCTGAACAATCCCCAAATCACTCAGCTTTTCTTAATAAGAGAGCCATTCCAATCCTGTAGCCATTTTCATGGCCCTCCTCTGGACCTGCCTTAACAGGTCCATGGTTTTTTTTGCACTGGAGACCCCTGAGCTGGATGCAGTATTCCAGGTGGTGTCTCACAAGAGCGGAGTGGAGGGGGAGATAAATATCAGGTTGGTGCCTGGAGAGGGGGGGAAGCACATCATTGCACTGGTGGACAGCCAGCTGAATGTGAGCCAGCAGTGTGCCCAGGTAGCCAAGAAGGCCAACAGTATCTTGGCCTGTATCAAGAATAGTGTGGTCAGCAGGAGTAGGGAAGTGATCGTGCCCCTGTACTCAGCGCTGGTGAGCCCACAGCTTGAGTACTGTGTTCAGTTTTGGGTGCCACAGTATAGGAGGGACATCGAGGTGCTGGAGCATGTCCAGAGAAGGGCAACAAAGCTGGTGAGGGGTTTGGAGAACGTCTTATGAGGAGCGGCTGAAGGAATTGGGATTGTTTAGTCTGGAGAAGAGAAGGCTGAGGGGAGACCTCATTGCTCTCTACGACTACCTGAAAGGAGGTTGTAGTGAGATGGGAGCTGATCTCTTCTCCCAAGTAACTAGCGATAGGACAAGAGAAAATGGGTTCAAGTTGCGCCAGGGCAGGTTTAGGCGGACCAGGCTGCCCAGGGAGGTGGTTGAGTCACCATCCCTAGAAGTGTTTAAAAGTCTTGTAGATACGATGCTTAGAAACATGGTTTAGTGGTGGACCTGGTAGAGTAGGGTCAATGGTTGGACTAGATGATCTTAAAGGTCTTTTCCAACCTAAATGATTCTATGATTCTATGATTCTAACGGCATAAAAGACAGCAAGTGACAAAAGAGAGATAAGACTATACAATGATCAAGATAAAGTTGACAAATAGAAGCGTAAGAAATTGTTTTCTTTTTTCTTTCTCTCTCATTTCCTCTTTCTCTCTTTTTCTCTTTCCTTCCTTCCTTCCTTCCCACTCTTTAGCTACTCTATACATGTTTATATGTTAATGCACGAGTCCAGAGAACAAGTGATTTAGCCCCCTCAGGCATTTCCTATGATCAGTTCCAGCAGATAGTCTGCTTAAAACATCACCATGTACATAAAACTAAGACAGCTATATTTACAGTACTCTCTCAAAGTATAACTAAAAACTTTTTTACTGAAAATGCAAAGAGATTTTTAGACTTGTTTCAGTCTGACTGAAGAGGTCTTAAGAATTCCAAAGTGGAGTGCTTTTCATTAGTGCTAAAAGATTATTTTCCAGAAGAAAAAAAAAAAAAAACAAAAAACCCACATACGCATACACATTCTCACTTACATATTCATACACATCACATAACATGTGCAAACTATAAACAATACATATCATGACAGAATCCTACATCAAAACTTTTTATAGATTTTTTTTCTTCTATGAGGAAAGGAATAAAACTTTGAGAGATGATCCTGTCTGTTACTATGTAGGAAAAAGTCTGGAATTCTATTTTTTCTATTTAGAAAGTATTACATATAGCCTGTACCCTTATAATGCATTTCTCTTAAAATAAAAAGAAGAAAAAAAAATAGAGAAATTGAATAATCTCACCTTGATAAGATCTGATCAGCCAGACGGGGCAGAAGTGTGACCATATCTAATATGTAATCTCAGCCATCTTGACAGTGAGATACAGTTTAGAAATAGGGGTACATAGTGACTTTGACCCAGCCCGATCAAAATTTTTTTAAAAGATCCTTACAATGGAGAGTATGCTGAAATACTATACCTCCTGTCATTGATTCAGAAGCAGAGTCTGACTTCCCTTCTAATAAGCCTTGGCACAGCACCATCAAAAAAGCAGGGGCCAGATGCATACTTGGTATAACACTCCTGTGATGCCAGTAAGGATACACTAGGAAGACATTTGTCTAGAAGGTGAAATCCTGTCTTTTGTTAATGCTGAGAAAACCTCACAAAAATTCAGCTGGGTTACACAGGTATTACTGAAGAAGACTAATTTTCCTTGTTTGGTATTTTAGTCAGCAGTATTAGAAAAATAAACAAGAAAGCAAAAAGTTCATTAACATGGTACACAAATCAAACTCCCAAATAATATTTAATTTTGGGTTTTAGATATCTGCTGTGACCATTCTTCCAGTAAAAATGAACTAAAATCCACCTGTACTACTTCAGTATTATTTAATAATGTTTAGCAATCACTAAGCCTAAATTTTTATGTTTGCAGTGTAATAGAACAAGATCCTCTAGAGAGATTTGTATATACTGAAGTCATTTCTATAAATCATAGTTAACATTTCTCAATATGGTATCTAAGGTTCAAATTTTGCACCACATTAAACACCTACATAAACAGGAATTATTCTGAAATCACATGATTACACCACAATCACCTCTAAGTTTGCAAAATTTTGTACTTTGATGGTCAAGCCGCGTGGTTAGACATTCTTTATAATGATAGGTAGTAACTGAGAAATCAGTAAAACTGTTTTCGTTCTTAAAGTTTGTAGCATGTTTAAATATTCTGCTGAATCATGCTATATCTGTGACAGCATGTATTTCTGAATCCTAGTTGTAACGATTTTAATAGCACAGGAGCATATTCACACCAAAATACATATCTGAACACAAAATTCTTTTAACTTCACAGTGAAGGATGAGAAAAAACTATTAGTGGAGACTGAAACAGAAAATCTATAATAATGTGTCACTCCAAACAACTATCATAGCTGCATGCACAAGAGGAGAGAAAGCCATCTTACAGTGTAATCGAATTACAGGACTGCACAGCTGCTTCGATCAGGACCAAAAATTACAATCTACAATACGGATATATTCCATTCATGACATATACCGCTGTTCCAGGGAATTTCCCAGTTGTTTTAATAAAATGGCTAACCAGAGATTAGCCTTTATCATTTAAAATTTTAATATGCTAGAGCAATAGCCAAAAATTCATGCAGACATAAATGTGTGTTTCCAGCATTATCTCACATTAGAGGGTTAATTACTTTCTTGTTCTTAATATAGAACTGCATTCAGTTGCTAAGGAAACCAATGATTTCTTCATGTCTAGAAGTACTTGAATCATTTTTGGTTTCTTTGTTTTCTAGAAGGTTTTGTTGTTGTTGTTGCTGTTGTTTTTCACGAATGTTAAATCAGAAAAGGAGAAAGGACACCAAGGCTTAAAAATGGAAAATGCAGGCTGACCCAGTAATGGCCAGATTTGTGATGGTGAGGCAGAACAGTGTGCTGCCTGTGGGGAAACGAGCTGTGGGCTCTGCCTTTAATTGTTTCCTCCCAGAAAGCAAAGTTAGAAGCAGTGAACGTGCACTGACTTAGAGCCCTGAAATTGGTGGGGACTCACCTTCAGCCAGCTCAACCTAACCTGCTTGTTGACTATAGCTAATCACCTTTCCTCTCACATTGTTCTTTAGGTATTAGATGTGATAAAAATGTATATATCATGGTGGAAAATATTCAAGTTAGCTCCAACTGCAGCAAATCTGGAACCCTGGAGCCTGAACATAGAGAATAATCCTGTGACACTCACTCTGGTAACGTGCAAATCATCTGAAACTCTGAAGTAGGTCATAACAATGTGGTTTACTGCACCCACCTAAATCCTCCCAGGAGAAACACACTGCAGGCTACTAACCAGAAAGATCTGATTCAGCTGAGGAACTGTTTTAATATTGAGAGGAAAGTAAAAAGAAGGGACTGGGGAAAGGAAGGAAACTAAAGAATCCCTTTGAAGAACACGCTACTGAATATTGATCCTGGAAAAGGGAATTTAGAGTGAATATAATATTTTATGTTATTTTGAGCCAAATTTAATTCTTTGATGTCTCTTATGTTCCAGTACTTAAAGTATTATATTGTCCACTTTTCCACAAGGCAAAGAATATTATTCACCATCGCAATGTATAATAAAATGTGATCATTTTAAGTTTATTATAATTTTGCATGGCAAGATGTAACTAGTATTTAGTGGTAAAGTTGGTAGCTGAAGGACTTCAGAATCTGTCCACAAGTGGTTCTAAAACAAGTGTGCTTATTTCTATCTCTTACAAGGAATGTTATGAATATGCTTAACCACAGGAAGATACATAGCATCATAAAGTGAGGAGAATAAAAAAAACCCTTAGGTTTCTTCTGTGAAAGGGTTCATAGAATTTGATTTAGATAGGCATGATTTGGCCATTTAACTGCATTTTAAGTCCCTAAACCTATCCAAAAAGCATGTCTGTTTGTCTGTCAGTACAACCTTTTGTGTGCATAAAGGTCTGAAGTGAAGAACATTTTACAGGCTTACAAGTATGTGTTAGCTCAAGGGCAAACTCCTTCAAGACCTCCAGTTAACTATTTGTCTGCCTATTTCTTCTGTTGACACCTTTTTCAACAGCAGTCTCAGCTCAGGTCTACTTACTGGGGTCCATCCTGGAGATATTCAGGGAACAAAAAGTGCTCTCCTAAGCACTCTTTCTATGCATCTTAACTAGGACATCATGAGACAAGCAAATATCCAAATATAGCAAGAATGAGTTAAGTTCTGTTTGTTTTTTAAATTAATATCATTTTCATCACATGCAGTAAGTAGACTATAGGATGCTCTGGCTGACATGGGACAATCTGAATGGCTACTACAGAAAGAGATCTGGCAGTTTGGGTTGATGGCAAGCTGACGTTGAGTCAACAGTGTGCCCTGGCAGCCAAAAGGGCCAACTGTGTCCTGGGGTGCATCAAGCACAGTATTGCTACCCAGGCGAGGGAGGTGATTGTCCCATTCTGCACTGCACTGATGCGGCCCCAACCAGTACTCTGTGTAGTTTTGGGTGCCTCAATACAAGAAGGACATCAAGCTATTAAAATGTGTCCAGAGGAGGGTGACCAAGATGGTGAAAGGCCTTGAGAGCAAGACTTATGAGGAGCAGCTGAGGTCACTTGGTTTGTCCAGCCTGGAGAAAAGAAGGCTGAGGGGTGACCTCATCGCAGGCTACAAATTCCTCAAGGAGGGCAGTGAATGAGAAGGTGCTGATGTCCTCTCTCTGGTGACCAGTGGTAGTACAAAACGAAAAGGAATGAAGCTGCTTCAGGGGAAGTTCAGGTTGGACATTAGGAAAAGGTTCTTCACTGAGAAGGCGGTCGGTCACTGGAACAGGTTTCCCAGGGAAGTGGTCATGGCACCAAGCCTGTCAGAGTTCAAGGAGCACCTGGACGATGTTCTGAGTCGTATGGTTTACTTTTAGGTAGTCCTGCGAGGAGCAAGGAGTTAGACTCGACGAGCCTTATGAATCCCTTCCAACTTGAGATATTCTATGAATCTAAATCATTTCACTTTGTGGAATAGTTAAATATTTTCTGGGAAAATCAGGAAGATGGTAAATGCAAAACAGAGTCATTAAACAGTTTTATCAATTGCAGCTGAAGCTATTTTTTGAGGCTCGGGATCCATGCAAGTTGCTAGAAGCCCAAAAATTTTAGAGGCAGGATTTTTCCAGTAACATGTGGGTACTTCTCAGGGTATTGCTCAATAGATAGGCTTTTGTAAAAACTGTTTTTAATCATGTCAGATTCGTTATTTATTAGATTTTTCAGAATTATATTCAGAGGCTTAACTTTTAGGAAAATTCTTTGCAGAGCTGCTGCAGAGCTTGTCCTCATCCCTTTGGGACAAACTTTCCTCTGGTCTGGTCCACAACTACTGTTTATGGTGCTAGTGAGAGTAATTTCACCCACTCATGATTTGTATAATATGCATTATAAGTATCTAAGCATAATATGCATTATAAAGGATGTTATTCTTAACTTTTATCTAACTTCCCTTTATATTTCAGTAGCTTATTAGTTCTGTTTATAATTAATTACATATCAAATAATGCATCTGTCATTACTAGTCCTCCTAATTCATTAAAATGTTCTGCAGATCATACATCACAAATACCTGGAATGTACTTTCTCAGTATTTTCTAAACAAGCTTTACAATAATGTGTGGTGATAGAATCCTCAGAAGGGAGAGGGAAAGGCAAAGGCAAAGGAAAAAAGCATGAATATAAAAATGATTCTTTAATACCTTGCACATGTTATGGAGGCACCCCAAAATGACTTCTCACAGATAATAAACTTAAGCAACCTTTAATTCTTAACTAAAGCCAAACAGCCAAAACCAACGATGCAACAGGGGTAGCTGAAATAATGCTCTAATAAAATTTAACAAATTAGTTGATGAAGTTATTACTACACAACAACACATAAGAACAACGACACATAAGAATGATGATTCCAAAGTGTGCACACACTCACTTGCAAAGGAAGACCTTTCACTCAAGGGTACCCAGAAGATATAATTGCTCACCCAAAAGGGGCGAGGGCTCATTCAAGGGTACCCAGAAGAAGTATTCACTCACCAAGGCGGGGGGTGAGGGCACTCAATCCTGGGAAGTTTCCTTGGGTGGCATCTCAGTCCCAAGGGGAGGGCTTCCAATCACAAATTCTCTGCTCTGAGGAGAACCACGCAAGGAAGGTTTTTGGTGGGGGCCCCATTTTATAACCTGGTTGGATCAGAGCTATGGTCATCTGTTGGTCATGGTCCCTAGGCTCATCCAGGCTGAGGTGCCCTGTTGGCTGGGGACCCTGTCTGTTGACCAGGGGTCCCACCTCCCTTTTCCCACCACTGAGGCGGGGGGCGTGTGCTGGTCTGCACCTGACCAGGGTGCATCCATGCAGCAGCCGCAGTGCACGACCAGTAGTGCAAAAACAGGGATGCAAAAGAGCCAGTGGCCACTATGTTAAGAGCCCTAGCCCCTGTCCAGGGGGGAGAGTAAGAGGGTGTGTGTGTGTGTGTGCTTGTAATCCTGCCACAGCATACAAAGTGTCTGAGAAAGGATGTTATCATTCACACCACATGGAAGTTGCTCAGATATTCAGGATAGGAAAAAATATAAACATTTAAAATAGATTATTAAAATCAATGATCATATTTACTTCTGTACTCTGGCTGCTTTGTGTGGTTCCAATGACACAAAGCAGTCATAAACTCAGCTTTAGTAGGTGTTTCAACTACGTTTATAGTTGATTTGCAGAATGCTCACAATCTTCATTTTAGCTACAAAAATTCTTGAGCAACTAATTTTGACATGGCAGTCACCATTAAGTAATCAATATAAGTCAGCAGCTACAACGCAATATGAGATTGCACATGCTTTCTTTCTCATAATTCACGGCTAAATAACTGCAGTAACTCAGCTACTTGGCAAAAGCCATAGTAAATGTGATAATTTTTAGTGATGAGCATAGCATCTCAGATGCTATAGCATCTCAGATGATAAATCTTCTGTTTCTGGTTTGTTTTTTTTTTTTTTTTTTATGTGGCAAATGCAGTGAGCTTTATAACTGAGTATTTACTTGTAAAGCTGTACCTATCAGGTAACTTCTGAGCTGTTTGTTGGTTTTGTCTTTTTTATTTTAATACTGAAATAAGAAACTGCAGTTACTTTAGTTCTGTTTTAAATATCTTCTTTTACTGGAAACAAAAGCAAAACAAAAACTTTAATTAGCATGAGTTGATTCCAGTGTCAAGAATGATGATGGCAGATGAGAAGTTAAGGAATCAGCTAAATAATATGCATGTTCCTGCTTTTATGCCTTCCGGGGCAGAGAAATATGGTTTTTATTCCTCCACAAGAAAAAAAAAAAAAATCTCAAAACAACGGCATTTTGTTTACTGCCAAATAAAAAATACATACTAAAGCAAAATAAAAGTATTCTAATTCCAAATTGACAAAGTGTGGGAGACTTAAATCTGACATACTGTTTTAACTCTACCATTAGTTCATTTTTCTCCACTTGTAGTGTGGGTTAAATGAAGCATCTAACCCAGCTGTGAATTTCATTGGTCTTTTCTGTTCAGGGACTGAACAAACTTAATTTTATTTAACTTTCTTTTTTATTGGATTGACCACAGCCACAGTGGAGAATTGCACTTGCCATCTTACAGAAATATTGAAAGAAGAGAGTTCCTTAACTTGCACCCAATTTACTAATCCAGTCAATAATTCAGACTGGCCGATAGGTAAAGCAATTGCCTGCAGCTACTGCAGTCATGATTGAACAGGACAAGCAAGATCCTTACTTCAAATAACTGCTCTCACTACTTCTAGCAGGTCTGTTACATATGGAATGCATTTTGAAAATTTAATAAACCATCATCCTTCATGTGTAGCTTGACACTTCTGAATTATGGACTCAAAGAATTCAGGCTTGAAAAGAGGAAAGGTGGAGTCTGCAAGCAAAATAGGGTCACTGTAGACAATGCACATATTCATTCAGCTATGCAGAAAGTGTTTGCAGCAGATTGCCTCTGTGTTCTGAAGCAAGTAATTCTTTCAAGTCAACCAAATCCTGTATGTACGTCTGTTCACTCTGGTCATTCAAACAAACAAACAAAACACTCAAAAGTCCAGCAGTAGAAAAGCAACACATAGCATCAAAACTTAAGATGCTTACAAATAAGGAATAAAAGCCAGTCCACTTAAACTGGGACGAAAGAATTTTCCAAGGATCTTCTAGGTTACTTCTCACTGATTTGCATAGCTGAGGTGGAAGACATCCAAATCTGTGTGTCTACATGTAACATACAGCTCCCATTGAAGCCAACGGAGCAGACGCTGAGATCCAGCTGATGTGTCACAAGATTTCTGGCAGGATGAACTAAATCACTCAAAGAAACACAAGTCATGTGAATCAAACAATGTTGTTATCCTTTCAAATGTTTTCCTTTCTTCTCAGACCTCGTGCCAAAGTTAAGCACTTAAATTACCCACTCAGATTTCTAGAACAGTTAAATGGTGTTATTTCATATATCATCTTCAGATAAAATGTCTCCAGATAAAATGTCCTCTTGTTTCAGGGCTCACTTTCAAACATGATGTTTTTACTTTTGCCTCTTTGAAAGATTCTGCTTATCTCACTGGAGAGCTCTTTTATCCAGCTGGTGTGCTTTTTATGTCAGTGGGTGAAATTTTGATCTGACGGGCAGCGTCTAGGTTTTTCTGATGTCATCAGTCAAGTGCTCTGGACTCGTCTACCTGTATGCTTTAAAGTCTGTGTCCTATCATGGACTGTGATCTGGTTCACAGCAGAAAATTCATGTTTTACTTCAGAACGGTATGAATGAATGAATGTATAAGCAATGTGCACAAGCACAAGCTTTTTTGCTGGGAGGAAGGCAGTGAAGCAAAAAGGGAGGAAGGGAGTGAGGCAACTTGATAGTACTGGTGAACTTGTGCACAAATCAGAATCAGATTTATCTTCTCATAAATTTAGTCATATAAGTACAGTGCTTGTGACCAAAGTGTGATCATTCCAGGCTATATGTGCATTCAATGAGGAGATGCTGACTACTCTCAGAGAGGATTTTGTCTGCTAAAGATTGTCTTAAAAGGCTGATCTTTCCCTCCAGGTGACTCAAGGAGCTAAGGCTGACAAGTCCTCTGATACTGGCATCTCATTTTACTAGCTAAACTGTTTGGGGTATGAATACAGGTTCTTCTCAGCACAAGGCCCTTTCTTTAAAATATGTTTCATAAAAAATGAGATTTTTTTTTGTCCAGTGGCTATTTCTACATACTTACTCCTATTTGTGGAATTACATTTTGACCACACTGAAGGCAAAGCTGAAAATTCTCAGGAATTCATCAGGACCAAATTTTTGAATTTTGTAATGAACAATATTAAAGCATATTCTGAAGAGTAGTAACGTATCACCCCAATAATTTATTCATTGTGACTATGTGATACAGCTTTTTTCACTGAAAGTTTAAATTGAATTTGCATAAAAAGAGTAAAATTCTTAAAATATATAAAAACGTGTCCCAAATAACAAATCTCACCTTGAGAATTTCTACATTCCTGAGCCATGAAAAATAATAGCTGCTAGTTAATTCTGTCCTTCTGGCATGACTCAGTAATAGAGTAATGATGTGCTTGAGATATCATTAAAAGTCTGAACACTAGTTCTGGAAGTTATTCTATTTAAATAGCCTGAAAAAGAAGGCTTGAAAACCCTTATTTCTTGTTGTACCTCTTTTATATTCTTCTGTAGAAGTAGACTTGGAAAAATAAACTGAACTTTTTTGTTGTTGTTCAAGTAAAGAATTTCACAATATTTGAGAAGTCTTGGGCCATATTATATACATCATTATTTTGATTCATAACTGCTATGTCATGACATAACATGCCATAAAGTATGCTTTTCTATGTGACTTTTAAATAGAAATGGAAAACTGATGGGAAAACAGCTATTAAATTTGTTTATCTGAAAGAGGAAAGAATAAGAGGTTTAGAAAGGCATCTACAGATATTTTTAATTTCATATTTTGAAATCATAGTTATCTGTAGAACTTTGAGTAAGAAATAACACCTGGCTTACAGTATTAAAAAAATAAATATAATACAATAATATTTACCATCCATTCTCAAAAGAACTGTTTCAAGATGAATCCTCTGTTGTAAAACTATAAAGAGAAATACTGAACATTAGATACACTCTCAGTAAATGTAGGTGTATTTTCCTTACCACCTTAAAAGGAGTCACTGTCACTATTTGTAAATGGAGAACAGAAGGGAAAAACAATATTTTTCTTTTTTATGTTAGTCCATTCAAAGTAAATAGTTTCTTCTTCTTTCCCTAAAAATCACACATAGAAGAGTGACCTTATTTGTTAGGTTCTTCTTTGTTAAACCTGACTGTTAAGCACTAAAAGTGTGTAGCAGTAACCTGAGACCTAGCAGAAAAATGACTTAACACAAGGTAGGGGAATGTGATAGTATTTTGTTTTCAAGATGAGGTTTTTCTATTAATTTAGATTATGGAAAAAGAAGAAGAAACATGAAAAAATAAGTACTTATTTTAAATTCAAACATGGAAAGAATAAAAATATTTGTTCCTTGCTTTTAGGAAGAGAGAAGAAAAAATGATGCAGCTGCAGAGCACCATAGCTTTAGCAGCAAAAAACGTCTTTCTCACAGGATGAGATCTGCCATAGAATTGAAACAGTTTTCAAATGGATTCTAGGTTTAACCTAACCATTTTACCTATCCTCACTTGTTGATACTGAGTGGCCACTAAATACTTCTGATTCCTTCAGATAATAATTCCCTCTTGCCTCCATTGTTTGGAATTACAAAAAAAGTAAAAATGGGAGGCTTGGGAAAAAGTAACAGCTGAATGCTTCTGGGATATTAGTAACATTTGTGCAGACTTCACTGAATATAAGATGAGCTCAAGCTGTCATGCTCTGCATTAAGTTTAGTACCCACAAGACTCTCCATGTTGTTCAATTTCATTGCAGTTAATAATCAGAAGAATTTATTCTAACATTGCTGAGTTTTGGGGTTGGTTTTGGGGTTTGGATGTTTTTTGTTTGATTTGTAGGGTTTTGTCCCCAGTATGTTCATTATTTTTATTCCGTGGTGAAAAAAAAAAAAAGCTTAACATTGCTTAAGTGAAAGTGCACTATGAGGCAATAGTCAGACATAACAAATGTAATGAGAGTCTAAGCTGAATTGCAGGTATATTACTCACTTTTCCCTGGTAAGAACTAGTAAATTCCTGGATCTGTCCAGTTTGTACTTGGCCCAGATTCGTGTTATCAAGTATACCCTCAGTTCATCTGACATTTGATCCTTTTTTGATTAAACATTATTACACAAATTTTTTGATTGCTCAGTATCTCTGAATACCCTTAATAATAAATGGGTTTTGATCAGGAAAGAGGAAGTAACCGATGTCCCAAAAGCTAAGCAGCCCTCCTAGCCAAGTCTGATAATCTTAATATATATTATCAGCAAATAAAGACTCCTCCCTCATACTCAGCTCAGCTTGCCTAAATTGCAGTACAGGCAGGAGGTTTCAGAGCTCATTCTAAACCATAGTGTCATAACAGACACCTGCAGGGTTCTGCACTTGGAAGAATAACCAACTCAGTGGAGGAAAAGGTCTTTGAATATAATTTTCTATCAGAGCCTCCAGCTACCAGCCAACCTGGTGAATGGGTTCTAGACTCTCTTCGTCAGCAGTTGCTGCAAATAAAAGTTTAGCTAAGGGGCCTATTAATTGATCTTCATGTAAAATTCTGCTCTCCCACTGTTCTGTACTTTTGGGATTGAATAAAAATACAAACTTACAGGACCATAGGTCACTGAAAATATTTTTATTCCAATAGCACAAGTATGATATAGTTTCAGAGGTACAGCTAAACATCTGCTCTGTGGGAACCCACAAGGTAGCTGGACAGATCTCTCACTAAGTTTAAGATTCCCCAAGATATTTCATGAAGCTTATTTTCCCAGTTTTGGTGTCAGGGGTGTATCGAGACCTTTGAAAAGCTATTTGTAACCATGCAATTAACCCTAAAGAACTTTTATGGAACAAAAGACAAAAAAAAGTGCACAGCTTCATTAAGTGATTATGACTAACACAGGCTCATTACAAAGATGTTTAGGCAACTGAACAGTATAAACACCTAAAGAAGAGGAGACCCTTGTTAAGTGGATACCAAACATGCTTAGAAAGACTAGTTCTAACAGTGAAAAGTACACTTTTTGGCAACCTAGATGAAACCCTGTTAAAACATTCACTATGCACAGTATTGTGTTGTTGACCTTTGTTCTGATAACTGTCTAAGCAATACACTCTTACCTTTGCCTGTGGTAACGACAATAAACAAATTATATTCACTAAATATGTACCATTTAGATTCTGCTTGAGTTTTTTATTACTGTAGGAAAAGATCAATATTAAGAAAAGAAGAAAATAAAGTAAGATTTAGGCTAAATATAAGGGATCAAAAGAACCTAACCACAATTGTATAAATCTATGTATTGGAAGCTACAGTACTATACCACATTTTAAAGACAAGTAAATCTAACAGTCTGACTTTCAGGGGTGCTGCTGATCTATTAAATTTATAGCAGACAACAGAGCTTAAAGATTCTCAACACCTTTCAAAATCACTCTGCTTTTACTTGGGTGCCCAGATGAAGATTAAGGAACGCAACTTTAGACATCCTGCTGCGACAATTTTCACTTGTGTCCTTTTTGCTCTCTCTTGGTATGCCTAATGCCAGCAAAAACCTGATGGAAATATAACAATTTAATAAAGATAAAGTACAGAAAAAAGAAATTGCTCAGAATTCCAGCTGGGTTTTCCACTTTGCTGGTAATTATCATAAGTGCCTCCCTATGACTGGAAATGAGAAGAGAAACTGCTGTTACTGCCACTTCCCTGCTCTCTATGTTGCTTTTTTTATCCACAGTAGCCCCCCAAACAAGTTATCCAAAACCAACAAGCTGTGAGGTTCAGCTACTACACACTCATTTCAAAAGCACTTTTGAACGCAACAGTACCCACGCTCCGCTTTTCTTCTCAGCTATTAACTTCTCTGCCATCACATAACATGCCAAAGGAAAGATGGTATTTCACAGAAAAGGGGAATCAAAAAAAAAAAAAAAAAAAAGAAAAAAGGCACAA
>VYXH01011293.1:4082-52172 GCA_013397275.1 Burhinus bistriatus | reverse complement strand
GACTGGTCTTTCCTCTTCAGTCTGCAGAGCAGTGAAGCAGTTCTGCAAGGACACCTCAGACTTCAGGGGAAGTCTCTTCCTCCAGCTGGTCCTTGCCGTCACAAGCTTCCATTCTCCTGCATTACTGGCCCCCCTCCCTTCTGTGTGTGCCAGTGGGGGAGATTTTGGTTGTTGGGCTGTGGGTTGTGGGTCCACTGCACACTGCGCTTGGAACCAGCTATCTGTCTCCTTCTCAGCCTCCCTGATGCTATGCAGCCTCCTCACCACCTCCTGCAGCTCAGCCACCTGCTGCAGGAGGTCCTCCACCCAGGCACACCTTTTGCAGGCAGGTCTGCTCCTGTCCCTGCCCTGGGTATAAAGGTCTTGGCACCTTCTGCAGTCTGAGGTCTGCACTGCAACCTCTCCCTCCAGCAGCTCTGGCTACCACTGGGGTAGATGGTGCAGACCCCCCAGCCGGAGCTGCAGCCTTTGCTCTCAGACAGAGTGCCTGCCATTCTGCCTTGGGTCTGTCTGCTGTTCCAGCGTTTTCCTACCCCAGGAAAACTCCCTGTGCACCAAGACCTGCTGCTCTGCTGTGGGCCTGGCTGCCTCCAGAGCAGGTCCCGTGCGCAACTGACAGCTAGTTGCTGTTACCCCACATTTAAATCTCAATACCCCGCAATTAAATCTTAAATCAAATCCTCAGATTACAGAAAGATTCAGAGTAGGAAGAGATGGAAAAAGAAAGTCAAGGCTGATAGAACAGAAACAATTTGTTCCAGGTGATTTGGCTGAGGTTAAGACAGTGCCTGCTTTTAGTACATTGGAAAAAGAAATCCCTTCATGTTTTGTCAGATTACTGACAAAAAACTTTAAGGCTATCAGGATGGAGATCAATCAGTCAAAAATTCCACTTAGTTCTGATTTCTGAACTTAAATGGATATGTTAGAGGAGATGTTTTGAAATCTCTACTACTGACATGTCAGTCAGGGTATCTAGTAAGCATGCAGTGTCATTAGTGCAGATATAGGTAATACCCAATACTCTGCCTGACAAGGCACTGCAATAAATGTTAGACTTTTCCATTCTTATACTTACTGTGTGACAACTATAACATGTTTTTACGTACTTCTAACTTCTCCTAGATAGTTCTTTATCATAGTATTAATGACAATACCATTTCACATTTAAGTTAGCTGACACAAACTTTGTGGCAGAAACTTGGGGAATTCTTTTATTATTAGAACTCTCTTTTTCTCAATTTGAAGTTAATGTTAAATTATGCTTAAGTTTAATTAATGCTAGTAGTATCATAAGACACTAAATAATAAGTAGTATCGTAAAGCACTGAATCATGGAAACAAGCCTGGAAGGGCCTCGATGGATTACCCTTCCCCAGACAGGGTCAAGTATGCCTGTACGATTCAGAAGACTTTCAACCACATTTGTAACACAGCTGAGTGGAATGTTTGTTCTCTATACAGTTTGTGCTAATAAGATACCACCTTCATGATTAACATTGCTTTTTCCTGTGAGCTAATTAATTAACATTTTTTAAAGTTCAGATTTAAATTCTGCCTCGGATGTGTATTTACATAATGGTTTCTTTCCACAACAGTGACTTATGAGAGGAGCTTAAAGGTGAGCGTAAGGACCAGATGTACTTAAAACACCACTGCTAGCATGGTGTGAGCAGTTTAAAATTAGTCTTCTCATAAGATTCAAAATTACTGCCACAAGTACATGATGGAAATGAAAAAAAGGTTGGTTTTATAATTGCTTCAGGAGCAGAAGCAAGATATAAACTGCATCTTGCCCCCCGTTGTGACCTGAAGCTGAATTTCTCCTGCCTTTCTGTTGTGGAGGATTGAACTGGTGCAAGATACTGATGGTGGTTGTGCGGGGCTGGTTGAAGGGACATACTATGGTGTGTCTGATGAGGCAGTTCTGGGAGTACTCTGCAGTCCCAGTTCACATAAGGCTAGGTACCTGGTGTTTTTATTATCCCCTCTAGGAAGCCTGAATTACAGCTCTCTGCCTATCCCTTCTGACTTTGCTGTGGTTGCCATGGAAAATGTTGAGGTTCTTCCAGTTAAGGATCCTGAGCCCAGTGCAGCCCTCAGGGCTTGGATAGCTAAAGCCTGCACAGTACTGCATCCATCCACACAGAAGTTAGCTGCCCCTGGCACAATTAACTGCTGGTGGCACTTTGCATTTCCACCGTGAGTGCAAAGTTGGGCATCTCAATACCACAGAAACAATCTGCATGTCATCTGGAATTGAAATCGTATACAGACCAAAGAAGAATAACAAAAAGCTCACCCGAGAACACAGAAGGAGCAAAGTTAAAAACGTGGAAGTGGCAGGGAATAATTTGTTTAAAGCCTGTTTAAGTATCATGTTATCTTATGGTCTGGGAAGAATTCTCACATATCTGTAAAATCTCTATTGATTCTGCATATTACACACATGATTCAACAGGATGAATAAACTCACCGATCACCATCCCTTAGTGCTTTCATTTGCTTTCCAATTATACACGCAAACAGGGGACCAGTTCTAGCACCTGGAAGAAAGTCCTCTACCAGACCACCAAGCCAAACATCAATATTGCTAGGATTATGGTACAATTCCATGATTTTCTCAGTGACATTGTGATTGGTTATTACTGTATTCAGGTCAGTCTGAGTTTCCAGTTTTGGTAAGCCACAGAATTCTCGCCAGTCATTATAACCTGCAAATATTATGTTAAAAGGAAGATTAGACTTGACTGTTAAGCATGATATATGAAATCAATAAATTTATAAGCACTGGATTCTGACAACCTTAATCATAGTCATAGACAGTTATGTCTAAAAATAGGCCTATTATTATTGGTTAAATTTATCGGGGAAATGATGGCAGGATCTGAAACTACAAGATATGTAATTGCTACATCATTTTCAGGAAGGAAAACAAAGGTATTAAACAGTTCTCCTATATTTAAGCAATGAAAACATGATAATAGATAATGGGAGCGTGCACTGTGTCTTGAGGTTTCCAGACTAGGAATACAGGAGTTAGGTGAAGAGTGGGCAAGAAGTAACCTGAATGAAGTTAGTAACTAAAGCACCTGACTAAGGCAAGTGCCCTAGGGCACATGTCCATCTCTCTGGAAAATATATTTCTTTTACATCCTTTTACATCACTGGAATTACACACCCCACCCCCGCCATCCCCCCCTTAAAAAAAAAACACTTTAATTTCTGGTCTGGGAGATCAAAACTTCATTTCTACCCTTGTGTAGCTGAGAGCTTTAAATTCCAGGCCAGAGTCAGACTTCATTTCTACTGTCCTGGGCCAACGACTCATATATTCCTAGCTGTGGAGTTGCACGGGAGAAATCGTGAGGGTTTTCACCCAGTGACATAACGCCCTTTGACAATCAGTCAGTCCTACCTCCATGGGAGGGACCTCAGGCTCAGAGCATAGAAGGGCAGCCAGGTTTGTTCCTTATTCATGCAGAAAAGCGGTCTGATCAGGCAGGGGGTCAGGACACAGTTTTAGAAATGAAAAAGAAAAAGGCCCTGTCTACCATGCTGAGGGTTGCTGCCTCTGCTCTCGGAAGCTGTGGCGTGCTTGTAAGAGGTTTTTACACAGGACTGGAAACCTACTGTATATTTAACAGCTGATGCAATCAGATTAAAATAAGCTCCAGCAGTCTTCCTCTAAGCCAGTACACCCATGGCCTGATGGGCTAATGCTCCTTGACTTTTAGTTCAATCTTACCCTGGGCTGAATTGAGTAAGAAATCCAGTGCAAAAACCAGGCACAAACATGTAATATTTCTCAAAATGAGATGTACACCTAAACAAGCCATCTACACTACTCCTGGAGACATCTCAACGCCTTCTATGTTCAGTAGAGCAAGTTAGGTTGTGTCTAAGTTGACCTGTCCTACAGGCTTGGGACAGCTAGCTGATGGCAAGTAGCTGCCGCAGGCAGAAACCCCACTCCTCTGGAGCGGGTTCCAGCAAGAACAAGCCTCAGGTACCTACATCAAGCACATCCAGATCCACTCACTAGTACTGTCCTTCCAGATTACAGACTTAACAGGTTATTTTAATTTCAACTTCTGGGGAATATTTTGTTTATGTCAAAGTTAAAAATATTAGTCAGTTACATTGTAAAAGAGACAAGTTACTTTTCTGATTACTAAAGCTATTCTTTAAAAGCTTATGATTAGATCCCAGATATGAGCAGTTCAGTTACCAGTAAGGAGAAAATTCAAGAAAAATCAACAGACCTGGAAGTCCGTGATCACGGCCACGCTGTAAGTTTAATGATGATAAATCAAGTGAACCGTTATTGGACAACACAAACAGTTTTTCTGTTAATTCCTCGTTCAGTAGTTGATCTTGCACCTGCAGTTTTGCTGAATGTGCTAGAAGACCCCTTAGTAAAGGATCCAAGCCTCCTTTGAACACAAAAATAATATAATGTTACAGCGCATATGTAAACCATTTTAACTTTCTTAACAAATGTGAATGCATATATGCTTCTATGCCTTTTAAACATTGGCCACAGGCTTTTACATTCAAACATGTGCAAAAACGTGCTGCAGGTTGAAACAGAAGTAATAGTGCTATGAAAAGGCTCCATCTGCTTCTTCAGGTGTAAGAAAATTTGCAACATGATAGTACATTCCTCCACAAAAAAAAAAAAAAAAAAAGATATGAAATATTTTCTTCAATCTACCAGACTGGTTTAATCTGGAGAACAACTTTTGTCTGATTCAGAGAACTATTTAACTCAGAATAATTGTTCCAGTTCATGTCAATGCTCTGGAACCCGTTTAACAACTTCAATCAATCAGTGATGTAATCACATAAATGTTCCTATTCCTAATTCAAGATAAATAACTTTGAAAAAAGTTTAAATATTCTGGGAAAAAAACCCAAACAGTTTAAATAAAACCATACCTTCTTTAATGAGCCTCCAAGGGCTAAAGAAAACTTCATGCAGATGAAGCTTTGGGAGTTCTGGGTCATCTAAATACTGTGCATTCAGTCGCCTTACTATTGGTTGGATTGTTGCATGACCAAAACGAAAAGCAGCTGTTGAAAATACATTAGAAACCGTAGGATTCATTGCGGGATCATAACCTGTATAAAGGCCAATATGCAGATTAAAAGCATCTGGACCAATGATTTTGGGAATGTAATCTCTTAAAGTAATAATCTGAAAGAAAAGAAAAAGAAACGTTTATCACTCAGTGTTTTTGTAGATGAATAGTAATGATTCCCACATGCCTTTTTCTTCACTCATCTATCCCCAAGCATTTGTCATGGCTAAGAGCAGTATTAGCTGGTAAACAATATTGTTCTTATTTTTGCCGTAAAAAGACAAATGACTGAAGAGAATCAGTGGCACGGCTCAGTGCAGTACAACAGCCAGGCTGCTGTTAGCTCCTACCGTAAATGCTAGACCAAAGCCTTCTGAGCAGAGACTACCACTGTTGCTCACTTCCAGCCCATGGGGGTAATCCGGCTCACGGGAGGTGTGCTGAGGTTTAGAGCCCTGATTGTGATGGTGTAAATTATAATGCCCTTAAAAATGGCAACAAAGGCATGAATTACTATAAAATCTTTCAATAATAGTTGTTGATAGGAACAGATTCTTTTTTCAGACATCTATTTGTGACACAAACCTCTTTACTGAATATTTGAAATGACTGGGCTTTAAAATACTGGTGCCCAGAATCCCTTGGTAGACGTTTTATGCTAAACTCAAGCCAATTTATAGACTCCTAAAAAACACACTTCAAAAATGAAAATTCTGATAAACACCTTCTGTCAAATGCTTTTATAATGTAATAGCATTACAGTCATATGAAAAAAACATATGAGTAATCATGACCAAAATAAAAGGGAAAATGATCTAATGTACCAAATAAAATGAAAGTGCATTATAGGCTAAAGATTACGCTGAACTCAATAAAGCATAATGGGATGAATATGAAGCATAATGAACCCAATAAAATACCTTACAGATTCAATATACTGTGCAATAAAATACACAGACAAACGTACTTTGAGCTTGATATACTGCATACTGAAGTGCTAGTTGGTATAAAATGACCTTATGAAAAACTTGTATCTTTATTTTAGGCATGGCACAGAGACAAGCAAACCCCTCCAGAATTCACTCATTTTTCTCAGATGGCAGAGGTAACAACCCCTTCATGTTTTCAGGTTAGGTCATGCAGTGAGTAAAATATTCGAAAGAAAATAGGTTAGGATTCCTTTTATAGCTCCTTTAATACAACATATGAAGAAAATAAAATAATTGCTAGAAATTAATACTGACACTGTTGTTTGAGAAGTTAACCTTTTGCTACATTCACAAAGATTTTGCAAGCCAACAGTGCTTTCCAATTTTAGATTTAGACTTAGTTTTTACAAAGACTTTAAATAGGACTAGGTTAGCCATGGACACAAACGTCCAGATGTAACTGTCATTTTTCACTAATTGTAAATGAAATCCTAAGCTAAGCCACTCAGAAAGGCCAGATTCCCCGAAGGAAAGGGCAATTCAGATTCCTCATTTGCTCGAGAGGTAAGATCCTCACTTCTTGTTTCCTTGGTGAGGGAAGATGGATTGCCCTTTCAAGACATGAAAATTAAAAGGCTAAGGTAAAAAGTGGTCTTATGCCTGCCTTGAGCTAGGAGAGGCATCTGTTTGATGGAAACTTCCAATGCTAAATAAGGCTCCATCAAGTGGAGGTGATTTTTAGACAAAATAGACTAAGAAGATGTTACTAACACAGCAGAAGATGATACTGCCAGAAAGAATCTAGAGTCTGACAGAGAACTGCATCTGAAGTACATCAGCATGGAGCATCCAGTCTTTGTGTAGTCTCTGAACATACCTTGCCTGAATTTGTCTGCATGAAGTCAAGGAGAGGCTCGATACAAGTTCTAACTGACACAAACATAAAATTTAAAGAAGGTGTAAACAGCTGACAAACATCAAAACTATTTTTGTTAAAATTCTTTTACATGCACTCCCTGCTTTGAGAGAATGATTTGAAAGATTTATTTCCTTTCATATTTGGCATAAATAAGCGTAATACTTTCTTTCCATACAGTGTTCCTTCAACAACTGAGATTCTCTTGTGGAAACAAAGGAATATGCTTGTCTAAAAATATGTCAATAAAATCAGAGCCATAAAGGCATTATATGGAAAAGAAATTGCAAGCAAGTATGTTGAACTGTTCTACCATTTATTACTTACTTTGAGTCTATTTAAGAATAAGTTAACTTTCAGGTGTTTGCAGCACCATAAGGGATTTACGTGGATATAATGAGTCTGAACCTGCGAGGCACTGTGTGGTCTCAACTCCTTGTGATATTTCTGAGATTACTGGTAATTTAGGCTCCTCTTAGGAGACATTCAGCACCTCATAGCGTCGACTCCAAAATCCATTGAAGTCTCATGAAGAAATTAATTTTAATCAATAATGTCAATGTTTCTACTGTCTCACAGCAGTCATTATTTCAGTGGTATAATTCAGTGAAAAATGAAGACTAATGGGCACTGTATTTTAAATGGAAGCCCATATGCTCAATATTTAAGTGATTCTAGTAGTCTATATGACCAGATAGTGACAGAGGGATTGAGAGCATGTAAATGTTATTCATTTAGTTATATCAGAGCAAATAAAAATCTGATTTCCTAGCAGTTCAACCAATCATTTGGTAAGTATTCATTCAGAAACAGAATCTGAGTGATTACAAGACTGTCAGAAAAGGCTTTGTACAGATTTTATGTCATATCATGAATCACATGTGCAGTGTTTATAGAAAAGTAACTGAATCCTGACCTGCAAACACAATAATACCTCAAGTTAAACAGGCTGTTAGTATGAAAGGCAGTATGTCTCTCATTCAGAAGGCAGAAGTACAACAGGGATTCCTAAGTTTCCTTAAGAACTCAATGAGCATCATGGCTGGGTTTGCCTCCAGGCTGGGCCACCTCCAGCAGAAGTCAGCCATAAGTTAGATATTTGGAAATAGGTTACGTAATTTCAGATTATTTTTGAGAAATTTTTGTTCATGTTAAAAGTTATTTCAAATTAGGTGCGAAACATACAGAAATTCATATTACTTCTCATAACGTTCAGCAGACTTTCCTTGCCAAAACCCCTCCAGCATTTTCCAAAGTAGGTGTGAATGGGGCACAATGGATGGAAAAGGAAAATGAAAAAAAGGCTGGAAGAAAGAATAAAAAAATATGTGAACTATCATAAGAAGTAAGGCCAAACGTGCAACTTGCCTTTGCCATTGGCCAGAGGTAACTGCAAAGGAATAGTATCTCACTGAGGTAGTGAAGAGTCAACTAAAAGAAGGTCTTGCACTTGGGAAAGATTGCATAAATAATAGAGAACAGCCAAACATAGCAATGATGTTTAATTCATTAAAGTGCTAAGCACGTTTGATTTGAGGTTCTCACTGTAGATATTAAAGGATTTACAGATGATGTTGAAGACCTAAACATTTCTGTAGAGGGTGATGGTATGATAGTTCAATTTTTAATAAATAATGCATGTTATTATAGTTCCATTAATAGTCTGAACCATACTCTTTATAAACATGAGTTATGACAGTACGCAACATATACTCTTTTATAATATCTATTATTTGTCTATTTATCTTCTATAATTTCATAGAGTTTAAGCTGTGAGAGGAGCTATCTAATAATCTAATTTCACAAACGGGTTTCATTCAAATTAGCCATGTTGAACCCAATAATTGTAGTTAAGTTAAAGTATGCCAGCCTCAGAAGGCACCCACTTTCAACCTATTCCTGGGATTGGGGCAGAGAAGTAGGGATGCAAGATGTTCACAGAACACAAGCAGATGTAGAAGGAAGTAAAAAAAAACACACTGAAAACTAAACGTGGTTGTCAACTACAATTGGGGTCAACTGGCAGTAGTACCATTAATTCAGAGATGGTTCTCTGATACTGTAATAAATGAAAGAGAATTTGATTCAGATTAATCTCCAAAACTCCTGCTTCACTCTGACAAGTGCCACATCATCTGGCTTTCACAATCCAAATGGCACATCAGGGGAAAAGGTCTCTGGGAGGAATAGCACATGTACATGCAATTGCATCCTGCAAACCACGTATGTATGTAATAGCAATAGTTAGGACTGCAGCAGTTGTACAATTGAGCATTTTTTCCTGTTTTGTCTACACTTTCTGTTTAAAGAAAAACAAATCTAAACTATTTTCTTACAAATAGCTTTAAAGGAAGAATCCTAATTCTCCTCACTCTGTTTTCTCAGGTCAAAACAGGAATAAGCAAAACAAGCAGATAGTTTCAGTTAGTAAATGACAAAGAAAAAATGTCTTTTTGCACAAAACATTAGGTAGATAAGGGTATGTACTTTTGCCACTGTGTCCTGCAGTGTTAATACTTTAGAGTTAAGCATGTGTCATTCCTGTAAAATACAAGGGGAAAGTTAACCACTACTACTACTACTACTTATCAGTGAAACATGCCTACAATGCAAACAAAAAAATCTGTTTTGTCCAGGATATCAACAGGCAATTGTTATGTTTGGTAACTTTGTCAAGTTTCTATTATTAGACGCTTGTCACTAGAGATATTTATGCTGCCAAAAAAGGAAAAGTATGGTCTAGAGATAATTTTTTTCATTCTCCTTGTTCTAGAAGGAAGGGAAGGCTTTTTGTTCAATTCTCTATAATTACACACCCACAGGCAAAAATTGCACTTGAAAGTATTCATTCCAAAAAGAGAGAATTTTAGAAATGTATAGCAACTGAAACTAAATTTTAGAGTGTAAATGTCAAGGTAACTTTAACTAGAGCTGTCATTAGTGTGCTGGTTAGCCTACCACATTAATAGAGATACTCCAATTATCTCTCTTGAATGAATGTCTCTGAACCAGCTAGATTTAACTCAAATACATTTCTAATGAGCCATAGGCAAATCTCATTATTCTGTGATACTGGTAGAGATAATGAGTAGCTGAGATTCATGCAGCATACTGCCGTGCACAAAGTATTTTCTTTCAGGCCATAATGTTACTGGATGTAAATCAGATGCATATGAACACACAGAGGCCTACTTTTGGATTTGCACTTTTCTTCTAACAAGTATTGACAACCAACCCTTCTGACTTGTCAGTGCCGTTATTTTAATGCAGACAGCACATTTACAGCGGAGGAGCTGACATGGTTAATGTAACCAAAATATATGTATGTTTAAAAAAAGCCAAATTTTTCCAAAGGATTGACTAAATACAATTAAATGAAGTATGTTACTTTTCTGAAGTTATCTCACCTTAAGTGCAAATGACAACATGCCAGCCATGCAGATGGTTTCTTAAAGGAAACATTCTGCTTATTCTGCTAACTAAAAATTGTGGCAGGAGAAGGAAAAAGTGTTTTATCAGAATAGTGAAATTTTCCTCCCTCCTTATCCAATTCATCTTCAAAAAAGTCTCTTTTTGGTACTAAAAAAACCCTGTTTATAAGAATCAGAAAGTGTATGAAAGTCCCCTAGCCTTCAGATTATTCTGGTGCTGGTATTGCTCATCCTGTGTTACGTATTACAACAGACAGGCTGAATCACTGTGTCTTAGGCTGTCTGATTAAAGGTGAATCTCCACAAATATAAAGGCCCTGGTGAGGCTCAGAGGAGCAATGTCAGGCTGAGTAACCTGAGCAACCAAACCATTGAAAATGGACTTGCAGGATCCTCCGTTCCCCAGGGCTGCTGGAGAGAGTTGCCAGACCCCAGCCCAGGTGTGAAACCCACCGAGACAAAAAGCAACTGTCCCCAGGACGCCATGCAAGCTAAAGGGGTGGTCGCCTGTAGGGGTAGGAGTCGTGGAGTGCAGGGAGGAGAAGACATGAGGGAAACGTGCAAGAACTTCGTTTGCAATGTTTTAAGGGGATTGTGGGAATGTGAAACGCTCTGGGGTACTCAGGGAAAGGACTAAAGGTGGGGAAAGGGAGGGGTCAAGGTGGACTGGAAAAAGTATGGGGAAAGAGAGAGAAAAGGGGATAAAGGGGGCTGTCTGAGTGTGAAGAGTTAGCTGATCAGTGTGCTCACCTGACTGAGCCCTGTGCTTGATGTCTGCAGTTTAAGCTATACTCTTCTGAAATCCCATCTCTCACTACCCCCTTTGTGCCTGTGCTCTCTGCTCTAAGTGTGCATGTGTGATCATTTGTGAGTTTCCAGCCAGATCAGAGATGATGAGCAGCACAAGAAAACTGAGGACCCACAAAGAGAGTGAGTGGGACCCTGAGCCTCAGGGGCTTGTGGGTCCAGGCATCATGAGCTGGACCAGCTCCGGGGTCAGCCACTGTGCAGGCTGTCCAGGAGAGCCCTGAGTTGCCTGTGTGCGTACTTCACTAACGGGCTTCAGTCCTGAGCAGCTGCAGAGAACAGGGGTCAGGCTATCTGTGCTGTTCACATTCGCCTGAGTGCCAGCAAAGGTGCCACTTTTGGTGTGTGCTGGCTGGTGTGGCCTGCAATGTGTATTTGTGTGTGTGTGTGTGCGCGCACATGCACCCATGGGCATGCCTGCTGGGCATAAAGACTTGGTCTTGTACTGGCTGGCCCTGGGAAAGAAAGCCACAAAGTCCTCCCATCTATCAGACTGGCACTGGAGGAATCCATATGGGTCCTGATGCCATCCAGATTTGAATGCCTCTGACACTATAAGCAAGCAGATTATATTTTGTGCAAGGGAAATCCTGTTGAATGTTTTCATTTTGTTTTATTTATGATAGGGTCTGCAGGAGCAGAAGTTGTCCACTTGGAATACCAGAAATATGAGGCAAAAAAAGAAGTTAAAGCCTGTGTAGCTACTTCAGGGGTGCGGGCAGGGGGGACAAAAAAGTAAAATACTGAGTAGAAATTGATTTTCCTATTCTCAGGTCTAATATAAACATTCTTAGGGACTCCTTTCTTCTGTGTTTTCCCATTTTTATTTCTCCTGATATCTTCTGTCAAGAGTGGCCCTTGAAGTTTATGCATTAATGCATCATTGAGAACTTCACTGGCATTTTTACAAAGGGGATGTATTAATTTATATAATTCCTATGAGAAAGCAAGCATTTTGAACACTGTGTAGATACAGAGACATTACTTTTTAATTGTCTCCTTTACCAAAAAAAAAATGAGGCCTGAAAAGGCCTCTTCAATAGACAAAATAGACACTGGAGAAGCCTGCAGACAGATGAAGCAGAGTAGAAACTGCCATGAAAATCAGAGCACTGAGGAGTCTGGACAAACTAAGGACAAGGACATTGCATTCAGGAAAGTGGAAAACAAAACAAACTTTGAACAAGGCAAATTTGAAGTGCAGAAATAGGTGGCAAAGAAAAGGTAACATCATCTTCAAAGCCACTGAGAGAGACGTATTTGAAGCTTTGTGATCAATTCTATTCTGAGATATTCACTGCAATGTGCAGATAAGCAAATAAGCAGCCAACCTGATGCAGAGCACCGACAATTTTTCGTGCTTCTTGGTAGACTGTCTCAGCGGTCCAGTGGCCGTTGATGTTTTTGAGGGCTCTGGCCAGGCGGTTGTGCTCTCTCAGCCACAGCGTGTGCATAGCTGCCAGAGACGTGACCTCACTGGATCGGCTGTCCCCAGCCATAAAGCATTCAATCCTCTCACCTTCACTCGCATTTGAGTCCTGCGCACAAGGTGATGGGATCCGGTCTGTAAAAGGCAGGTATTCCCGATGGTTATCATAGTATTGAACGTTTACTCTAAGAAGGCCTTCTTTGCTTGTTAAATTCCTCAGTTTGTTTTCAATGGCAGGGGTACTGCCATAGACGGTAGAAGCATCAAGGAAGGAAGTTAAGCCATTGATCTGTTGTCTTGGACTTAGCACTGATAAATTTCCAAAGAGAATACCGTGATCACCAGTGCCGCACGCAGGAGATGAGCGGTAGAAGGGCAGGCAATCCATCCCTGCAGTTAATGTATCATTGGTGGTCACCTGCATAAAAAAAACCCCGTGTATTTTCTGAGGTGAAGGTAACAGCTGTAAATGTTGAATTAAGGCTTGTGTAAATATTTCCATCTTCTGTCTAGTTTTCAGTTATTCAGATCTCATCTGCTGGAGTTGTATATTCTAAACCTGTAGAGATTTTTTTCCTTTAGATTTAAGCAAAAAGATGATTTAACCCTTTTTATGCAAAGACAGAAATAAAACCCAATGCCTTTACTCTCTCATAAGAGCAAGCTACTGCATAGATCTACACCTAAATTAGCCTGGCTTCATAATCAAAATTCATCATGAAATGTATCACAGTGAAGATGTGAACATCTGGTCAAATTATGTTCTACTGAATACCAAGTGAAACAGCAGGTTTACATGTAAACATAAAAATGTAATGAAGAGTTTCAACGTCTGCAGCAGCATGCTGTAAAAGCTTTGTTTTGATATCTAATTTTAAACCAGTTTCCTAACTAAAAAAGGCATATGTAATTATTCACTCTGCTTTCTGCCAGTCCCCCACAATCCTTCCCCCACATTATTTTACAGTGACAGCTGTTTTACAAGTATTCAATTCTGACTGTCTTTGTATAAAGCAAAGGCTGAGCACAGCCTTTGACAAATGAAAGGTTTCCCAGTCCTTTCTCGGTTTGACCCACACGCAGCCGAGAGACTGAGGTCAAATGGTGATCCAGCATTTGTGTGGATAGTCAGTGTTCGTATAGTCTGAACCAACCTGTTGCACAGTCAGCTACTCCAAATGTAGGTAAAGGGCATGGGAGAAACTTGTGGGAATTATCAAATTGGTTCTTGGGGTACAGGTAAGGGTCTTAGGGGAAAATACAGTCCAAACCAGACAGCGAGAAGTTTTGCCACAGGAGAGCACTGAAAATGGTATGTGAATAACTTAACAGCTGTGAGGAGGGCAGCAGAGGTCTTGGAGAAGGATAGAAAGGAAGAGGGAGAAAGGTTTTGTTCACATTGTAGGATATCCAAAAGGAAAGCTCAGAACATCAATTCTGTTTCCAAGAAAAGAGTTCATCACTAAATCAAAAACTGCCAGGTTTCAAAATAACTAAAATCTATCTTTGTTGCCTAATGCACATTTGGCTTTATGAACTCTGTTTTTCTGAAAAGCACAATATTTCCAAATTCTAACAGCACTGCATTGTGTACCAGCAACTAGCCATAGGAGTGTGTCAGTTCCAAGAGTTTAAAAAGATTAACCTCAATTAAAAATGTTATAAAAGTCATGGAGCCTGAGTTTCAGGGAATATAATGCTGGAGAGTTCTTATCAATTGATCAACATCAAATAGGAACAGAGAACACTTACTAAAGCTGCTGAAATATCCCAGAAAAAAAACTCTTCAAACATTTGACTAAGAGAAAATAAATGTTTTGTACAGATACCTGAGCTAACCCTTTTTATTTGTATTCTATCTTCTTGCTTTTCATTTTTGAAAACTCTTTGGCAGAAGACAGTGAATACTGCAGGTGTTACATAAAATGTTGTAATTTCTTCTTCATACTTCTAATACTACACAGACCAGACTGTGAAGATAAAATAGTCATTAAAATTGAGGTAAATGTAACAAGGTAACTTTGGAAAGGAATTCAAGAGCTTCATATAATAACATCGTTACCTCATTTATTATCTCAAGTAAAATTTTCTTACTACTGAGAACTCATGGCAATAGGAATTCATACCAATAAAGCATTTAAGATAAGAAAGGGTGTCATTTGGTTTTCAAATTTTGTTTGATAAAGAAATTCTACCAATATTAGTCAGGTTTTAGCAAATCAAAGTAGTTTATTTTTGAAGGAAGTATGTAATTTCTTTTCTTTTTTCTTTCTGTCATTGATTACTGAAATCAGTAATTTCTCTGCCTTGGGCTTTCTATTTGTTGTTTGTCTCTATTATTGAGTCTCTTGCTATTAGTGTGTCTTCTTTTTCCCTTCAGCTGATAATGTAAGCAAGAAGCTCATCTCATACTAGAAATACCCAAACTTGGCAGCCACAATATTGTATGTATTTGAGTTCCTCCTGCTTCTAGTTATCAGGAAAGCCTGGAAGAATTCAGGTATCACTGGGAAAAAAATGTATGAGCCGCCTTTAAGTTGTTAAACAGCGAGGCTCACAACAAAACACATCAGCAGTGAATGAAGTTCATACTGAATAATCTTTAGTTAACTGCCTCTGCAATTTCAGTTCAAACCGTTCTGTGCCCCAGTGGAGAAAAACAGCAGCAATGAACATTAAGGGGCTGGCAGAACTGCATAATGCAGTCCTTTCTCTTTTTGTGGGGAAAGTAGCATGCAGCCAGCAGCTGAATGTGCAAATGAGAGGTTTCTTATGTTATTATTCAAATGACATCAAAAATAATCTGAGAGAAAAAAAAAAAAGACCCTTTTCTGCTGAAATGGGTACAGAATCACGTTTTTCTCCAAAAGTAATGAAGAATATCCATATAAAGTTTTTCTCTGCCTTGCATAATTCTAGAGGAAAAAAAAATCACAACAAAACCCTCTCCGGCCACAATAAGTTTTCCTGGTATAGCTGCACATTGATTTAAACTGTTATTATATATGCATGGTCAAACTTGTTTATCGTGAAATTCTTTTACGGGTAGGAAAATGAATAGCACTAACGGTTTCAGTGTACTACAATGTCTAAACTGTTATTTCAGTTAAAGAAAAGTCTTACTTATTGTGAATTTGTTCTGTGGGAAATGACCTTGTAAAAGGATTTTTGCTGTAGATTTAAAAGAAAACCTAGCTTATGGCCTATGAATGTTTACCAATAAGGAAAACATGAATGTTTATTTGTGGACATGAAACTCAGAGAAGAGTCATTGACCCCATCTGACAGTGAGCTGCTACCTCTGAAACACAGAAGAAAAAGGCAAGGGTTCACTTTGCTGGTTGTTGAGCACACATCGGCTGATCCATTTGTAGCTGAGAGAGTAACCTGTCATGTTACATGTCACCTTTTGCAAATCACCTCACTTTTCTGTGACTCTGGTTCTTTTCCACCTTTGTATCTGAACTAACTGTATGAAAGCTTTTCAGGATTGTATCTTACTATGTGTACGCACCATGTCTAACTTATTGTCAGCAATGTAATTAATACTGAATAAAGTCAGTAGCTCTCCAATGGAAGGCTTTCTAATGCCTCATTATGTCTCAGCCCCAACCTGAAATAATCATCTGAGGAATGACAGGTTATCTCTTCATCCCTGTTCCATGTGTCAGGCTGCTGTAAAATAAGTATAAACTAAAGCTAGTGACTTCTTGGGTTTTTTTGGTTTGTTCCTCCCCCCCCCCACTGTGGGATTCTGAAGAGATACAGAAAAAGGATGTTCAGGCTCTACCAGAAGCTACAAGCTCACTGTGAGAATCGCTGGGTGAAATTCTATAGCCTTTATTATGAAAATGTCCAGAATAGAAAATCGTAATAGTTCCTGCTAACCTAGGAATCATTTACCTACACTTGTTATTAATATTTATGTACTACCACAGCTTTCAATCCTTCATTGAAATGCACTGACTCAGAACATTTTCCAGCCAACTTCACTAACCCACACAGTCAGGAGCTCCCTTTCCCTGGTGAAACCCCCAGGGAGAGCACGTAGCTGCAAGCACGGTTGTCCTTTTCCGTGGGTGGATCATCCCTTGGGTGCCGATATTCTAGGAACACAGCAAGAGTGCAAACTACAGCCTTTGTGTTTGCATCGTTGGATAATATGCTATTGATTTCACTGTCTTTGGAAATCAGCCACAGTTTCTTCATATACAAAATGAGCATATAAACCTTAACTGTGGCTTTTTTCCAAGTATTTAATAGGTGGAGATTAGCTTTACTTAAGATTTCAGGAAGAAAATCTGTTCTAGGGGAAAATAGCATTTTGTTTCAGTGTTTAAAAAATAGTTCCTCTGGTCACACTAATAACTAGAACACTCCTTCTGTACTTTTTTTTTTTTTAATACAGTTTCTATTCTTTACCTTTGACAAAAACAGTCACAAAATACTAAACATATAATAAAAGCAAAAGAACGAGCATCTTTGTATCTATTCCTCTTTAAGCTGTGAATAACAGAAGAATAACAAAATTCACGGGACTGTGATCATGTAATGAATCCACAAGTTGGGAAACATCTAATACTTACAGGGTTGTGTCTGAAATTCTTTATATGTTCCCCTCCATAGCCATTCTGAGTATCAGAGACTAACTCCCAATGGTAGCCATAGGTATGCCTTGACCCAGTTCCCCTGCTAGGCTACACTGCTGAGCAGGAGCAGTTCCTAGGCTACATTCAGTGCCAGATTTAGTACCTGTACACATAACTTGCCTTCAAAAGCATCATTGAAACATGCTTTGTGATGAATCTCTTCAAGCTCCAAGACAGAAATCTGAAATACGTCCCTTGTTTAGAACACTGAAGGCTGCACTTGTGGGTCTATGCCATGATAATCTGTGCAGCTTCTTTCTCTTGTCACCGTAATGCCATTGCCACATGAATAATGTCACCCTTGAAGTCCTTTTTAGAAGTTCCCTTAAATTGCCTCCTTTTTAAGCAGATGTGATTCCTAGGCTTGAAGTAGTCAGGGTTCAGTGATTAGACTTCTATGGTCCCTGTGATCCACATTTGATTTGAGTTATGGGCAACAGTATGAGTGTTCTCAACTTAAAAATCTATTTAGTAATAAAAAATATGGATGTTTTGCACTTAAAAATCAATACTAATTGCACTTTCAAAGAATATGTCATAAACACAAAACATAAGCTTTCAAAGACTTTTGCAGTTTTATATCTACAGCAAACAGACTCTTAAAAAATGGGAGTCAATACATAGCCACATTGTGTCATATGGTGGAGACACACTCCACCTCCTTCATTGCATCATGTGAACCACTGCTGGTCAGGGACTGGACTTCTTCTCTAGCCCTTCCTGATAAGACTTTGGGAATGGGAACGTTTCTAAGGCTGTTACTTAACATAATGATCAGTAAATAATTTCTTGCCCCAGATGGAAATTCAAGAGAAATAACAAACTAGAGATTTTTGTCAGAACTATGGAAGAATAACCGTAACTAGGGCTGTTGTGGCTAAACCAGGTTACTTAGACACTCAAACATGTGATACTTCAAATGTGTCCTACGAGTGATTCTTTCAGAAGTCTGTGCTCTTTCTGAAGGCCCTCAAGCTATGCTTGCAAACTTTTGAAAGTCCCTATCTGCTGGATGAGCCTGTGGTAAAATTGCATGCAGTCATTAATTTCACTTACCCTTCCCTGTGTTTTAGATTGTCTCACCAAATGGAAGATGAGCCCTCTTTCAACACAAGACCTGATTCGGTTCCCACTACAGTCAGCAGAATATTTTCCTTTATGTTTAATGGCAGCAGAATGAAGCACTTAAGGCAAAAGGAGACTGTCGCATAGTTGTCAATTACGGTTTGTTGAGGGGAAAAGAGTTTTCTGTTCTGATGGAACTTACTCCCTACATTTGCTTTAGTGCATACAGAAGCTGGTCAGTAGTCAAGCTCCAGCCCTAAGGAAACCGATTTAGGTTGCTCTGGACAGAGATGGAGGCATCAGTCCAGAGACCATAATCTGCAGCATGAGGAGAAGGACAGGCTGAGCTTAGAGAAATAAAAAAAAATGGTTTGACTTTGCTACTTAATTTTTTGAGTGAGAGAATGTCTATACTTTTAAATTAATCAGACAAAATACGGGATCCTATATTTATACCAATTTATGTTTCTTCTAACCCTCTAACAAGCTTTGAATTCATGTTTTCCATCTACTCAAAGCAAAGAGGTGATGTATGTAAGTTTCAGCAACTCCCTGAAGATATTTTATACATACATTGAAAAGATAGCTCTCTTCAAAAGTTTACATTAGCTGCTGGAAATATCTTTGCTTTCACTGAGCAAAGTTAAGATCCTTTCACTTTATCTGGCAGGCAATTTAAAAACAGAATTATTTATGACTACATCCCTATTTTCCCCAATGGAGCTCAAAACCTTGAAGCACAAGAACAATAACATTGGGGGGGAGGACTAGTAAGGTATCTCTGCAACATAAACCTGAGAGGTAGAAATTTTTGGTATTTGTACTAAGTACCTTAGCTATAGTTTGTTATGTCTACAAAAGGATTTAAATATCCACCTATTTCATTTAAGAGTTTCAACACTGAAAAGTTTCAACTTTTCTATCACTGTCTGCTCTAATGTTTCTGGATGATCTATCAAATTTTTTCATGATTATTTCAATGTATGTGTATCTCTAATGTGTTATACTTTACTAATCTGTTTAGAGCCTAGAATTTCTCTTTAAGAAGTTAATTTAAAATCTTACCTTTATTGGAAAACATGGATTTTGTTTTTCACATGTCGTCTGGCACTCCATTCCAGTTAGGAAGGCGGTTCTGCTTGTGCTCTGGGGAGTGAATGCAATGTCGTGGTCTATGTACTGTCCCCACACCATAATAATATCGGAATACAGGTTGTCTTCAGTAATAGCCTCATTAGATGCATGAATAATTTTTCTTGTCACTTCACGAACCTGGAAAAAGAACTAATTTACCTTGAGTGCCAAGTAGTATTTACTTCTCATAAAACAATAAAAGACTAAAAAGCGGGGAACAGTGCTAAAAGTTAACTTTTTTCCCTTAGAATGCTTTCTGTTGTAAAGTACTTTTAATGGCTTGCTTAAAAACAGAAAAAAAAAAACAAAAAAACACAACAAGAAAAAACCCAGCCTCTGCCAGACTCTTATTTCTGTTCAGGAGCAGAGATTCTGGTGCCACAAGCAGATTCAAAGATGTTTCAGCCAAATTTTTCTACATATTTATCAAATGTGCAGTGTATCTTTGATCTGTTCCTTTCCAGAGCATTTTGAAAACAACATGTTTCTTTTAGACTGTCTAAAAGTTTTCTTTCTATTTATTCTGTTTTCTGCTCCTTTAACAAATGGATTCACTTTGCTGGGCAACCTCACATCACTGTGGATACACAGAGGCTCTGGGCTGCTCTGTACATAAACGGAGCAGCTTATGAAGCCCAGGAGACAAGCTAGGTTGCAAATACATGGTAGCTGAAAGCTCTGCTTCATTTTCACAGAAAGGAAGAAGCCAAAACATATTTCTGAGGCACTTCTGTGAAATCTGCATAGAGATACAGATGCTCTGAGGGGGAAGACATGGAGACATCTATGCTACATGTCCAGCCTATGTTAATAACCAAGCAAAACCATCAGAGCAAAATTAGCAGTCAGTTTGTGATGATTAGGGTATCGGTATTCTTCACGGATTCCTCCATCATGCTGCAAAATATTCCCTCGTAGACAGCAGCTGCCTTAGAAGTCAAGCAATTGAAAGGGCAGCACATAAAATAGTCAGTCTGTAATAAATATAAGGGCTATATAATGAATGTAAAAGGCAGGTGCAGTTAAATAGAATTGGTAAGGACAAGAGGTAACATGGGACTTGTTAGGAACATCAGGCTTTATACCGAAATAGTCAAGAGCAGAAATACATGTCGCTCATCAGGAATATAAGTCCTTATATCAGTATTTTAATAGCTTTGGTGGCCACAAAGCACAAATATTTTTTCTTGCAGTTAGCAAGATTTTCTTATCAATGTTATCTTGCACAGCTACACTGTGTTCTAATATTGTTTTACAGTAATCCTCACACTTATCCCTCACCTCTGCATTATCTGCATGTTGCTTTTTAAAGGATATAGTTGGATAGGTAAAAGTACAAAAAAGACCGAATCGTGCAAATGAGGAAAAAATCTGTGGCACTAGTTTCATCTTATCTTACTTCAAAATAAAGCAGAGAACCTTGCTGATGGTCAGATATGATCAGATTTGGTGCAGTTACGTAGTTTTGTTTTAGTATGTTTTACTTCACAAGCATGTACCCTAATGAATCTAGGAAGAGGCAGTTTGTACCATCTACTGGAAATTTACCAGTGTAAATGTCAGGTTTTCATTTTTAAGCGCTAAATTGTGTAGCTTAGAGACAATGTTATTTAATTAATAACATGAGTTGCAGGTGACATTAACACTAAATTCTCTTGCTCATCCTTATTAAATATACGGTGGTTAAAATAACAAGACTTTGAGTCCATTAAAAGTCAGGTTTCAAAGCAATGATGACAAACCAGAAATAGTAAATCCAGCCCAAATCATTGCGCGATGCACCGGGGAATTATTTGCATAGTCCCAGTCCTCTATGCAAATATTTTTTGTTCAAACTCCCCTCTATAGCAGCTCTGCTACTTTTAAAGTATATGAGCTGCTAAAATCTATAAACATTGCAATGCCTTTTTAGCTCAGTAACTTGGTCTATCTAAAAAATGAAGTTATGATTAGAGCTGTTCAGTTAAGGTACGCTAACCTAGGAAAAACGGTATCCATGCGTACACACATACACATGCTAGCACATTTATGTGCTTTATATTTGTTTAGTTAACACCCAACCCCGTTTCCCCTCTCCTCCTTCTCTGAATAAAGGCACCATTATTAAAACAAAGAATCATAAAATCACTAGAAAGTCTAGTCTGGAAGGGAACTCCAGAGACCACATGGTGCAGCTTTCTATTGAAAGCAGGGATTAGGTTATTCAGAGCCCCATCAAGACAGATCTTGGTTATTTCCCATGAGGGATATTCCAGCAGTTGTCTAGGCAGCCTATTCTGACATTTAATTGTTCTCACAACATGGTTTTTTTCTTGTATCAAGACAATATTTCCCCTGGAGCAACTTGCAACCGCTGCCTCTTGCCATGTCAGTGTGCACCCTTGTGAAGACCTTCCTCTTCTCCATAACGGCCTCTTAAGCAGGAGAAGAGGGCTGTGATTAGGTCCACCCTTCACCACCTTTTCTCTGGGCTGAGCAATCATCACCCCAGATCTGCTGCTGGCCCTGCACTTGGTACAAGCCAGGCCAGGCATGTGGCTGGCTCAAGCCCTGCCTGCTCTCCACCATGGTCCTTTTTGGCAGAGCTGTCCCCCCAGCAGTCAGTGTCCCCCTGCACTGCTCCTTGGGCTTACCCCAACCCAGGTACAGGGGACCTCTCGCTGTTTGGTTGACTGAACTTAGGCTTTAGCAAAGCTAGTGGCTCCTTAACTGAGATCAGCAGCAGCTTCTGCTATTTCAGTTACTGATGCAAATGGAGGTCTGTGGTGGCAGGTGTGGTTTAGCCCAGTATAAGTGTTTCAAATGATCTTGTAGTGCACTTTCTAACCAAAGGTAGCTGGACTCCATTGTATCGAACACTGGGATCCCATCCTCGAGGTTGGCTTAGTCCATCTTCATAGGCTGGTGGAAGCCACCTAGCCAAGGCAGTGTTGGATGCTCCCCATCTAGGATGTTCCCTGGGAAAAGAAAAAAACAAAACCCCAAAAACAACAGCGGCAAAACAACCCCCACCACCACCTCTGTATAATTCTGAATAGAAAATACCAGCCACAGGGCAATATTCATCGTAATAAGATGTTCATGTAACAATCTTTGAAAAGGCATCAAATACTGGTCTTCATGTATGCCAGCGTCAGTTTGACTCAAAAGGAAAAATTAAATTACTAATGAAATATTGCTTTTTGATTTATGTTTATAATGTAAGTTTGGCTTCTTGGAAATACTTCCCCCAATGGTGATTTCCTGATAGTGTCCTCATTCCCCGTAAAGTCAGATATAAAGTGCCTTTTCTGGTATTTTTTAAAAGATATTTGTTTAGAGAAATAGCTAGGAAATCAAGATTTAGGAAAATATAAAGTAGCCCTAGAATAAAGGTGAAGAAAGCTTAAAAGAAAAATGGATACTAGTCATACAGAAGTACTCATTTAGCAAGACCCAAGGAGGAAGGCCTGAGGAAAGGGGAATGATGGCTGAAGTTGCTAAATTCAGCGGCAATGCTCCCCCTGGTTGCATCTATACTAATTACTTGGGCAGAGCTTTGGGAGGGCCTGTGCACAAGCCCAAGCACTGGTATGCATTTAACTGTGCTTTTAAGTTGCTAACACTGACTGTCGTGTGGTTTTGGCTCATGTGAACTGACATTCCTCTGAATGACACTTGGCTGGGAACACCTTGGGATTAGCGCATGCCAATTTGCCATCCTGCAGCCATCCTGCTTGGAAGAGGGAAGAGGTGTGAAAAAGATGAAAGTCTAAGAGTAAAAGGGTGGCAAGAGCCAGGTCACACTTGATTTGGGGGCCAGGAAATGATTCCTGGTGACTTTTTTTTTAACAGTATAGTCAGTGAGTCCTGGGCTTGACCCAATTAATTTTGTTTCTATTATGAACACTTCTAATGCATTATTCCTAAGACAATATTTTAGATTGGGTTTTTTTGTTTGGTTGGTTGGTTGGTTGTTTTTTTTACATGGCCTGTTCAATATATTTCTTAATTGCTAAATATATAGAAATTAAAAAGAACAAATAAATTTTTTGCAATATACCCAGTTGACCAAAATTGTAAAGTAAGCCACAAGGAACTAGAAGTATTCCCAGACAGTTAGTAGAACTACACAGTGTTAAAACATATATTTATATGTCTAGTGGGACACTAAAGAGGGAATTATTATTTTATTAATACCTCATTGATCTCCAGCACACTGAAGTGGCTCAATTTGCCAAGCTATATGGTACAGTAATACACTTAATTATCCACAGTAATTCACACTTGAAGGTTGAAGTATGCTTTAATAAAGCATTCAAATTAGTTACAGTTGATTTGCCTTTATTGAAATTGCATAAAATACTGCACATAGTGTAGTGCTATTTCACTCAATTAAAAATAATGAAATGTTAATTTAACTGCTTAACCAGTGATTTTTCTCCTGATTGCTTTTATATTTTAGCAGATCACTGGAATGCTACTTTAGTAAAACCCTTCTCACATGCATTTTATTATTACATTAAACATGTTAATGTCTTGGAATCTTGCTTGAGTTAAAAAGGTTTTTATCCAAGACAGCTGAAATAATGACATTTTGGTACCATATAGCTTCATAGAGCAGTCAAGCTTGATTACTATACATTCTGTTTATGGGAAGTGGGACTATTCATTCACTTGTGAAATACTGGAATTGCACAATTTGGATTTTGTTTTGGCTCCCTTAGAAGGAACCTGGAGTTTTAAGATGCAGTTCGCTATCCAGAGATATGTCTTTTGAATGTTATTTTAACGCCCTGTCCAGTTTCAGGTAGAAAGAACTATGTGAATGAATGCCACATGACAATTTAATAATTAGATTCTGTTATGTTTTACATTGCTCTGAGCTACTAAACTGAACACTTAGCTTGTATTGAAGTGAAGCAGCTGTCCTAAGGGAAACATCTCAATTCCGTCTTATAGTCAATGGGTTCGGTCAGGACTGCTCATTCTTTCTACTAGGTGATCCATACTCATACCCTTAACTGACAGTATTAGAGCTTCAGACTAAGCTATTCAGACTATTGAGAGCAGCCGTGCTGAGAAGGATTTGGGAGTACTGGTGGATGAAAAGCTGCACATGAGCCGGCAGTATCCAGCCAACCGTGTCCTGGGCTGCATCAAAAAAAAAGTGGCCAGCAGGTCAAGGGAGGTGATCCTGCTACTCTGCTCTGGTGAGACCTCACCTGCAATACTGCATCCAGTTCTGGAGCCCCCAACATAAGAAGGAAATGGACCTGTTGGAGTGAGTCCAGAGGAGGGCTACAAAAATGATCAGAGGGCTTGAGTGCCTCTGCAATGAGGACAGGCTGAGAGAGTTGGGGTTGTTCAGCCTGGAGAAGAGAAGGCTCCAGAGAGACGTTATTGCGGCCTTCTAGTACTTAAAGGGGGCCTACAGGAAAGATGGGGAAAAACTTTTTAACAGGGCTCGTTGTGATCAGACAAGGGGTAACGGTTTTAAATTAAAAGAAGGCAGATTTAGACTAGATAGAAGGAAGACATTTTTTGCAACAAGGGTGGTGAAACACTGGAACAGGCTGCCCAGAGAACTGGTAGATGCGCCATCCCTGGAAACATTCAAGGTCAAGGTTGGACAGGGCTCTGCGCAACCTGATCTAGCTGAAGATGTCCCTGCTCATTGCAGGGGGTTGGACTAGATGACCTTAAAGGTCCCTTCCAACCCGAACTATTCTATGATTCTATGATTCTAAGCATCAGATCCTTACCCGATGAAATGGTTAATGGCACAGCAATGAAATAGAAATGCTGCAGATAAAATTCCTCCTAGCTGCCTAAATATTAGGCATAAAAATATAATCTAGTCATCTAGGCACTTGCCCATCAAGCTAGAGAGACAGACAACTCCTGGGTGCCATTATGTCATCCCATCCTATTAGGAACAGCCAAAGCTTTAGACTTGCAGTAGATGTATAACTACCTTGGAAAGTTAATATTAGGTAAGGTTAACTGCACTTTGAGATTCCATTCCTTTAGTACCTGTAATCCCTTTACCTTTGAATCCCTCTCACTGCACTAACTTGCACATATCAATGCCAGTTAGTTGGGATAAAAAAATGGGGGAAAAAAAATAGCTATTTGGATATGCCTTGTCTCCCTTATTCTTCATTAAAAAATAATGTTGTAAATTTATTTTGCTTATTATCTCAGGCGGAAAGACAAGTAAAATCTGTTGATATCTGTTACTAGCAAATGTGGATAATGACACTGCTGGGAATGTCTGATGTCATGTTGATATTCTCCATAGCAGGCCATGTTTATCTTACACCTGTGTTCAAGGAAGTTCACACTAAACCAAAGTATTCTCAGTGCTGTGGAATAAATACTTTGTAATCTATCTGATTTGTCCCAAATATGTGAACTGATTAAGTGAAACATCTGTAAAGAAATTCCATGCTCACTTTTTAATAAATTTAAATTATTTTTCTTATAAGTAAACAATGATTTCCACTATGAATTTTGTTTTTAAATTTCACCTATGAAATGCAGCATTTACTGACTGACCTACAGCACAGCTGCACATTCCTACTGGGTGACTAAAATTACAAATACAACATAGGTCCTGATACATTTTCTGCTGAAAATGGCAGCTGTAAAGCAAGGAAAAGTACAGACTGGTATGTCATTTAATGTTTTAAGTCTTTGAAGCTGGTTTACATCATAGAATATGTTCTTCACAATATAGTATAGTGGGCTTTTTAAGCTGATGTGTTTCAGTAAAGCTTGAGGTATTTCCAGGGGCTCACAAATTTTTAGACTAAGTTAAGATCTGACTCACTGTTTTCAAAGTCTTTGGTTTTGTTTTTTTGCTGCCTTGCACCTTTTACAGATGTTTAGAGCAAGGAGTCTAAAATACCACCAAATACGAATGATGGGTTTATATAATGATTTGGTGCAAGCATAAGACTATACAAAGTAGAACACAGTGGCTAAAGACTAACCAGATTCAATGGATCATATTTACCCCACCCAGCTTTAGAAATCAGACTGAAATGCCTAAACACACCCTTGTATTACCAGAGCCACTGAAAAGAAAAAGATGTTTTACCTTATCTACACCAGAATATATTTCTCTCTGTCTCTGGAGAGAAAGACTACATCAGCTGTGCCTGCAAATTAAGAGCTTCAGTCATGTGCCTATGTTCAGCTGCATGAATCTTGGCCAATGTGTTCAAGCGTTGATGGAGTTGCCAGCGCAAATGTTATACTAGCTGTTAGTTCAGATTCCAAGCAACTCTGCAAGTGCCTGGGGGACATCGTGGATATCCCCATAGTTAGATTTGTAACATCGATGCGTATAAGGTTGTGTCCTTTCAACTAAGAGTCCATCAGGCATGTTCCTTGCAAATGACTTGTGATGTAGCAAAACAGATTAATCTCATAAAAATCAGACTGACTGAATAGTAAAACTGCAAAATTTTACTGCTGTTCATTCACCACATCGCAGAGTGCCTTAACCTGTGCAACACCACTGGCTTTCCATTTACAGCTCTGTAGCCCCTCACTTGTAACACTACAGCCTGCCTTTCGGTTTATGACCTTAACGCCTATGTATCTGAAGGCTGCTGAGTATAAATATAATTTACCATTGTACTCAAAAAGGTTCTCATTCTCATTTTTGCACCCTCATTGTATTGGAGGATTCTGAAAATACAGTTACATCTGTTATGTTGGGTTTTGCAGGAAACGATTGCCCTGTTTCAGGGAACAAGTAGATAACAGTAGTAAATAATAGTTGTTCAGATAGCCAATAAACATATATCTATATAAATAGATATATAAAAATAAATATATCACCCAGAATTTTTAGATGCATGGTTGCCAAATGTTAAGGTTGTGGGAAAATACAAAAATGAGAATCAACTTGATTTTTTTATTGCTACTCATGATGTAATTATATTTTCCTGCTCAATATTATTTTACCCCATGCAATTAAAAATGAATGCTGGATTAGAATTAGTCTGTTTAATTTCTATAGAAAAAGGCATATACTGAATCAGTCCTCCCTAAATGTAAAGTTCCTTACATAAAATTAGAAGCCTTCATAGGGAGAGCTTGTCCACAAAAATTAGCGTACCAAAGTTTAGATGAAAAGATCCTTCCCCGGGAGTTTTCACAGGTCCCTCATTTAAAGACACATTGATGCCAAAGTTAGCTAATTGAGGTCACATCCCCAATTTTTCTAGGAAAAAGTAAACATAACTCCTTGCATTTAAAGAATAAGAAAGAAGGATTTTTGAGGGCACAATTGTTATCATACATACCTATTATTGCAGGCACCAGTGATGAGTCGATATTTATTAGCTAAGCAATTGTTTGGACATTTTGGTGGCAACATATAAGGTAGACATCCAGAAATGTTAGCAATCATAGTGAGCAGATCAGCTGATAAAAGATCTGAAAGGAAGAACGCAAAGAAGCAATTTTCTCTATTGCTCTACAGCTGCTACAGGAGAAAAGGCATTATTGTCAGCTACAGCTACAGCATCCCCTCTCTTCTTCCTAGGAAAGAGCACTTAGTGAGAAGTGCTGCAGGAGGTAGTCTCAGGGACTTAGAGACAGAGGGTGAAAGGGAGCTGGTTTTATTATCTCATGCATAGAGAATAAAAAGGAAGTAGTCCAGCCATATATGAGAACTGAGGTTGAACTGCTTCTTTTTCTCCTTTAATCTGCTCTCTGCTTCCTTCTTTCCCTGCATTGTAGACACATTGTTTGTCTGGTCCCTGTGCTTACAAAAAAGGTATAAAAAATGCCATTCAAGAACAGAAGTATATGCCAAGGAGAAAAAACATGGGACTGGAAAGATGCAGAAATTTAAAGACACTACAACGGACTGTATAATTAAGTGTGGAGTGGAAGAGGCTCAGAATTATTAGCTGGAATTTGGAAGCTAGGGAAAATCAGGGAGCTGTATACCAGTAAACAGCATGTTATTAATATCTTTATAATATGAGCCCAGATGGCTCTCCCAGTCAGCATTCTGCTAACGAGGGACAAAGTCACATTGTTCTGTAAGCCCCAGAGAGCTGGCTCCCCCTCTCACCCATGCATGTCTGTAAAGACATATATGGCAGGTTGGAGGTAGAGGTGGACAAGAAAGAGGAGCGCCGTCTCCCCACTCTCTACTGCAGATCACCCAGTTCCATCACCTATCCGTTCTGCTCATCCAACCTTGAACTAAGCCGCTTTAGTCCATTAATCAAGACAACAAAGTAAGCCAGGAAAACAAACAAAAAATATTCAAGAGCCAAATCAGCTCAAAAAATATTCTGCTGAGCAGCTAGAACCTGTGCAAGGTAAGGGTGAGAACAGAGGCAGAATGGGCTGTTAAGACTGTCTATGTAACCTTGTCATTATGTACTAGCTACTCATGCCAAATTTGTGGATAGAGCTGTATTTGCATGTTAGTTCAGGTTCAAAGTTATGCTCAGAGTCCAGTTCCCCATTTATCTGTGTGGCCTAGGCATTGGTTCATGTGTTTTCTTTAAAGCCAATTTAGTTGTTCTTTACTTCATGTAAAACTACTCTTTGACACGGCACACAGACTCTACAGCATCTATTCATCTTGAATTAAAATTGTTTCAGTTTTGAAAATTAACACGAGTTTCGTGCACTTGTTCTGCAATTTAGAAATTTGATTTCTTTTGAAACTGCACCAACAGAAAAATAATTGTATGTCTGCATGTGAGTGTCTGTGTCATAAATATATACACACACACATATAGATATATTTTTAGTTCTACAAATGCCCCATTAGTTTAGCAAGCCAGATGTTTCCTCAAGGAAAAAAACAAAAACCAAAAAACTGTAAACCTTTATGTTTGTCTACAGCACTCTAATGGTTCCATATCTTGAAAAACATTGTCAGATTATACTAAGACACAGAATATAACTTATAACTCTCCAGTTCATGCTATTCTAACTAAATTATGAGGGGAAAAAGTAAATGTTTCTGAATTTTTGAGTCTTCCAGACACCAATTACTTTGAAATTCATCTTGAATTAACAGCAACAATAATTTTACTTAGGCAATTATACGTCATTGAAATTTCTGGACTGTCTCTCTTTCTTTCTACACCTAACACACAAAAAAAGTTAAAATAGAAACAAAGTGGAAATAAATGTGTAACAGTAATGCAATATAAATTTAATCTAGGAAATATGAAAGTGTTTTCTTAAAAGAGGGATATTAGTAAGGCCATCAATGTCCAGAGGAAGTGTATTTCAAAATGCCAGTACCAGAGAGTGATAGAAAATGTATTATTTTCTCTGCAGACTCTAGGTCCCAGAAGCACTAAGCCCAAAGTGCTGGGGAAGACAGATATTTCACTGTAAACAAGCCGCTTGCAACATTGTGGATATGCAAGCTGATTTCTAGGCAATACAAATATACAGATATGAGTTCACAGGATGCCAATAGCAAAGTGCTACTCTCCTCAACTATAGGAACAGAGCCCACACTCCAGCAAAGAAAAATATAAACCACTGACTGTATGAGGTGCTTTTAAGAGCAAAGGAGAGGGCATCCTGGCCCCAGGGTGCGGACAAGATGCATACTCCTGCCAAAGGTAAAATAAAAGTGAAGCTAACCCAACCTTAATCTAAAAGACAACATTCAAGAAATCAACAGGGGGTTTTGCCAATGTCAATATACTGTATTTACCCGTTGGATGCAATGAACGTTTGTGCTTCTGGCAAACTTTTTGTTTCAGCACTTGAATTGACATTTCCATTCGTTCAGCTGCCTGGGAAATATCTTGACTCTCTTGTTCAGGAAATTTTGAGAAAGCCAGCAGCAAGGTAGGAGCTGCTGTTCCCCTTCCTTGGATATTTCTATAATTGAGATAAAATACAGAAAGTTTTTTTTTAATGTATAACCTTTTAGAACTTATTGTTAGCTGTATCTGTCTATGTTGGATATGTTCTGAGTTTAAGGTATTTAATTGAAGGGTATGCTGGGAAAGCAGAGAAGATGACTACTTTGTGACCTTGTTCTGCAAGGAAAATTCTGGAAAGAAAGGGAAAGTGCCCTTCCATAGGACACACACAACAGGGTTAAGCTTGTGAAAAGCCTTCAGGATGACAAAAACTGTTGGGATGGGTAGAGCCTGCAGCACAAAGTGGCTGGGAAGACCTTGTGCAAGACAGTCATAATATAGGACTCCCACTATAGCCACATCTAAGTGAGTAAGCTTTGGTTTTATGTAACATTTAATATCAAAGACCATCTCAGTCCTTGCAGGTGGATTCACAAATGCCTTACAACCTAGGAGTCAAGCAACTGGCCCACAGCCATCTAGATGCCATCTGCAACTGATGATAGAGACGTGTCTCCTCTCAAAGACTGTCCAAGCACCTGCCTTGCACTAACTAATTGTATACTGAATTTCAGCAAGTAGTTTAATAGGGCTTCATTAGATGGTTATATGGCTGTATGTGTTACTTTACAGCCTGGTCTTACGTCTAACTTTAAGGAGCTCAGGTTTGATGAAATAACTTCTGTAACATAAAGTTAAACACTTAAACATAACAAAACCCCTTTTTACTGTGAGGGTAGTAAGACACTGCAACAGGCTGCCCAGAAAGGTTGTGGAATTTCCATCTTTGGATATGTTCAAAGCCCAAATGGACAATGCATTGAGCAACCTGCTCTAGCTGACCCAGCTCTGAGCACAGCACTGGCCTAGATGGTCTCCTGATCTCTCTCAACTGTTCTGTGATTCCTTGCAAGATTTATTTTTTACTCAGCACAGGCCATCTTACCACTATCCTCTTATTGGCAGAAGAGCCTTGAGAAAAGTGCATCAGGGAGAACTTCCTTTTGTGCTGGAAGTCCCAAGTCCTAAACTGACTCCTGCAGTTTAGAAAAAACCACTCCAGTCTATTCCATTTCCAGACATGGTCATAGGTTGCAGACACCCCTGAGAGCTTCTCTGCAGCACAGATTTAATTGGACATGTAATTTTCATGAAAACATTGTGCTGTCATATTCACTTAGATTTGTTTAAAACACGAGACAAATTTGAAATGGAAACGACAGTTTTGATTTCGGCAAAGCACACAGTCAAATTCCTGTTTGCAAAATTAGAAGCATGCTTACATAAAAAGCATTAACTAAGAAAATACAACTCCAATGGTTTTTCTATATTCTAAAAATGTCTTTAATTGATCCAAAGGAACCTCTAGCCTGCTCATTTATTCTTTATACAGAAACTCTTCCTTTCCTTTCAAGAGCAGAGCTTGAGAATCCTTGCAACTATGAAAAAGAGCTATCTTGCTCCTCACCACCATGTTTTTCAAGTCCCCCACAGACAACTAGGAATTTGACTGAGAATGTGGAGAATTAAAAATCCTGAATTGTATCCCAGTTAAAAAGAAAAGAAAGATGATATAACTAAATGCCAAGTACATAGATTTAATATTTAATACCCACATGAGGATAATATCAGTCATGCATCATTTAAAAAAAAATATTATATGAACAGGGAAACATGTTTGTTCAAATGAGTTAAATAACAACACTTATACGAATTAGCTAGGAACTAAGAATCAAAAATACACTCCCCCCCAAAAAAAAACCCCTAACTAAAAACCCACCACCCTTAATGGCGAGCTAAGTTCCATTTTGAGATATTTTCTTTTCTATCTTTTGACTAATATCACAGATATTGTAAGATTATCACAGCATTTTTTAGTTTGCCACATTTCCTGTGTGTCTTGTCATGTCCCATCCCATCCTGTCCCCCCCGATTCAATATATACATGTTAGTCCCTTCTAGTTCTTACCCACGGTCCTGAAGCTGAGCTCTGATTCTGGAAGAAGATGCTGGTTTTCTCACTGTGTAAATTACAAACTGTCTTGATATTTTGTAATGCAGAAGTAGCCCCATAAAGCTAATAGAATGACCTGTGATAGTATCATTATTAGGAAGATGAGATCAGATATAAAGTGTCTTCATACTAGTTTAATAATATAAGTCCTAGTGCAGAGCATGGTGCTTGGACAGAAGGTTCTTCATGTTTGCCAGACTTTCAGTTACTGAGTCTCATTTCAGATCATAATTTAAAAAAAAAAAAGAACAACATAAAAAAAAAACCCACCCCAATTAAACTAAATTCTCCAGAGTATGAGCAACACTTTCAGCCTCAAATATTTCAAGTCTCTGAGATTCCTTTCTGCCTTAAATTAATATATTTAGAGAATACCTTGTTTAGAGATTTCTAATCAGAATTAATGCCTTAGATATTTGCCACCATTCAGGAGGCCTCTCAAAACAGTGACATGGTGCGGAATAGAAAGTGATAAAGTTATAAAATGATAAAGAATATAATTTCTTCTTTCCTGTAACATGTATGTACATGGCCAGTCTGCTTTAAGATCAGTGGCACTGACTAACTGATCATGCTCAGTGCATTTCTGCAACTATAACTTCTTATATGGAACACTGAAAATTATTTTCCACTTCCCTGTGCATACAGATGATTCCATAGATGATCCCTTCTGTAGAAGGCCCTTTTGAGTTGGCATAGATAGGGGTCAATAGAATAATCTTAAATTGTGAGGTTTACAATTTAGATTCTTCAAAAATGTGAAATGAACTAGTTCAAATGTAGTATACACTAAATAAAAGGAATTTTACCAGAATGAACATGGCGAGAAATACCTTTAATCTGCTGTTAAGGCTTAAATTTTTTTTAGGGTTGTCATCTATATTTTTTAGTCCGTTAAGAATACTGTGCCTTCAGCTAAAATATATGTTAAAATATACTAAGTAATTTCAATAAATTCTTTCTTTAATTAGGCTGAGAAAACCTCTTGTGTTTATATTAGAATTTTACTTACCTTCAATCTGTTACAGTAAGTCCAAAGCGGAGTCTAAAAATATGTCTTATCTAAAACTCACTCAAACCAAGCATCTAGCACAAGGGAGGATGCCCCACCTGACATACCACCATAATTCACATCTGTCTTATACATAACTAGTTCAACAGTTCTTTTCAGTTAGTTTCCAAGTTCTAACAGGAGAAACATATGATTAGCAGCTGTGTGCAACACGGGCCTAAGAGACTATCGCTTTGCACAGCTTGCCCATTCTGGAGTTATCTTTAGTTTCTCCTAAAATGTAAAACCAGAAGAAACAGAGACTCAGCAGAATGTAAAAAGGAATGTACAGTCAGAATCAGAAGCCCTCCTAGCAGTGCTGAGACTCACTGGTTAAAGCTAGTACAAGTTTCATCATTTGTACTTGTTATTATAATGAGATTTACTGGAAGTGGAGTTTCCTCTCACAAGCCAGCTACCACTTTGAAAATGTATATTATAATGCACCTGCTAGTAAATTAGCAACGTATTTGCACATACCACTGAGTAAGTGTCAAAACCTCACAGGTGACATATGGCTCAGAGTCCTATCCAAACTGCCTAGATTCCCATTGGCATTGCTGCTGTAATACAAACAGTACATTTTAATGATGATGCCATTGTGTTCCTTCTATGCTATGTTAATACTATTAGGAATGTTTATATTTTAATGTCAAACATGAACACACACTCTTAAAGACTAACAAACCCATAAGCTAATTGGAATAGCAGGCAGGTACTAGCAAACAGTCATGAGAAGCACTTGGCAAAGGGAGACAATCACAAACAACACAGCAAGCTATAAGGACCATACTGGGACCCATGTGACCTTAAAACCTAGGAATTAATTTCAAAGAAATGGCATTTTCCTGTGAAATCCTGACATGTTTTAAAAAATAGAATAATAAAAAAATTTCAGCCAATATGTTTAGTGCATTGCCAGTCAACTGCTCCAGCAGTTAAAACACAAACAGCAATTCAAGATTTTAAGTGATGATATTGAACAGCTGAGGTGAAACATAGCTGTCCATTTTAATCACATTTCAAGATCAAGCTGAGGTCCCAGGAGAAATTCAGTTGTTTTAACTCAGTTTGCAGTTCACAGACCTAGATCATGAATTCAGCAAACATCAACCATTGTACATGGAACAACTAAGAGTTTTTCTATTCTGATCTGAAAAAGGAGTTGCCTTTTCATCTCAGAACTGGCTTTTCAGTCTCAAAGATAGCACTGAGCTCATACTATTGCACTGTAGTTTCCTTCAATTACTTGTAAGCCAAAATAAAATAAGTTTTCACAGTATGGTGACTTCCATAGCTTCCAGAAGCTCAAATATGTAGTCACATGCATTCCCTTCTTGTTTTTAGCCTTTGCACTGACCAAAACTTTAATTCAAGTATACAGTATTCTGAAAGTTACAAAGGAAAGAAGTCTTAGCAGCTGCAAACTGATGTGAAAATGCAAAACTATTTAATTAAGGATTCAAACACATTCACTCCTTAATATAATGATTAGATTAGACAAGAGTTTGCCCTCTGTACTTTGCAAATGGCCAAGGACTAATGTCTAAGAGAAAGGTGTAGAGTATATTTACAAGTCTATATTAAAACAGGAAGAATTCTCTTAATGATATTTATAGTTCTCACTGCCCCACTTAATTGGACCACAATGAATTGAATGATATAAAAGCAAACAATAGAAATACAATTTTCACTTATAGGAATGATCATTTGTAAATTTAAAGACCAAGTATTTTATACCAGTTAACAAAAGAGCAGACTCAGACTCCTAATGCAGGTGTCAGACACTTGTGTCTCTGATTCCACAAAACAGGAAAGCACGTGCCTCAGTGGTGATACCAATGCACGTCTTTTGGTACTCTGCTGAAAGCCTTTGGCTGCTTACAGGGTTAACCCCAAACTTAATCAAAAGACGTGATCAGTTCTCAGAGTGCTGTTACTAGCAATGTTCTGCCTAAGAAAGATCCAATGGTTAACAACAATGTCTATTAGATTGAATACTTCACAGCTTTAAATCGTTGATCTGATTTTCAACTGCTGCTGTTAAAAGATGGAAGAAAAGGGGAAAGGGAAGAAAGGAGAGTGAAGGGAAGGGAGGGTTGAGGAAGGGATGAGAGGGGAGTAGGAGAAGAGAAAAGACCAGATGACCTCCAGAGGTCCCTTTCAACCCCAGCCATGCTGTGACTGCAGTTCTTATAAGGGCTTTTAAAGGGAACCCAATAATAGGACTTTTGAATAATACTGCTCTTTAGAGCCTATATATCCACATATACAATATTTTGAAAAAAGCTTAGCAGTCTGGTGATTTATCTGGGGTCAGCAAGTGGTCTCAGTTTTATTCCTAATGGAGTTCAAACAATCATCTTTAAGCATTTATCTTTTTGCATTTATCATCTTTAAGACATTGGGCGAATACTGACCAAATAATTGCCACAATATCCTATGAGAGAGTTAAACATCAGTATCTTAATTTGGTACATGAGGCACCTGAGCCACCGAAAGGTTGAGATCTATGTTTTTAGATTTCAGTGCCTCAGGATTGTCTCCACAGTACTAAGACTACAAAGTGAAAGTGACCTCAGTCTCTACTTACTGAGCAGCCACAGCTCTTGACAGGTTCTGTCCATATAAACAGTCAGCTCTCCCAGAGCACTGCAAATGGTGAATTGCTTTCAAAACATAGAGATAAGTCCTTTAGGAAAGTCTAAGCAAAAAGGTGGTGATTGCACCCTGTAAAACTTGGCTAATGTGTTCCAAATATTGGAGAGAAATTAATTTTGTGTAGCACAGAAATGTAGTCAGAGCTACACAGAAAATGGTTGAGTTTTTCAGACTCATGGCTGGTCATCCTGAGGCACTTTCACCATTCATAGAAAGGGATCACTCTCATAGCATAACTTAAGCCCACAGGAGCTTTCCCCAAGTTGTTCACAACTGACAGTTCAGGATAAATATTTTATGCCCTTTCCCTTTCCCTTTCATTACATCTGTTCTACATGGAAAGGGAAATGTGAAATTCACTTCAACAGTTCCTTTTAAGGCAATAGGGTTTTAACATTGATGCCATAGGAGTTCTTCCCATCTCACTTTGCACTGGAAAAAACATAAAGTTCGAAAATATGTAACGTCTATAAAATTAGAATGTTTTGAGCCACATGTTAATGGAATGTGATGTGTGACTTAGATCAGAAAAACATCTTATTTACTTTCTTATTTCTTATTTTTCTCACATTTTAAGAGAGCAACTCATGCAATGATAATCATAGAATCATAGAATGGTTTGGGTTGGAAGGGACCTTAAAGATCATCTAGTTTCAACCCCCTGCGATAGGTAAGGACACCTCCTACTAGACCCGGTTGCTCAAAGCCCAATCCAACCTGGCCTTGAACACTTCCAGGGATGGGGCCTCCACAACTTCCCTGGGCAACAGTTCCAGTGCCTCACCACCCTCAGAGTGAAAAATTTCTTCCTGAGATCTAGCGTAAATCTCCCCTCTTCCAGTTTGAAGTCATTACCCCTTGTCCTATCACTACATGCCCTGGTAAAAAGTGCAAAAGCTTATATTGGTTCAGATGATCATAAACATAATTTATCATTATATATTTTCTCAAAGAAAGCAGCTGATCTCAAAGTTCTCTCTTATGAAAGCTTTTTGCTGAATAGATCCTTCACTATTTTTTTTTTTTTACCTTTTAAGTGCATAATGTGCAGCATAATCCACCAGATTAGAGCCCTCCTGGATAGCCTCAGTAATGCAGTTATCTTCAGTTTCTTCTCACCATGGAAAAAATAAAAAGAAGGAAAGATGAACATGTTATTCAATAACATGTTTATTCAAATATTTACATTTACAAAATATATAAGTTTGTAATACTAAGGTACATGTAATTTTTCCTCATTAAAAGGATTTCCATATTTTAGTGTTCCTGAAACTAATGTGGCTTCTGGCCTTTCTGAAAGATAAGTTAGGGGCAGTAAATCAATTCTTCCCTAATTTATAAAGCTTGAAGAGTTACACTTTCCTTCTGTTTCTTCCAGTATAAATCCAACTGTGCACATTATGTACAAAAGGTCCATCTGAAACGCATTGTGCTCTGTGTACGTGATTATGCTCCTTAGGCTTCATGTGTATTTTGCATCAAACTGTCCTTCAATTGTTAGGACAAATCCGAGCTTCCCTCACAGGTAGTATGAGCTGGCCTGAGCCACATGGAGAATTCAAGTCTGTATTCAGGCATAATTAACAAACTTTAAGACCTTCTGGGATCTGACCAATGCATGAAAGACCTACTATGATCTCTCCACATATGTTTGATGGAAAGACATACGTGAACCTAATAATACTTCAGCTCTGTTATTTTGCGTAGTGCTATCATGAAACATAGATTATTCCTCTTTTGTGTAGATCTAGCTTTATATTAAAAGAATTGGTTATATTTAAAATCCAGTGGTTTAATTCCTATCTATCTTTTGTAAGATCACCCATTTTTTCTTAGAAAATTAATTGTGAGTAATAACAGTTCGCTAACAATCATTTATGTACAATTGCTCATCATTTATGTACACTGTAATTTTAGGTGACATATTTTAACTGTAGTCCATGTTGTGCTGTTTCTGTGATCTATTTTTGAATAGGGTGCTCAGCTAAAGGGGAGATAATGTGTGATGAGAAGTAATCTTTCCTAGGCAAAATTCTACTTCACTCGACTAAAGATCTTCTCAGCCTTTAAGTATAGCAGTAGTTATTTCTCTTTTTCATGTATATGTGATAAAATATCTGATGATTCATTTAATGTTATCATTCAGATTTCTGTTTCATCTGAAAATGTGTTTGAGTGTATTTTAAAAAGCATTTAAAGACCTTTATAGGCCACGCAAGACCTAATTCTGTTAGAATTTAATACTGCATGATTTTTAATTGCTTTTAGGGAGTCTACCTCTGAGAAATATAATATGCTGAAAGTATTGCTCATCATGTGATATTGATTCATACTCTGATCTAGAAGAGAAGATCCCCCTGCTATACCTGAATTCGATTGTCTCTCTTCCTTTTCTACTGAGAAGTATGATTTTGGTACCAATGTAATGTTTTAAAAAATGTGGTTCTTGCAGTAATAAACATTATTCTGTATTGTTCCCGTCAGACCAAAGGACATTTACTATAAAAAAGAATCATATATGGTCTATCTATTCCATTTATTTACAGTCCACATAGAATTCATTTTACATTAACTAACATACAATATAACCTCATTTTAGACCATGTTTTTCCAAACAATTAATATGGAAGCTCCAAGTAGAAGATCCACTATGGAAAATAAAACTGATCCCCTGTTTCCCAGTGATGGTGCAAAAAAGATTTCTCATCTGAAATAATGGCTTGGGGGTTAGTTCAGTTTTTTTGTTTACTTTATTTTGTATATAATTTTTTTTTTTTGTGTGATTCTCCAGTAACTTTAAGAGAAAACTTTCCTAAGGACTTTCCCTTCAGTCAGATCTACAGCTATATAATTAATTAAGAGAATGTAAAGACTGAAACCCTATTTCTTCATCATCTCTGCCTTATTGAATGTAAAATCAGTCTCTGCAGAAGTCTCTTAAAATTGAATTTTGTATGTGCTATATTTCTAGTCTATTATATCTAACTGATTTAGATTGAACAGATGGAAATAAAATAGCTCTGATGTTTAAAATGGCAAGATTATATTGTTTGAACATAGACACTATTACAACCTAACGGGCTCTAAAATCTCCCCGGTATCCGCAGGTTGCCAGCAGAGAATGGACCCACAGGAAACGTGCACCCTTGTGGGCCAGCAGCAGGTTCTGGGTGGGACATCCTATGGCAACTCACTTTAGCCCAGGATGACTAAACATAGTGATTGGCAGTCTGGGAAAGAAATCTAGCAATCATGCTTGTAAACATGTCATCTGACATATGAGTGTCACTAAGACAGTAAAATCACTCCTAGACAAAGAATACATAATTGAGATACATTACACACACAAAATTTTCCTTTGTGAATTTATGAAGCTGCATTTTAAAAGAAAACACCCATGGAATAATTCTCATAGAAGTCAGATAGTGTATTTTGCACATAAAAAGAGACTAAGCTAAACTGCCATTGCTAAACTGTCAGCAGTGCCAGTGTATTTTCAGCTTAACAGTAATCACTGACAAAGAAAATAACATGGTTTTTTTCTGTTACTTACCAAAGACAGTATCCTTGCCTATCTGAAGGAAAGAAAAGAAAACAGCTGTGAACGCTATAGCTGCTGAAATTCCCAAAATAATGAACACTTTCATCTAAAAGAAAGAAGAGATAATTGTTGACAAAATACATACCTTCATCTTCTAATTATAAGCCCTACTATAAATAATTTCCCACATAGGGTAAATTTTACTTTTAAATTAGATTTGTAGCCACATGTTTGACTACGTTTTTGAACTTCAAAATACTAATTTTTAGAAATAACTGTAATTAACTTTCTTTTTTTCCTTCCTTCTTTATTACTTTTTTTCCACTTTGAGAAACTTCTAGCACAAGGAGATACATCACTTTATTTTATAACGTAACATGTTCTGACAAAATTAGCAACACAGCCTACAGATTAGAAATTCAACAATATTTTACCATTCGTTTTGAACTTCCCTGTGTGCTAACGTTAGTCATTGCACTTAAGATAGTGAAACTGTCCAAACTAATAATAACAACATCAATCAGATCCCTCTATACTTCTATCCACGTATAACTGTGGCAGTAGAGCAGCACAATTAATATGCTCACATGGCAAATGGGAGCTACATTCTCCATTTCAGTGCACTGGTTTTCTGGTAGTTATTACAGCAGTACAAATATACAAACTACCTGAGAGGTAGCATTTTTGACATGCACTATGTTGATTGGAGATTGAAAGACTTAAAATATTTTTAGTTCTATATACCATTAACATAAGAAAATTAATAATTAATAAATCAACTCTAAAAATTCAGGGAAGCATTATTGCTCATAGAAAAGCAGTGTGAAAACACCCCTTCTTTTTCTATTTCATGAGTTAATATGATGAATTTCTTCTGGAAAATGGTAAGCAAAAGTTTTATAGTCTGACCTTTTGTCTGTTGAGGAGATTATCTTCCACAGTTCTGTACTTTATCGATGGCAGTAACTGTTCTGAAACCTGAAAGTGAAGTACTTTCCAGGGGCCCAGCTTATGCTATCAGCTTTATGCACTGCTACTCACTCAAGCTTTAAAAGTGCAAATGATTTCAAAATCTTTTTGGCCACAGTATGTTCACACAAAGCAGAAACTGACGTTAATGCTTGATTTGTTTATTTTTGTCCTGCTAGGAACCAGGACCTACCTGTGTAGCCAGTTGTATCAGAGTTGTTTTCATGGAAATGAGAAGGACAAATGTTCAGACTGAAAAAAAAAAAAAAAAAGCCATGTTATACGGTAAAGTAAAATCTGTGTACGCTTTCCACTAGTTGTATTTGTCAATGTATTTGGCAAAGAAGGCAACTTTGTGTCCTTTTTTATGTGTTCTAGCATTGGTGCTTTACCAAAATCACCTTCTTAAACTCAGATGATAACCCCTAGATTGCCCACCAACTTCCTTGCAGCATTTTTTATTTTGTTTTGTTCTCTTCATAGTTTATTTCACACTTCTGACCCTACGTATTGTTATTTAGTTACACTTTTTCGACCCTATAGCTTCTTCTAAATCAGTATTTTGACCTAAAGAATCTAACTGGTTGGTTTTTTCCATTTCCTGTTTAGGCAGAGAGATCAAAGTCAGAGCTGGAATGAGGATTGAGGATTCCCTAATTTCATTTTTGCTAGTCTCGACAGGGAGATCACAAGGTGGAGCCAAAGATCATTGTTTTGACCTCTGCTGTGGGTGGTAAGTAAAGCAGGTGTTGGATAGGTAGCAGGGAGCATCCTGGAGCTGGTGGCTGTGGTGTATGGCGGTGAAACAAAACCTACGAGCACGTCAACTGACTGGAGGAAAAACTCAAGGTTGTTATTACAGCAAACCAGTTCTGGAATATCATCCATAACCTGTTCCCTGCAAAGGTGAGCGGACATTGGTGAAAAGTAAGCAGAGAACCCATTACAAATTGCAAATCTTTTAAGGTTGTTTCCTTACATAAGAAAACATAAAGAAGACTGACTTCTTCTACGGCACAGCAAAGCATTGAGAAAAGCAGATCCATTCCAAACACCTAACAGAATAAGGAGCTTTCACCTATATCTTTTCATATACTTTGCAAGTATCACAGGTTTCATTTCTGAGAGTTGAGGTGCTTTCTTAAAGTGAAAAACAGGTCTGATTTTCTTTGCAATTTCATAGTAAAAAATCAAAGCTTCCCCTCTTAGTTCAAAAAGATCTTACCTATATCAAAAATTGTTTAAATGAGGATCTCAACCTTTGCTTATTGGTTGCAGTTGAAGTATTTGTCAGCAGCGGACTTTAAATGCTTACCTGCAGTAAATTAATCTGCGATGACAAATTTGAACGGTAGCATCTATTTTGCGTTTTCCTGATTTTAATTTAAGACTATAAATATTCAGCTCCCCACTGAGCCTCCAATACAGTTGTAGTTAGAAGGTGTGGGAAGTCTTAATTGCACTGGACTGATACAGACAGGTGCCGTTGTATTCCCCATCTTACTGCAGCCCATTCAGAGACCTGTTATTGAAATCTGCTGAAAGAGAATTAAGAAGGCAAAGTTTAGTGGCTCGAGAACAACCTTAATTTTTTGAATCCAGGATTCATATATTGCCTACGTGCCAGTGTAGATAATTTGGATGAATATCTTGCTGAATGCATCCCCTTTGTTCTGGGTTTTCTGTTAGCTGCCTGTCTTCAGCTCTTCTTTCTGCAGAAAGGATGTCAGACCTTTCTGCCCAGCAGTGAAACTGCACGGACCAATGACTGTCTAAACATGGAGTACAAGACAAGTATAAAACAGTCCTTATGCTCAACACCACTCTTAAGAAAAGCAGCAGTGAACCCTAACAGTTAACCGTATTAATAGTAAGTTTTAAACTGACTCATTCAATTTGTTATATTCCCAAGATTTGAATCTGCACATGAAGAAAGGCACTGTATCCGTGTTCTTAAAAGGTAAAGACCTATAAAGTCAATCTTTGAGTTGTTGATAAAAAGACAAATTCTGTTCAAGGAAATACCCTAAAGCCACAGAATTTTGGTATATTCACACATACGAATTTCTGCAAATCTACTATGGTATTCAGAAAAAAAATTAGCCCATACTTAAAATATTATGCAATTGCAACTGATGTTTGATACAGGGAACAGACACATTTCTATAACCTCAGAACAACTCTTACATTTGCACTGTAACAGCCTGCAGCCCTACCAGGCTCTCTGAGGTATCATCAGTTCTTACAAGTATTGGATTAGAATGAGAGACCTCCGAGATAAATCCGTGCAGCTGCAGGAGCTATTTTTGATCACAGATTACACTGTTTTGTAATATTTACTGTCAATCCCAGGCTCTAGCATGGCGTGAAGGACACTCTGTTAATACAGAAGTCTAATCTATAATAGAAAAATTAGTCTCTGATCTCTTCTGGCTATTGAAATTCCAAGAACACTCTTTTGCAAAAGGAGAGGCAAAAAGCGCATATAGCTGTACGATACTCCAACAGAAGCAATTTCGCTGAAGTTCCAGCTTAACATCACACAAACAGCAGCAATTAGTCTCATTCTAGTTAGTTCAGCAAAATGTCACCAAGTCAAAAAATGCAAGAAGAGGTGAAAGAAAAGTAGTTTACAAGGAGAGATCAGTTTAGCTGGGTTTCACCGATACCATGACTTCCAGTCACTTTAAGCACTTAGTTTTTTTCTAAAATTAGTTCTATTCTATTAGAAACACTTTGCTATTATTCTCTTTAGTTAGAGAAGATCTTGCAGAGGTCTCTGAAGCCAGAAACGGGATGAAGAGGGTGAATGGGTAATGATCATTCACTGTCTATTCCAGTACAGAACTAAGGGTCAAGTAGGTGGCTGATTGAAAACAAACAAAAGAAGGCAGTTATTTAGACAACACATAGTTAGATTGTGGAACAGCTTGTGTCAAGAAGCTGTGGTAAAATAAGTTTATATCAGTTCATAGAAATGTTTCGACAATTTTGTGGAATAAACATATATCAAGCCCTATGAGAGACAAGATTTGCATCAGGAACGCCCTCAATCACAAACAGACTATGGCTGGAATTTTTATTGTTCTTTTTGTACAGGCTTCTCTCAGCAACAACTGTTGCTTTTTGTCAAATGCAAAATACAAAGCTAAATGGCTCTTAGGACTAATTTCTATGGTTTATGTTTAGACTTGAGGCTCGCTTAACTGGTATATGTAGTTGTCTTAAGGGATAAATAAGTGAAAAAATATATGTACATATGGTGGACAAATAGTTCTATAGTAACTAAGTAGTTCAGCTATTATTTCAGTCTTTTTACAAGACACTGAATAATAGACTGGGAGGGGGAGGTTATTTAATTGTCCTCAGGCTATGTGATTAAATTGTTGTCACATGACTGATAAATAGCTAAAAAGATCAGGAAATAAACTGAAGTAGGCCAGTAAATAACTAAATGGCTGTCTACAGTAACTAACAGCATCCAGATTAGCAGTAAGTACTATAAGCAAGGAAGGAAGAGAAGAGCTTTGGACCTTTACTCCTGCAATAAGTAAGCTTGAAAAAGGAACAAGCAGCTTGCTGATCTGGAAGAGTTTGATGGTCTGTGGCTAAATAAACTATTTATCCATCTGGATGACTAGGTGATTGGTTTTCCAAATGCCACGCTTGTTCTCTAAAATAATATCTCAGCCTTTGCAGATCAGTTACGGTCTCATCCAGAAGAAAAAATGTTGTCCCAGGCTGATGGAATCTATCTTATATTCTTATCTTTCCTTAGGCTAATACTTTGCGTTGAGTAAGATCAATAGGATTTGATCATTACATACTAGTATTAGTGTATGATGCTGAAATCATGTTCTCAGATAAATTATTTTTCTCAGAAATAGGTGGAATATAACATGTAAATAACTGGGATTACTGAAATTCAACGAACATTAACTGAATAAATCCATAGACCATGACATTGTCTTGTGAAAATGTTGATTTAAACCCAAACTGACATTATATCTCATGCTAGCATACAATATTTAAAACTCAGGTTACAGGAAATATTGAGAAGACTTTTTAAAATATGCTGTGGTGTATTATACCTTGTCATAAATGCAGAACAAGACTCTGTAAAGGTAAATTTAGCTGCAGAGCAAAGTCCACTCAATTTCTTGTGTCTGAATTCATGCCAGCCCTGTATATCACTGTTTGAAAACTCTGCCTTAACTAAAGAGCAAGTTATGATTTATGTGGAAGAATGTGGAACAGATGAACAATTTTTAAGGTCTATAGAAGGTCTGAAATTCAGTGGCTTGAATCACAAACACTTTTTTTTTTTTTTAAATGAGACAGAAAATAAATTTTTCATCTTGATAAAGCACTGATTTCAAACCAAACTCAATAACTTTCAGACAGATCATTTTAATGGCAAGCTTAATGGTGAGATTTCTGCCTTTTTACAGTGCATGGCCTTCTTGCAGAGACCGCAGCAGTATCATATAATGCAGGTTATGTCTTGGATTTAAGGATGGTAGGTAGATACATCATATGTTATGCAGCCATAAAGCAGATCAAATGCTAACAAGATAACAAGCATGATCTTTTGTAACTTAGCACAAAACAGGAATTGATTTAGGAAAATAAAAACAATAACCACATAGTACAATTATGATAGACCAATTTTAGTATTCTACCTGCTGTGAATGAGGCTCTCAGCATGGTTAGTAACAAATCCACAAGAAGATTTAAGATTCAAAACGAAAAATTGAGAGGTGACAGTACTGAGTGATTCATTGCCATACTCAAAAGTGCCCACAGATGGCAGATGTTCCTTTCCTCCTTCTTTGCTTTGTAATGAGTGAAATATTCTGTGAATATTTCCATGGTGGGCACCATGGTGGGAACCATGGCACATGTACCTCTCATATGAGAAGCTCCTTGGTAGCAGTTGGAACTGGACCAACATCTTTCACCCCCTGCCTCCCAACACCAAGTTACTGTGAAAATCCAAGCAGTGGCAACATGTTTTCATTTTGTACCCATCATTTGAAAGAAAGAAAAGAGGTGGCATAGTCAAAGTGCTCAAGAAAAGGACACGGACACCTATAAAAGAAGAGGAGCAGAAAATCATGACTGGAGAGAGGCTCTGCCTTGCAGCAAGCAGTGCAAATGCTATACCATGAAGCACGTTTTATGGTAGTTTTGTGTTCTCAGCTGTTCTTACTAGCTGGGTCAGGTGTCTGTGTATGACAGCATTGGCACATCCCATTCTGAAGAGCTTTATTCTCTCTCCACACTGTCCAAAAAGCCTGGGTTTTTCTAGGCTGGATGACTTTCCCCAAATTAGGCATTACAGCTGTCAGGACTGTGACATGGAAGCTCTCCTGTGGGCACAAATGTCCCAGTAACTTGGAGTAGCAGCGCTTGGCTTCTTCCTCACACTTAAATGTTGTCTGCTGGGCTGCTTTAGTGAATCGCCTGGTAGGTTGCACTTTCCAAAGTGTGGCACTGCCTTTCCAAATTTATTTTTTTCATTTTCAATTAATTTTTTAATTAATTCAAAGATAAAGGCAGTGGTAGATATTAATACAGTAAGAAATTGTTTCAGAGGTGGAATTGTCAAACAGTTTGGAGAAAGAGGAAAGAGAAGCAAACAGAAAAATCAGACTTCTCTTCAGTAAATCAAGTAATAAAAGAACCTCTCAAGATGGCCACCAGCTCATTAGATGGATTGTTCAGTAGACACATCCTACATTATAAACACATTTTGTTAATTGAAAAACACATTTTAAATCTAATGAGATACTCTTGAACTGTTTTCATCCAAGTTCATATTCACTCAAGCAAATGAGTATGCTTCTGAATTAATCTCTAAATTTCCATTAGTCTGTCACAAATCAGGAAAGTAAATGATCTGAAGAAGTTAAATGAAACATTCTTCATGAGCACTGATATTAAGAGGTCACACAGCACTACTCTCTGGGACATTTAGTGTTCAAGTGAGCCTCATGACTGAGTAATAAAAACATCTTGGCTATATGACGTCATGTCAAGGTTCCACAAAACTTGAGCTGTTATTTTTAATGCCCTGCTGAGTTTGAAGCATTCTGCTGCTAGATAAAGCATGTTTTAGAAAACTCTCAGACTGAACAAACAAAAGATGTTACAGCTTTCTTAATTTTATCTTAACATACAGATGAAAAAGACACATAGGAATTATCAAGCATGCAGCATTAAATAGCAACTAATAACAAGAACAAAACCTATCATATTTAAATGAGTATTAATAAGAATCAATACTTTGTAAACAATTAAGCAGAAGTTATCAAATAGCTAAAGGAACATGGAAGAGTATGTGTGTGAGTGTGTGTGTATTTGTATGTACATATACATATATATATAAGAAATTACATACACACAACAAAAGAACTAACCTTTCACTGAAGTCTTCATATCTGAATTGAGGCAAAATCAATAATAGATGCCATGGCAGACTGATAAATCCAATAAAATTATTTTAATGCAGCCAAATGTAAGGCGATGTCTTTGGAAATAAATTGTGCAGATGATATACACATGATAAGAGAATCGTGAAAAGCTGTGACTAAGAAGAAAAAAAAAGACATAAAGGAATCATCACTGATTCTCAACAGACCTTTCAGGTTAATGCTCTGGCAAGAGAAAATAATATGTTCCCCTGAGATGTAAAAGCAGAATTAAAAAAAAAAGGTTGATCTGGTGTCAATGTATAGAATTGATAACACGACTACAAGTTCATCATGTCCACTACTGACGTCTGGAGGCTGTGAGTGAGCTTGAACGATGTGAGGCTTAAAGCAGTGAAGGTGCTTGGTTTGGTGAGAAAATGCTGAAGAGTGACATCTAATGTGGTTGAGCATTTACACTTCTAAAAAAAACCTATAGGGAGCCAGTTTTCAATTCTGCAGAAAAAGGTATAAGAAGATACAATACCTGTGAGCTGTACTGGAGTTAAACAACCTTGACCACAAAATAAAACATAAACTGCAAGTAGCAAAAAAACCCCCAAATTGAAAGAGGTTACAAGGGTGTGCAATGAGGAAGAAAGAGAAGAAGGAAAACTTTCTGCACAGGGCCCTGGCCCGTTGGGCATCCCTTAGTTAAGTCATGCAGAAAAAACATCAGAAAGGCAAAAAAAAAGCTAGAACTTAATCTGGTCACTGTTGTAAGAGATAACAAAAAAGGTTTTTACAAATACATTAACAACAAAAAGAGAACCAGGGAGAATCTCCACCCCTTATTGGATGCGGAGGGGAAGATTGTCAACAAGGATGAGGAGAAGGATGAGGTACTTAATGCCTTCTTTGCCTCAGTCTTTAATAGTAAGACCAGTCATCCTCAGGGTACTCAGCCCCCTGAGCTGGAAGACAAGGATGGAGAAGAGAATAAACCCCCCATAATCCAGGAGGAAGCAGTTAGTGACCTGCTACGCCAACTGGACAGTCACAAGTCTACGGGGCCAGATGGGATCCACACGAGACTGCTGAGGGAGCTGGCGGAGGAGCTTGCCAAGCCACTCTCCATCATTTA
>VYXH01011288.1:548934-693664 GCA_013397275.1 Burhinus bistriatus | reverse complement strand
GAAGGATGGCTTCCATAGATGAACTGCAAGAGGAAAGTACACAGGCCTGTGAACCTCAGCTTGCCTCTTATTGCCCAGTATGATTGTCTCCTGACCTTTCTCTAGGACCTGTGGGATCTGGGGCAAGTTGCATGTGCTTCATTTATTACAAATGAGCTTCATTTATAAATAAACGTAAAATAAAATTGCCATGTTTCCATTTTTGCATGACAGTCATTTTAAATATATTTGTTTTCCACTGTTAGGTATGTTTTCCAGTAGTTCCAAGTATACTGGCCAGGCCAAAGCGTTGACTCCAAAGCCCGATCCTACTCAGACTTTTCCTGGCCAGAAACATTGGTGGATCCCGGTTGGTAATCAGCTGGAGGTCGGGTGCTGCACACAACTCATGTCCCAGTCAACTTGGCAGAAAAAGAGCATGAGTAGGCACCTAACTGTAGCACATGTCCCCTCAAAGTTCAGTGTGTGACCTCCGGGTGAATGTATGTAAAAGGTATGGCTAACTTCTGCTTCTCCTCACCAAAGATTTGTCAAGTGTGCTGTTGATGCATGGAGTACATTCCCTCCCCGCTACACTTAGGAAGTGATGGCACCTACTCCCTGCCTTGGGGCTGGGCGATGGATACACAATCCACTGTGCGGGGAAAGGACATCTGTCTTTGGCTGAGGAGACTGGAGGAGCAGGCTATTCTAATTGGTTGCTTGACAGTGGAAAAAGCTTATGTCTTCCCATGGGGTCAGCGACATTGCCTTGCTGCCCGCACACTTTCACAGTCCCTTCAGGTCTTGCCTCCCAGCCTCCACGTCTGAGACAAGAACCAAGGCCACCTGCGGCATGCTCCTGGCCTGCAGCTAGCCGTGACGTCTGTGCTTACACATGAAAATGCATCGGCCAGAAAGGAAGGGGAGAAGTTAGGAGTAGACCTGAGTAACACTGATCAGACGTCCCTGTTTTGTTTGTTGCTCTCAATCCAGGGGAGGAAAGTTCTGCTTCTATGGAGGCAGTTTGTGTGTGTCTTTCTTTCTTTCTTCTTCTTTTCTTTTCTCTCCTCTTCCCACGACTCCTCACTCCTGCTTCAGCCCCAACAGCACTACATTTACTGCTGAAGAGTGCTGTCATTTACTGAGTCTAATTACACAGCAGCAAACGGAAATCCCTCTTGTCTGCTTTGGACAACTTGGACTCATTGTGTGGATCATGCAAGTGGGATTTGGCATGGAGCCAGGAAGAAGAATAAATTAACATGGTCACTTAAGGTCATGGTCATAAAAAGCCATAGCTCTTTTGCTACAGATTTGTCAAGGCTTTGGCTCTTTTATACAGGTTTCAGTGGAGCAAAAAAATACAACCTATTTTTAGTGAGTCAGGCAATGAGTGATATGTTGCAGTGGAAAGTTATGGGCAGTTTTCAGCTGAGCTGAACAGTTGATGACTTTGGGATGATGTCTCAGCCCTAGCTGTTTGTTCTGACAGGGAAACCACGGAATTGAGGAGAGGGTCATCGACATTTTATTCTTATTTATCTCTGAATAGAAGGGACACATGCACGGATGATACATGAGGGTTTTCAACAAACTGCTGTTGCAGATAGAATGGTCATACTTGGGAGAGCACATGAGAGAAAGAGATTAGGTTTCCGGTTTCTTTGCAAATGAACAACCTAAATCCCATTTCTGTTCTTCCCCTTTGTGTGGTAGCTATGTTTATTACTCTGTGAAAGGTAAATAGCTGAAAATGTGACCATAAATATTCTCTTGGACCACCTTTCAAAATCTGTTCTCTCCTGTCTTTTCCTCTGCATTACTGAGACATGTATACCTAGTGAGTGAAGCTACAGCGACATGGCTTTTAACAGCCGAACAAGTCCTGAGGGTCCAGGTTATTGTATAACCCAGGCTGATGCCCATACAGCCACAGGCTCCTCACTAGCGATGGGTGGGCTGACCAGGCTGCAGCTAGTATGGGCCTCTCCTTGTTGCAAGGTGGTCATGTTTGGTAGGTGTATCATCACTGCCCACCTGAGCCTTCATACAAGAATTTCCACTTGGGACTCAGTGAATATGCAAGGGGCCTGTGTGGTGATATTCTTTGGTAAACTGGTATGGCTGGGAAAGAAGAAACAGAGACTGCAGCAGTTCACACTAGGAAGAGGCTAGAGAGGAAATCTGAACTACAAAATGTAGGTCACTGAAGCAGAGATGTTTCACCTAGGCATGAACCTGAACGAAACCACAGTTCAGGACTCTCCACACGTGCGAGGAGAAGTTCAGTGTCAGATCTCTCTTCCATGGATAACTTTCATGTTTTAGTAATGCACTAAACCAAAACTTTGGATCCAAACACCCATTCAGACCTAAAAGTATTTGGGTTAGAGTCAAGACTGTATTCCAGCTCCCTCCCGACTGCCCCCGGCCCCAGTGTGCTTCCACTGTCTGCAAAGTGCCTGATTCAAAACCCCACTGATGAACACTCCTGACGTTTGGAAGCCTTCATTTCCAGCTCCTAGCTTTAGCACACTGGCCCAGACATAATGTTGACATGTACTTACGTGAATTTCACTGAACAATGCCACTTAATAAAAGTCCCATAAAGGTACAATCTTGTGCTTGGAGGAGATTTTATTTATGGAAACACAGAAAGCTGCGTGTGTATGTGTATGTACTCTGTAAAAAGTCCATTAGCCAAGGTGTAAGTGAAATGAATCTGACCTCTGTGTCATTAAAATGCTGTCTGCAAAGGTGCCGCTTCAGAGCATTCCTGACCTCACCCCAAACCCTCAGTGAGAACTGAAAGTGAGAACAGGGTTAGAGGATAACTTTTTTTAAGTGAATCAAGCAGTGTTTTGTCTGAGGAGAATAAGGATAAAAAAGTAGAGAAAAAAAAGTAACCCAGGCCCATGATAAATCTTGGTCTTATTCCAAGTCTTACTGAATGTTCTAGCCAAAAAGTAAGAAACACTATCTGAAATGTTTGTGAGGGAAGGCGGCTGTGCCAGCACTCGTCCAGCAACATCTGAGAGAAGAGAGAATTTTATATGTGATTGCCTTAGACTTGTTGTCATTATCAATTAAGCTTAGAAAGCTCATTTGATATGCTCGGCCATCCTGCACACTTGCCAAAAACAAGACTTCTCCACAGCTGCGGCCCTGAAGATCTCTGAAATATTGTGAGGAGGAGGAGAAGGGAGTGAATTTAGCCAGCAAGGTGATACTGGATGTGCTGTAATTTTTCCTTGAGAAAAGCCACTTTGGATGGGGGCCCAGAGCTGGCACTTGGTGCACATCATCCTGTGTCGCTTGTCGCTTGTCACTTGTCAGTCCTCATGCCTCCTGTGAGCACAATGCAGTCTGGTAATGAACTGATTTTGCTGCATCCTCATCTTTAGCCAGGGGCACACTGCTCCCAGCACTGAAGATGTGCAAAACAGCCCTGTTGAGAGTGGCTTATGTCTCATTTACATGCCAAGAGGTTTGACATACTGGATAACTATGTCACCAAGGAAGCAGCGGCAGCTTCAAACATTTCTTTTCCTCTGCGGCTTTGTTAGCGTGAGCATTCCTGTGCTTTAAGGTTCACAGAGAGCTCATGTACAGCTGCACTGTACACTCAGAGTGAGACACAAGTCACATGCTCACAAGCATCACTTTGCTTCAGATTCTGCATGGGACTGCTGTTCTCCATCTCCCTCTGTGCTTCAGTACCCGGCATGCTCTTTTAGCAAAGATGCTCATGAGGAGTCCAGAGTACTTTCTACTGCCACTTCCAGTCCAGAAGAAGGTAAGGGATGCTGGTTTAGTATCCTTTACCCACAGGTAATATTTGACCTTACTGTTGGATATAAAAAGTATTGCTTGTTGCCTGAGAATGTTGAGGGGTAAGCTCCTCAGCAGCTTTCCCAGTACAAGCAGTATTTCCCTCTTACACAGTAATCAACACAGGCCACTGTGGATTTAAATTAAAAAAGAAGTTAATACAGCTTCTACCATATTCACAAACCCCATCCCGTAAGGGTTAATTCACATCTTAGGTTACTTGAGACTTCTGGCTTGGTCCCTTGAATGTCACCTGTGTTAGATCCTAGAACAGCCCAGCAAAGTTGTTATGAATACTTCCATAAGAGTTTAACTATGTGACTGAGCTCTTGAGTTGTTAAATTCTGGATTAACCTCACTCAGACTAAAAAAGACAATCCTATTCGAGGGTAAAAGAAATAAAGTTCTTCTTCAAATTCCCCTGTAGATGGGCCCACCAGGACTGACTCAGCTGTAGCAAGAGGGAAGCAGGAGGGTGAGAGGGATCTTGTGGTGACCCAGCTGCCTCCTGAGACACGTTGTGTATATGCTCACTGACAGAGGCAATTAAAGGCATTCTAGAAATCCACCCCAAAGTATGCTGAGGGTACTTTTTCTGACATGTCACTTGGGGAAGGTTACGACTGTGCTGGCAGAAAGTATTCTGCAGGAGCAAGTAGAGCACGCACCTGCACTGGGTGGTAGGAGACCCTGTCTTCTCTGGCATAGCTTATGATCTGGCACAGGGACAGATCCTGTCCTTACTATGTCCCTCAATGTGAAGGCTAGCAGTAATAAAATACTTCTGTGGGGGGAATTTTGAAGCCCATCTATTGGGAGCTTGCTGGGGGCAGAGGGGAGGGCAAGTTCTGCAAGCTTCTTTTAAGTGGTTTCACTATATTTATGCTGCTAAAACGAGCAGGGATTTTTGGCCCAGAAATTCTGGAGCTAGGGAGTTATTCAGGGCGCTGTGTCTCCAGCACATGTTTCAGGTGGAAGGTGTCCACTGCAGAGAGCCACCATCAGCAGCTCCTGGCAAGGTGCGAGCACCAGCCTCTCTTCCCTTGTGCACCATGCCTGGCTCCCCTCAGAGCTGTGCACCCTGCGGGGCACCTAGCAGTGGGGCGACATCTTTCCAGGAAACATTCCTGCAAAGATTCCCCTTCCCCAAAGATGTGGTGAGCATAAACAAATGGTGGCGGGATTGAAGCTATAGGAAATTTGGTCTCAGTTCCAGACCTTTCTAGGGAAGCGATACTCACCCTTACAACATTTCTGTCCTTCTCTGCTTTCACATTTTTTTTTGCTGTTGATTATAGGCCCTTGTGAGGCCTATGGGTATAATCAAAAAGCAGAGGGTAAGTGCCAGGGACACTCCCTGAATTAATTGATCCTTGAACTTTATTAATAAAAGTTTGATCTTGCATCCATTAAAACATCTGTTCCATTCATACCCAGCCAGCTGGGCTGATCCAGAGGAATATGTTCAGGTCAGCCTCAGAATGAGCCTGAGCTGTGAACTCCAGAAACCCTATACCAGCCACATAGGTCCTAATGTAAAAAATGTGATGTGTTATCAGCAGGCAGCCTCCTCTTTGCTTTTTCCAGGCAACTGGGCAGCGAGAATAGAGAAAAATTCCACATAGATAAATGTCAGTCATGTTCTATAAACAGATAAATGGATTCAGCAATACAAAAGGTAATGCTTTTGACTGTGAATTTCCAAGAATAGGTCTCATCAACAGGATTTGGTGCTTGAACACTTAGGCATTAAATCCTTTGAAAGAATGTGTTGCAAAGTGGAAGGAAGTGAAGCCATTTAAAAAATGACAATAATCATCATCATCATCATCATCCAGTCATCTTTCCTTCAGGTGGACTGTACATAATGATGCTGTTCTGAACACTTCCATAAACAGAAAGCAAAAAAAATAGAGCTGTTAGTTTTGCATATACTTTAGATCAGCATAAACCAGCACTGCTACCACTGTTGTCCACCTCTAGCATCTAGTTCGCACCTCTGTCCCATGACTTCTCAGTGCTGGCACAAGCATCTGTGATGCTGTATGGTGACCCAGATCAGTGAATTGGTCTGCATTAAAACTGTGATTGCCAGAAAAGAAAAAAAAGTTAGTTTTAGCCATGATCATTTCCTTAAGCAATTCACCACACCTTTTCATTGCCTTGTGAAGTTCACTTAAATACTGAAGCTGTCCACCTCTGAACTGTACCGAGGCTCAGATCAACACAGGGAAGACAGGAGGAACACAGGGGTAGGTGGGCTCTTTGCACAGCCGCGGTGGCTTGTGTCAATGTGTTGTGCATGTGCACAAGCAGCAGTCTGTGCCTCCTGTGCCAGGCACATCTAAATGCAAGCTCAGTGTTTGTGAACACCCACCGTCTCATTTTTGCTGTCTTGCCTGGTCCAACTCCCTTTGTGGATTTCCCCTCAGCTGGTTTTGAAAATAGAGGCTAATCTCCTAATCTGAGCAAACAGTTGGAAAAATTGAGACTAGCTTGCATTCAGCAAAGCAACTCAGTAGCAGAGTTGAGACCAGAATCCATGCTGCCAGACTCTGTCCTGTGGTTTAATGACCAGACTAACGATCCCCTTCACACGTGCCTGAAAAAGATCTCATGCAGATAAATTTCCAGAGCAATTTGGAAGCTAAGGAATTCATCATTAGAAGTTACCTTCCAGAGGTCTCCTGATATTGAGTTAACCTGCACTGGGAACACATCACTTTAAAGATGATCCTATCCAGTGCTGGAAACCAAAGCACATGCAACTTCCCTGCCTTAATTGGTTTGACAGTGTAACATGTGTCATTCATGATTTTATAGTTTTGGCAATGTTTTTCTCATTAAGGGAGACAGTAACTACTATAAAATATCCAAAATCCAATATATTTAAATGTGAAGTAAAGAAAGTTTCTCTCTGAGCTGCTAGAGAAGTGTGCATGTGATGAACATCTGTGTGCAAAGACAATAAGAAATGAAATTAAATCTGAGAAAAACCAAGCAGTGCTTGCCTGGAGGCATAAAGTCTTACCTGAGTGGTTAACACAGGAAGCAAGGGGCCTGTATTTCTAGGTTGTGACCCTCTGTGATACTAATACATCATGTGCAATGGGAAGACCAAATTTTAAGAAGTAACCACTTCATTTCAAAAGTATGGGTTTTGCATTCATTTTTGAGCACCTTTATTCAGAATCCAGTTTCCAAGATGATGATTATTTCCTTTAACTCAGATCAGAGATGCAGGTAGCAGAGCCTAATCTTTAGCGTATCTGTACTTCAGCTTACCTTCCTTTAGGGCTGACGCAGGAATACTATCATACTTCATTCACAGAAGTACTCTGTCTTGTTTAAACAAAATGCTTTCAGATTTCTGGAGGAAAAAAGTCATATTCTCCCTGTACAAGAAATGGATAATTGCATTAAAATTTAGTACTAATGTTACACTGCATAATGTTTCCCAGTTGTCTTAGATTTTCCTTCTTATTTCCATTCCTTGGCTTTGAAACCTTTAATATCGACAAAACCCCAGGTGTACTGACGATCTTGGTTTCTTTTTGAAAGTTTTTACTTCATGCCATGCTTACATTATTGCTAACAATTTCTTTGTGGAGGTTAAAGGAAACTACCATGCTCCTCTGGTTTGCAGCATGCAACACGAAGGATGTATATAATTGGCCAATTGGTATTGTATCTTGGCTTGATAATAGGCCACTTTTTTAAAACCACGTTTTTTCACAGCCATGTTGAAATTTCAATGGACATGAGCCATTTTTCAGCCTCTCAAATCTCTAAACAGCTAAAAGATGAGGATCAGAAACAGCTTGGAACAGAAGCTGAAATAAAACAGCAAGAAACCCAGACTTAAATATCTGAAGAAATGAATCTGTGCTTTTTTAGCTAAAAAGAAATGTTCTAGTTCAGAGTTTCCCCCAAACCACTAAAGCTTAGAATAACATACTTATCCTCTTTTTGTTCTTACCATATAATACACTAGTGAGAGGTCTGTGCTGTCTTCGCCATGCTTTTTCTTTTTCTGAAGAGAGAATGGGCTGCAGTGTTAGCAGAGGCTCTGAGTGATGCAGCTACCAAGTCCTGGTTTTTGTTTAAATCATCCGTACTTGTTTATCTCCTTGGAGCTTTCCACTGGGAGAAAGTTACAGACAGTCGGCATGTTCATATGTATGCCAATTAGGGCCCTCAAGCCCACACTTTCTCCCTTCCCTTGCTTTTTTATTCAAACAGATTTTTCTGCCTGGAAGCTTCCCCGTGGGCTTGGGAGGCAGATTACACTTTTCTCCATGGGATGCATCCAGTTGGCTGCAGGAGATCTGGATCCTATCTTTATTTCTGCCACTAACCTACTTTGGGCAAGCTGCTTCCTTTCTGTGTGCCTTTGTGCCCTTGCTCACCAGCTGAGATTAGAAATGGTTCAGGGCAGAGCATGCCTGTAAAAATTACAATGAGTTTGTGCAATACTTTTAGCACAGTGGGGTCCCTCAGTCAGTGAAGTCCTTAAACTGTTGCTAAAGGACAAATGAGAATAAGATCCCTACAGCTGCTTTTGATCCACATCTCTCAATGACTCTTGCATCTCATCCCGTATCATCCCTTAATCCCTTTATTGTCTCATTTTGTTCTTTCCTTTTGTCCACACCAGTTTATGAAGGGGTTTATATGCTTTCCTTCCCCACAGCTCTGGATCCCTCAAAATACCTGAACTAATGTTGACACATTTTCACACTAAATAGCTTCCCTAAAAAATGCGGTGTCACTGTACTGGGAGCTCAGATAAGCACCTGCCTATGCCAAGACCGTGGCAGTGAAGAGGGTCAATTCTTACCTTTCTTAACTTTTTCACAGAGTGAGCTTTTTCCGTGGGCCTGAGACTGCAGCTTTGCTCTAGGCAGGATCACTTTCTGTTTGCAGTAGGGAGCACTGCATGGCTGTGGAGCACCTTGAGACCTTAACAGTGGCATTTATCATCCTATTTTGCATGAGAAACAGGGTTTTACCAAGGAGCAGGTGAGGCACAACCACTCTTATCACTTGTGACAGGTAGTGGAGCCCATCTGTTTGCACATGGGTAGTTACAAGTCAGTGTTTGAACCCCTGCAGAAAGCTGTGTTAGTGATGTCTTTCTCAGACAAATAGCAAGGTCAGGTCACAGCCAGAAAGTACATGAGGTCAGGAGGAAGCAAAGGACACAGACTAGTAATCTATTTCTTGTCCTTAGCTCCTCACCTGTATCCTGGTGATGCATGTATTTGAAGAAGTACATCGCTGACCTTTGCACGTGGTGTTTTGCTGGCCAGTTAAATCCAATCCTGTTTTCACGATCTCATCTGTTTTCGGAGACCTAAGACTGAGCTTCCTGGGATGATCAGACAAGCCAGTTTTAAAATAAAGGCACAAAAATATACTCAACAAAAGGAATCAAAGGTCTTGAATCAAAATACTGAAAGTTATTGCTATTGGACTTTCGATCGGGACCCAGGGTCTATTTTTTAATGTGTATAATAATGTTCCTGCACACACAGTTAATGTAGTCAATTGTTCTTCATATCTAGAGCTGTTCTACAAATAACTCGGGGCCTCCTGACAGACAGCATGAGTAAAAATTAGCACAAGATTATTGGAGGCACCAAATCACGCCATGGACTTGTTGTTTGGATAATAAAGTTCAGAGGTACGGAGGATAATCTCATCAGAGAGACGGGGTGACCAACTCTCAGTTATCATCCCTCTGTACACTTCCTTTTTAGCTAATTAAACCTTAATTCTTCACAGGAAGCCGTTTCTGCGAATTCTGCAATAGCTTGGCTTCATATTATTTAACATATCTTATTTTTATCTGGAGAAACAGGAAAAGTAAAGTTCCAACATGTAGACCTAAAGCATTGCTTTATCTTTCCATTAGTATTAGCAGTTCTCATCTGACATAGTACGTGCTCCGTTCTCCAAGAATAAAGATATATTTTTTTAAACAACTACTCTAGGATAAAAATGTGGATGAGCTTTGAAGCTGGGGAGTTTCACTATACATGCTATTTCCTCTCTTTAGTACGATAGGGAAAGCACTCTGACTCTTTAGATTTTACTTTCACATCATTATTCACTGCCTTCTTTGTTTGAATAACATTATTTCAGTGATCCCAACTTCAGGCCTTCATAAACCTTCACGTTCCTTAAAATACCAACAAAGCCAGTGTCTTTTTGTCATCTGGTGGCCCCGTCTATTGGATTTTTATTTTCAACTTTTCTTCACAACCGCAAAAGGTAGAAACTATTTCTGCTGAAGGAATGAAACATGACAGCTTCCTGTAACCATGTAACTTCAGGAGCTAGGGTTTTAAGAAAAAGTGATCTCTCTCCTAATAAAATCACAAGTGTTGGCAATTCTGTTCCTGCCTTTGACCACTTAATCTTTGTAGCAGGGTCTCACAGCACAATATCAAAGCATGGCTGACTTTTCTTTTCAGAAATAAAATTTAGTTTCACAGTCAGCATTAAAATTTATGGAAGAATCAGTCCCTGCTGCTCACCAATCTCCCATGAACCCCAGTTCAGCAATACATTTGCAAATGCTTGTGTTGACATGAAGAATCCATTTATAACATTTCATGAATCCTGTTGGAAATTATGAACTTGCTGCATATGTGAATGTGAGGCAGGAACTCCTTTTTATTACTTTTTTCTTTGCTACTCAATGTCTGCAGTAAAATTCCCCACACTAGTGGCACAGAATAACAAATGTAACAAGATTTGCTGATGTGCGTGCTTTGCTCTCATAATTAATTTGCTTCAAAAAAGAAGGTATTTCACCCAAGTGAAAGAGTTCATTGGTGCGAAGATTACCTGTTAGTGGTACACCTGGCAGTTGTCCCTGATGAGCACCAGGGACTGATTCGAGACTAATGACAAGAGAGGGAGGTTTATGGAAAGTGGTTCCTATCTCAGGGTGAGCAGTGCCAGGGTAGGAGTTCCCTGGGGCACAGATGTTTTCCTGACCCTGATGTCCTATGCAGATGGGCCTCCAGTGAAAGAATGAATGACAGAGAAGGGGATTTGTATTCAGTTTGTTTGCTTGTTGGCTTTTAAACTCTCTTGTACTTTGACTTTTAATCGCTATATTGTATTTCGGAACTGTGCAAAGCCTGAAGGTGAGTATATTATACACCACACCTATGGGTTAAACAGGCAAGCATCTGCTTGGCTTCTGGGGGAGGATTTGTGTTAGCTGTGAGTGTCTGCAAAAAGTCAATACGGAGCTCCAAAGACCAGCTGGATGGTGGTCCCAGATCTCAGGAACGAGGACAAGACAGAGATCTGAGCTGCAGTGCCTTGATTTGCCATGAACTCTTCCAGAGTTTTCTAGATCTCATCGAGTCTAGAGGTGGACTCTTCACACAACGTGGGAACGTATCCAGTCAGCAGGGAAACACAACTAAGTCTGGAGTTCAGAGAGACACATTTAAAGTTTCGTTAAACCAGATGTTAGAAGTTTACTATGTTAACTGAAATTGTGGATGATCTCCCCATGGCTTCAAAGGGATTATTAACTGAACTGGACAGTGAATCCATGTTCCCCTAAGCTATCTCCTAGTTGTGGCTAATGGCTTAAGCTCCAGTTCCATGCTCTTGGTAGAAGACAGTTTTAATTAAACAGCAGATGCAGAATGTACTTTTCTGATATGAAGTGTGTGTGTGATAAAAAGGAAAGAGGCAATTTTCACAAAGCAGTTTGCTCAAAAACAACAAAACCATCAAGAACCACAATGAAAATTTACCTGTGACAAATAAAAGGAAAACAGAATATCATCTAATGCCTTATTTGACCATTTTGCATACCTGAAGGTTCGGAATTTCTTTAGATAGTCATTAAGAAGCTGATAAACTATGTCTTTAAAAATGTCAATATGATAAAGACATAGACACGGCCTACTAGTTGTTTTATTGCTACTTTATAGTAGCAACATTCAAGTGGTTTGAACGTTTCATATAAAATATAGGCCTCATTCAGACAGTTCAAACGGCGTGCATGACATAATGATAAATTGAGGGACAGCATGGGGAAGTACATGTGCAATAACTTTGTTTGAGCCTCATCCAAATTGTACGAAAAAAAGTCAGGAGGAGCTGGATTATGCTTTTTCATGTGTATACACCAATGGATTGGTTAAACTCATCCATAAATGTTCAAATCTTTCTAATAAGAATCATATTTTCAAAGTCTTCTGCAAAGGGGACTCTTTAGATCATGTTCTCCTACCAGCTGATTTCTTCTCTGGTCTTTCAACTCTCCTTGTGCTTCTCTACCAGTAAATTAAATTTATCTTCCATGATGGTCTTGCCCTGGAAGCCGTCCTGGAAGGATATGACTATGAATCTCATTCAGCCACTGGAACAAGATTAGCTTAATCATAAAACAAGTTTATTATGGAATGACTGTTATCTTTCCTAATAAACACAGGTTATAAACACAGCTTTTGTTCCATTTTATTATTGAACAGAAAAAAAGTCATATACTGGTCTAAAAATTAGACTGAAAATGCAGTCAAGATAAGTGTGCTTCCTTAGGAAGTATAAAGGGAAGTAGGCAAAATATTCTTACATTATAGGCTAAAAATAAAGCTCCTCAAAATGTTCACATTTTTTCATGAAAGATCAAAATTAGATATGATACAATACATAACTAGCTTTCATAGGAAATGCTGAAGAAATTACTTTTGTCAAATTTCAGTTGAAAATAATTTAACATCTTGGTGAAAGAACAAAAAAAATTTAACCACATTTTATTTTTTTGCTCAGAGGTTACTGTAAGGTATTGATTTTCCTTGGTTTTGCTTTGGTTTTTAGTTATCTATAATATATTTTAAATAGTAATTAAAAAAAAAGATTTTTTTTGTAGCAATCTTTGCTTTGGTGGAAAAGACAACTTCTTATAAAAAGGTGAGAAGAAGGTATTTCTGGCCCCAGTCATTAAGTTCAACCTTATTATAGTTTTTATCCTGGACCTGTATTGCTCTGCCACCAGGAAAACCTAAGGACTTGTATGCGAAATGAAAATTGTACCTTACATTTTCTCACTTTAAATCTAAGGATAAAAAAAAAATATTCTTTTGTTTATAACTTGTTGATGTTCCCGAGTGACGGCAAGACTCAAACTACTTGCATATGCCAACAATCTTAACACTTCCAGACTAAATTATTTCTGTCTCCTATTATGTTATTATTTGACATGAGAGAACCAAGATTTGTTTCTGGATATGTTACATATATTTTATCTGGAGATAAATTTGTTTGAAAATAATAATAATTTTGTTATAATAATGAGAATTCTGTTTCATTGTTGTTGCTGAAAACAGTCCTGGTATCTCTGGGACTCAGACCTCTCCAATCATAAAATTACTTGAGGATTACCAAACTGCTGTCTCACATTCAATCAAATTTAATATACACATTATTTATTGAAAATGGGTGCCCTTCATCTTCCTGTCCCAGAATTAGATAATTCACTCTATGTGTCAGAAAAACATTTAGTATTTTACTATATAGGTATAATTACTATGGATTCCCATGCAAATTGAGATTTTAAAAGTTTCCTCCACAGAAAAAAAAATAACAGTATCTAATGTTATATCTGCCTAATTTCTAATAACTTTTTAGACTACATCTTATTCCAGTGCTCCTTTTTAGTTCTTAATCCAGATCAAGATAGATACAGAAAGGACCTAGTATCATTGAAAAGGGCTGCTTGCTTAATGTCTCTGGCATATCTGGAAGCAGAAATTACCATTAAACATGTAAGAGGTTGTTTCCAGCGCCCTCGTTCTTCACGATTTAAATCTAAAAGTTGACATTACACCAGAAAAAATTCTGACGAGTGTCTAATCCATCAGGCAGTTCACCACGCTGAGCAAAATTTCTTCCACTGGCACTGGAAGCCGGCAATGAGCTCTCACACAGCCATTCATTTGCATGCTATAACATACAGCAGAACCTGTCTGTCAAAGGGAAGTCATGAGTGACGTCTTTTTTTCTTTTTTTCTTTTTTGGAATAGATATGCCTGATTTTTAATCCCATCTCTATTATGGCATGGTCATGAGGTGTGGACTAATAACAGCTCTGAAGTCTTGTGTACCTGTTAGTTTATGACTCTAAAATTAACATATGAGGAGTAGCACTAGACTTAGGGATGTTTTAACAGTGTTCTTCCCCATGGCCTTAAACATTATGATCCGTACCAAAAAACCTTAATAAATGAAAAAGACCGAAGTACTAGAAAAATGGAATGCCATTTCCAGTGCATTTAAAGAATGTAAATAGGAAAATAAGAATAAACCAGAAGATTGAACCTCTTTTTCTCTTGGACTACTGAAAGTTTATTCAGCTGTTTCTGATGTCTTTAAACTAATTTTTCCTTCAACCATCTGTTCTAACTTTTTTTTCCTTCTATGAAAATAGACTTCTCCTGCATGCTACATTTTGGTGAAATACTTATTTTAACGTCTTGTTGATTTCATGCAAAGAGAATGCAGGCTCTACATGAAATAAGCATATCAACATATTCCACCTTGGCATATCACCATTCAAAGGCTTTGGTTTTGTAAGGCTGTTTTCTTTACCCCTTCAGAGCTGAAAATATTACTCCTCCACAAGCACCATTTAAGACCCAAGCGTCAATGAACCAGGCAGTGAAATGACAGTTACTTAAACAACACATGATTCGAGACAGTTTTAGGAAATTCCTAACACTTTGCATCCCATTTCTTTCCTGGATACAAAGGGACAGATTGTGCCTGACCTTAGGGGATGCACGAGAGGAGAGGTGGGAGGAGGGGGAGGCCAACAGGCACATGGTGCTTTCCCTTTTGCTTTTCCTTCTCTTCCACACACGCTATTCCCTGCCTGAGAGGCTGTGTATGGTCTCTTTTCTTCAGCTGTGAACACAAAAACTGTTTGGGTTAAAATGACTAAAAGTAGTGCAAGTTTTGCCACCGAGTGTAATAGGGTCCTATTGTACCCTAAGCACAGAGCTGGTAAAAAGCTAAGGAAAAAAATCATTGATGAATCTATTGTGTCATGCTTCCTTCCGATACATCCTGGATATCTCTGCAGCTAGTTCTCTGTGAATTATCTTCGTCAGAAGCTGGGACTGCAGAAGTCAGCCCATGGGTGCTTGCACAGTCTGGGCAAAGCCCTTTTTACGCGAGGAATAAAGAGAAACTCATTCTGTGGACTGGTGGCTAGGATGTTCAGGAGGACAGGCAGGCTCATGTTAAGGCTTATCTACCTAATGCAAAGGAAGAACATCTGAGATCTGCTTACCTGTGCCTTAGTCTTGGGGGGGGATTGGTTAAATCCAAAGGGTATCCTTTGCCTCTCTTTCATTTTTCAGCTATCACAAAGTTTCCCATTCATTTTGACTCCAACAAAATCCCAAACATCCTGGAATTTTTTTGTAAGATAGAATGGTTTTCTCTCCAGTGCTAAAGGATGGCTTTGGCTAGACACAGAGGTAAAGAAGAAAATCCTGCCCACTACCAGTCACTTGCAGTCGACACCTTTGGATTCCTCAGTGCTTTATTTTAGTTCAGTAATTAGGAGGGCAGGACAATTTGCAACAGGTGTTTAACTCTGTGCTTGCAATGTCACCTTGCTGAGATTTGAGTCCTAAAGTCATGGATTGTGGTATTTTCTGTATGTAATACAGGCCAGTTTTCTGTTGTTCCTTTACTCATTGCAACAAATCAGGGTCTAGTGGAGACTGGACCACCAATACTAAGGATGTGTTACCCTAGGCTGGAGTATTTGCCGCTAGTTACTCTAGTTTTGCTTCAGAAACCAGATGGATTTCTCTTTTCCTTTCCAGCCTACTGTTGAGAGAAATAATTGTCCTTCACTTATGTTGAGGCAAGTGGAAAGCAACTTGCGGCTACAAAGTTTTATACAATAAGCCAGGCACAACTCAATTCTCTACTACATTGTGTAAGCTGTGAACACTACATAAGGGCTACAGTTGAAGTTTATATAAAACTGCAACTGATACAAGACTTTTGCATTTGCCCTGTAGGCAGCTGCTTTTTGTTTTCTTTGCAGGGTTTGTTCTTTTTTCTGCCTAGCAGCTTTTTCCATCCAGTTAAAGGCCATCCACCTGATTTTCTGGATGGCAGGTAGTGCCAGACAAATGGCATGTTAAAGGCAGCTCAGCAGAGTAGCACATGTACAATGAATGCACCTTACACAGAAATAAGAGAACCTCACCTTTTGGCATACAGTATGAGGGCTTTGTCATCCTCCAAGCCTGCCTGTGGGAATCTGAAGGATACTGGCTTTGTCCTTTCACACCTGATAGAGAGTTGCTTGAGACCCCTGCCTGAGGTGAGATGTTGGTGTCACAGAAGCTGCAACATCTGCTGTGAGGAGATCAGAGTGAGGCACCTTCATGATGGTCCATCTTCATGAGGAGACTGTCAGCTGTGGAATTCCCACCTCTTTTCCCATGCTAGTAGATCTGCGGCAACGCAAGGCAAGTTCAGAGGTGTTTTTCTTTGGGGGAGTGAGGTATAGATTTATCGAAGGAATGATTTTTTGGTGAGGGCTGGATACTCTGGCAGTTAGGCCTGAGCAAGATTGCTAAGTTCAGAGATGGAGCTTGCCTCTGGTTCTCTCTGTCAGTGGTGATTTGAGTCTTAAAAGGAATCACAGTTCTGAGGTAATGGGCATTTGTGTTCTCCAGTGCTCAGACAAACACAGGTAGTATGGATTTAACAGTCAGTAAATAGATTGGTTCCTACCCAAGATAGTTTCTTTTACTATGGGAACACTAAGCAGATACCATGAAAACCAGTCCAAAATACATGCAGATAAGTCTTTGATGATTTAATGTATGGGAAAGGACTTTAAAGCCTTAGAATTTGCTATGAATTCACTCTGCCTTGAAGGTCCAGTAATGAAAGGGGAATATGCTTTGATTTAAAGTGCAGCTTTAAAACATTCAGCTTTGTATTTAGATGTAATTAGGACCACAGCATGCTACCCATCTAGTTTTCCCTGTAATTATTATCTTAAACATAGGACTCTCTGGCCTTTTGTTCAAGCATTGCTGCTTGATATGATTTCCAGGATGCTGCAGGTGTGCACCCTCTTCAGCAGCAGCTGACAACTACATATATTTGCTCTGCTACATCACCCTGTTTCTGAAACAGTTTTTATTCTTTCCTATTAGGTAATTTTCAGTTTTGTTTCTCTTATGGAAAATGAAGTCAAACATTTCCAAACCTGGTCACGTACACATAGGAGGTTACAACTAAATCAGCCTTCATGTTCCTGCTAATCCACTGAAGTGCCTAAGTAAGGATCTGAATTAAATGCCTTTTTTTTTCCACACAAGCTTGATAATGTTGGCCTAATTGCTTATCTAAAACAAATAGCTCTAAGATACTGACCTCCCTACCCCAAGACATAGCACTCTTATCAGTCTCCCTGAAGTAACACTCCAGTCATCACACTTTTAGCTGAGAGAGTAATAACGAATGAGTGTTTTGGAGAAAAAAAAGCAATTGTTCACACTCCAGCTTGGCCTTACTTATGACTTACTTACGACTCTAAGTACAATGCTTGACAACTCTTAAGTGGCTGAAAGCCCAGATAAGTTTTAATCTAAAGCATTATTAATTGGGACAGTTGTCTGTAATGTATACAGTGAAGAATAATAGTGAATTACAGCTTTGAACACAGTCATTTCAGGTGACTGGGGCACTGGTGTTGCTGAGTGGTAAGACCTGGAGGACTGCAGTGAAGCTTCAAGGCAGATTGTCAGAGAGAGGTGGGAAAGGAGAAGCTGAAGGAAAGAAGGAGAGAATGGACATGATGGTGCCAGAGATGCTGTGTGAAAGATTGACTAAAGTCTCACTGATTTCAAGGAAAGAGGAGACCGTTGCCTTCTGGTACACCACAGCGTTTCATACGACTGTTTTGTACGCATTTGGCACACATGCAGCTCTTATCAAGTCACCCAGACTTACAGCTGTTTCAGTGAAAGTACTCCTTTCATTTATCTCCGCCTCACAGAAATAGAGCCTTCTTGGCTATGTCCGTGTGAGGCAGCACAGGGCTGTGTAAGGATTCCTGTGCAAGGAGCCTCCAAACAAACTGACGTCTTTATATAGGGCAGCACAGAGATACTGACCTGGGCCTAGAAGCTATGTTCCCATGTCAGAACACCAATGCCACCCTTGGGCAATATGGTCTTGCTATAGTTTTGTCCACCCTGTTTCCAGATCTCTGCATAGCACTGCCTTGCAGCACGCGCATGAACACTTACATTCCTACTACAGCCCTTGAATTGTGTGCCTATTATTTCTTACAGACTTTTCCCAGAAGTGCAAATGGTACAGCCTGGCTTCCCACTGATCAGCAAACACTGTGTGCTGTGGGATCTGGCTTACTGTTAAGAATAATGTGCTGAAATGCAAGCATTCGTATGACATTGGGCTAGATTCAGATTTTCATAAAGGCTGAGTAAGTCTGTTGACTTGATAGAATCCTTTAAACAGCAAAATCAGACTGTGGGCCATTCCTTAGCTGTTCTTAAACCAATGAACATTGTTCCATGCTTGTAATACTACATCAGCATCAGTGAGTGAGCATGGGATTCAGTTCATAAGATCCAAACAGCCTTTTTACTATCCATCTCATCTGTTAATGAAAGCTTTGGTCTTACAATTCACACACCCCCCCTGCTCATTATTCTGTTCCATAATTTCCATAGCATAGATTATGATTGGATCTTGAAGGGTTGGTATTCTGGGCTGAGGTAACCTCCAACCAGTTCACTATGCTGAACAGACTTCCTCTTCCCAGGAGCTTGGTTCCAGTGTCCGGTCTTGAGACTCCTGTCTCTTTTCATCTACATCCCTTGATCATTTGTAGTCTCATCATAAAGCTCATATTGGTGTCAGGGTCCTGGGCAGAGTGTGGCTCCAAAGTCTCTTTACATGGAATTCTGTTCAATTAAAATGAACAGACAAATCAGTCACCAGATTCTGGTACCATTTCTGGGATTATTTCCCTCCACAAAAATCAAGATCTGTTTGAAATTCACGGGGCACTACAGATGCATCTGTTCAGAATTTTTTGAACTGAACTCAAGAGTACAAGCCACTCCAGGGCTTACATGTCCAACAGCTTTTAAGGGGGACAGTATAAAGGCTTTTTTGGACCAAAGGTTTCCTCATTTCGTTTGTAACTAACATTAGTGCTGTCTGGGAGGAGTGCTAGCAGATTCAAGCTGGAGAATTACGTTCCTGCTACAGGCAAGCACCAGTCAGAGGCTTGTCTCCACATTTTATGGTTGTGGCTAGCTCTGGCAGAAGTGTCCTTGGCTTCACCATGGGCAAGATGCCTGTCAGGCAGCTTCTGACCTGAGCCCGGAGGAGCAGGAGGGATACTGTCCAGGAGGAAGACATCTAACTTTCTCTGAGAATCTGGTTCCTGGCTTTCAGCTTCTAAGTCTGTTGAATTATGCACCGCGGTTTTCTAATGCAGACTGCTGTTCCCCCAGGAGTGGAGCAGAGACTACTCATTTAACACAGGACTTGAGATTCGACTGAAAACCTGGATCCCAGAGGAACAAAGCCAGTACTTTATTCAACACATCACTCAGCCTCTTCCCACACGCTATATCGTTACAGCATGAGCGCTGCGGCTGGAGTCTTCAATTTCTCAGTAAAACAAGACCCAACCCTGCCATGTGGTAGAGGAATGTCAATCTATTTTGATGTTAGGAACCAAAAAGTCGCGGATGAAAGAGCATGTGAAGATTTACAGTCCTGCTTTTAATTCATCTCAAGGTGCTGATTACTAGCGGTACTAAATCAAGCTCCGCTGCCTGTCTGGACAGGGAACACCTGGGAAAGAAAACCTTGATCTGCAGGGTGGCGGGGGCAGGGTGGGAGGACGCCGGCTCACCTGCAGTAAGCCTGCAGCCCTGCAGATGGCTGCACCGAAGCTGCTTGTGGGAACACGGGGGAGTTGGTGGCCCAATTATCAGCCGGCTCTGATCCCACAGTGACACAGATACAGTAATGACCTGATAGCATGATCACTGACCTTTGTTTTAAAAACACAGATACTTTATAAATACAAAGCTGCAGACAGCCTGCAAAAGCTGTCTGCATCCCAGAACAATGCTATTGCACAATAACAACCCCATTTTGTTTAAAGCAAACAAACAAAAAAATTCTAACCCAGTTACTCAACAGCTCAGGGGAGTGCCAAATAGTTTTGGAGAAAAAAAAAAAAAACAACCCAACATTTTAGGCTGGAGCAAAGGGGCCTACCTAGATGTTGCTTGCTTCTGTGGTTACTCTGCGGGCCCATTTCCGATGTTCTCTGTGCCCGTGACAACGTGTTGGCTGCTCAGCGGGGCCACACCACTGCAAAAGCAGCCTAAGTCAGAGGAGAGAGAGGCTCTGCATGACGTCTGTATTTCTCGGTACCAACCCAGAGCCCGTTCTGGTGCTCAGTCTGGGAACTGGCTTCAAACGCTGACACTGTTTGGTAGCAGTCCTCCTTGTTCTTCTGAGGTCTGTTGAAATATCGTCCTCTGGAAACCTGAGGTGCAGTTATCAGGTCTCACAGTTCCTTCGTGAGCTTCAGCCTTCCCAGGCTGCTGGCCAGAGATGCTGCAGAAGTGCGTTATTTGAGGGAACTGAAAAGAAACCATAGACAGTGCTGGTGCTAAGATGAGCTTTTGTAGTGTTGGACACAAAATGGAAATATATTTAATAAACGATAGAAATTTTTTCTTCATATTTGTGGGTCAGTTCTTTCACCCCTAGAAGACAAAGCAAGGATAGTCATTACCTTTGCTACCTAGACAAGGCTTCAATCCATAACATTCATTCAGGATTTAGATTTGAACACAGTGCTGGGAAGGTGGGGAGCCAGTTCAGGCTGGTGGCCCAGTTTGATCCTGTATGATAAGCAGCATAAGGCAAACCCAACTGAACCCAGCAACTGAACCCAAACTTACCCAAACTGGAGGGAATCCAGCATCCAGCTTCACCACAACCTATCAATATTACTCTGGCAACCAAATTTTTGCAAGCCTTGCCTCCTAGTGAGCCTCTGAGAGTGCATGCTGACAATACATACAACGTTACACAACCCTGATACACGTCTTGCCCAAGGAAAACGCTGTGGGTTTGAATTCTCACAGGATGACTCTCCATATGTTTGTTTGTAAGCTTTCTCACTTCAGCTAGCTCTGCTCCAAATTTTGGAGCCTCCAAGGTAATGTTTTTGCAGAGAATCTTTTGAAAGTGATGATGGATATAGAGGGGACACCTCCTTTTTGATTCAATCACCCTCCAACAGATGTGTCACCGAAGAAGTAGAATTTTAGAGGTTTTCATTCCCTGCTTTGACCTTTCAAGTCAGCCTTTGAATCTTTCAAAGCAGTAAAGTGAAAAGGAAGCATGAAGGAAGGCCCTTTACATGGGCCTGTAGTGATAGGATGAGGGGCAATGGCTTCAAACTAGAAGAGGGTAGATTTACATTAGATCTCAGGAAGAAATTTTTCACTGTGAGGGTGGTGAGGCACTGGAACAGGTTGTCCAGGGAAGCTGTGGGGGCCCCATCCCTGGAAGTGTTCAAGGCCAGGTTGGATGAGGCTTTGAGCAATGTGGTCTAGTAGGAGGTGTCCTTGCCCATGGCAGGGGGGTTGAAACTAGATGATCTTTAAGGTCCCTTCCAACCTAAACCATTCTATGATTCTGTGATTCTAAGGAGATATCTGTTCATTCTCATAACCAAATATGTCTGAATTAGAACAGCTTCCTTTTCCTACCAGTGCCCACTGTGGTAACAAAATTTGCAGGACCTATGTAACTATGTATACAAATAAATCATCCAGAAAGATATCCAGTTAACTTTCTATCCTGCTTAAATACACCAGCCAATCACATTTTCTAAGAAAGATAGGATTTTGACTTACCTTTAAAACAGAGATTAGATTTTATACATTTTTTGATAATTTATTTTTTCTTAATCTTTTACCAAGTAAGAATTCTGGTGACAGTTTCTTCCTGGCAGGAACTCTGATCTCAAAATGGAAAGGGAAGACATGCCACAAAACACTGGTAATGTTAAAAAAGAAAAATGCTTGATACCAGTTTAAGCTATGTTGATATATACAATTTGTGAGAATTTCATAGTCTAAATACCCGAAAGAAAAGGCATTTTTGTGGTATTTCTATTGGAAGAAGCTCAACAACAAATAATGTAGCAATATTTCTAGCTGCAATAGTGCAAGCAGGCATTTTTAGTTGAGATGGTAGAAATAACATGACTGAACTCTTTGGCCTAAAAGGCCTTTCTGGCATTCTTTCTATTGAAAAGCAGTAGGTGGGAATATTTTAATGGGAGATGTGGGAATTTCTCCACAGTCAGCCTTTAGGAGCATAACCTTCACTAAAAAATAAATGGGTTAAAACTTGGTCTTAGAGATTTCTCTGCCAGCCAGTTCATTAACCTCAATGCAAGCCACATCTTCCTCTCTCCAAGGAGTAGGTTATGTTTAAATGAGGTCTCTATATGCTTGAACATTTCCCATCAAATGCACTCACAGAAGATATGAAAACACTCAAAGAGCTACTGTCAACAACACAAAAACTCTTACAAAAATATTGAAGAAACCATCATCAACAATGTATAAAACCTATACAGAAATATTTAGACCCATTTAAAAATGTTCTCAGTGGCATGTTTGACCTGAAGCAGTCTTCGCCAGGACTGCGTGTGCATTGTGCATTGTGCAGTACCATCTTATGTACAACTGAGTATTAGCTGTGAGAGTAGATGCTCTTCTGAAAACCTGAGCGCTCGTGTCAGTCCTGTCACATCTCACCCATTCCACTGAATTAGTTCATCTTGAATCTCCTGTGGAAAAACAATGTACTTCTTTTCCACCCCCTGACATGTTCCCCCTTACATTTTTATGACCTCCTGTCTTTCCTGTGCATTGTCACAGCTCCTTTATACTCTTTGTGTGTGTAAACAAGCCATGCCACCCTCTACATACACTAGGGATTTGCCAAGGAATAATCTCTGAGTTGCCTTCTCCTCTCCAAGGCTTGGCTGTGCAGGACAGCATTTACAGTGGCTGCAGCCAGCCTTCTCCAGAGGGCAGTTGCAGGCAAGGTTCAAGACTCCTTCATAGCTCAAACTACCTTGGGAACTGATTTGGCACTGAGACATAATGAAGCAGGATCCATTATGCACGTTTGCTCCCTCTCCTTTGTTGTAAATAGCAGAAACGCATTTGTTTCAATAGGTTCTGGAAGAACAAGTGAGGCTGGAAGGAAGACAGCTAACCTGGCCTTAAGTAAGACTTATTCGGTTGACAAGCTAAGCAAAGCTGTTCATAATCTGTAATTGGTGGGATTTTTTAGCGATCAATAACACATAATTTTTTCCAAACAAATGTATTCAGACTATTATTTGCAAATTTCCAGAGGAATCAATACTGCTATTGAAACAGTATTTTTTTAACTTGTTCAACTGAGCAATAATAATTTCTGCTTTAGGACTTAGATATTTCACATACTGCTAGAGAAAGCTCCTTGCATACGTAAGCTCTTTATTGGAACTTATGTACCTGGATCCTGCTTTGTATTTTTCATTGCTGGCTTTCAGGATCTGAGAGCTCAATTTGTCTTTGCTGTAGCCTCTTTACAGGCTTGGTCTTGGGTACATTGAGGCTAATGGTGAAGCTTCCATTGCTAGAAACAGGGAAAGATCAGACTTTGAGCCAGAAAGACATGCACACATAAGTCCCTTTCTCTTCATCTCTGATGCAGTTCCTGAGATGCTGAGATGAAAATTTTATTTCTGTTTTGTTGGGTTTGGGTTTGTTTTTTTTTTCAGAAATGTCCAAGGTTTAGTTTGGGCTGACTCCTCTCAAGTTTATTTTCCACAAGTGGCATTGGTAAGTATAATTTACTGGTGCTTACAATGTATTTAGTGTTTGTCTATAAAACATAGAGAATATAGTCTCAATCTATCAGTGAAAGCTTTGGCTAAGCACTAGTGAAGGGCTTACTGCGAGAAATTCCTTGGAAGGAAGGGCTGGAATGAAGAAAATGTAGTCATTTGACCCAAAACAAAAAGCAAAAAACCTCAAAGACAAGGCTTTTATAGGAAAAAATAGTAAAGCCAAAAAAGAAAACAAGGGATGTTTAAGTATGGATGAGTCAGGTATTGCATTAGCCTGAGAATCAGAAAATGTGAAGAAGTTTTTGATAAGAAGCTCACATGTGACATAGCAATTTACCAGAATCTGCTAGAGGTGTTCGAAAAAGAGGAGTGACAAGGGCTTGCTTTGTATGAGAATAAATTGGATTTAGTAGCATTATGTATACACCCGAGGGAAGCGTGATGAGATGCAAAGGTCAAAATGGCAGAGGTTGTAGTAGCTGAGGCAAAAGATTACCAAGGCATACGTGGTGCAGTTATGACGAAAGCAGAACTTTCTAATTTTTCAGATATTTTAGAAATAAGGAAGAGCAATAGGTTTCTATACCAGTTGATTAAAAAGAGAGGAATAAGAAAGATCTTAAATATGGTATTAACAGCTTGTCTGTCAAGGATGGTCTAGAAAAAGAAAGCAAATTTACAAAACAGTTGAACTCAAAAGACAGTGAGCCTGTCTGTGGCAGTGCTCATTTAGAAACAGAGTGGCTTTAGCCTTCATATATTTAAACAGCTTCCAAAGGGAGAAGAAATGTTCTTTGGCCATAGCTATAAAGTGACAGGGGCCCTACAGCCCGCTGGTGAGGACACTGACACCAGAGGGTTACATCCCAGCTCCCGGGAAGGCGGTGGGAGGAATCTGTGTTTCCACTATCACGGACAAGTGCTCTAACCAGAGGGGCTTAGATTATTAGGCGATCACTCTTTTCTCTTAACGAGCAGCGCTTAGGTCTTCTGACCTCTTGCTTCCAAATTCGCTTTCCTTTTCCTTAAGAGTGTCTGAAATCAAATTCAAATATCATCATCTTGTTTAGAAATTAAATTTCTTTGTTTTACTGGACACATTAAAAAGTTTTGCTTTTGGTTCAACCAGAGATTCTTTTTTCCCCTGTAACTGCCAGTGAACAACCAAAGCTAGTCACCCAGCCCTCCGGAGAGGTGAAGTGGGAGACATAGAGTATGTGTGTCTGTATGCCCCTCATCCCTGGCAGAACTCCGGTTTGTTTTATACAAGTGGCACCAGCAGGATTCAGCCTGCAGTACACATGAGATAGGTACATCTGACGACAGCACTGATTAGGGCAGATTCCCTATCCGAGCCGAAAAATAACTAAGGGATTAAACATATTAACACTAGGTCTTTTAGCATGGCTCAGCTAGGGAAGTCTTTTTGTTGCTTGAGCAGTGAGAGTGTGTAAACCAGTCCTTGCAGTGCTGGGAGGGAGTATCGGCAAGAAGCGGAATTGCTTCTTATAAAAATAAGGGATATCTTGAAATTCTTTGAAATCTGTAGAGCCAGAAGAAAGTTTTTGAGCACACCCACTACATCTAGTGTTACTCGTAAAATCTGACTCTGCTTAGTTTCTCCTTTTGCTTCTTAACTTTGTCTTGAAGAGTTTTTCTTAGTCTTGTTCAGTTAAAGCCTGCGCTAAATTCCAAAACCAAGGCACTGTATATAAATACCTAGCCGATGACATTGGATCATCTGGGTCTGAACAGTGTCACTATTGGAGATCTGCTAAGTGATTATGCTGTGCCGGATATAAACAACGCTGGAGACTACCCTAGCACACTGAGGAGGGAAAGCTGAGACACACAGCCCACGCAACTGAGAGCAGTTGCTTTCCTAAGAGGTGATTAATGCAAACTATGAGTCACATGCAGTTAATAAGAATGATGCTCCTTTGCTGTTACAGTTAAACTGAAAAAAACCCACCCTTGAAGATAGATTTTACAAGGAACAGCAAGGACTCTACTTCCCAGTCAGTCTACGTATGCCACTCTAACTCCTGTATCAGTAACTGATTTTTCGATCAAAATGCTTCATGACGAGTAACATTTCAGCCCAAACAGAAGTCAGCATCCCTTCCAAGTGCAGAGGGTGCCTGATGGTTTGCTTGCCACTTTGAAATGGCATTTCTCTGACTCAGGAAAACAGAGAAGATAGAGGGGAAGACTCTCAGAGGGGGCCTGTGAAACGATCACTCTTTGTTCGAGTGTAGACAATTTTTCAAGTAATGTCCAAAACCTGGCTGTAAAGTACAAACATGAGGACATTTAGATTGAATGCCAGAACTTAACCTATGATACCACTTAGTTTGACCTATACAAAATGCCAAGGCGGTCATTCTTTAAAACCTACAGTGCATGGGAACAGGGAAAACTTTCAATTTCAGTCAACTGCAGCATGCTTGTTCATCTGAAATAAGGCCAAACATTAAAAGTTATTTGAATATGTCTTTCTGTACCTTAATTTTCCCTTCAAACTGCAACTGAGTGACTCAGTCATGATGAATTGAATGCTCTGTGCGGTTCCTATCCATCTGCCCCACGTCTTCTTTCGACGACTTGTCTGTGAAAAGGCTAGTTTTCTGGAAATTATTCACAAGTCATTTAAAAAATAATTGTTATTCTTTAGCTTATCCATAAAAATTTCCCTGCAAATGTTTCTTCTTTCTCAAAAGATTTATTAGGAAAAACATATAAATAGAGTAGATAAATAGACACAAGTTTTTCCTTTTCTTGCTATTGTGTCATCTTCCTGTAATTAGGATATGAGGCTCTATGGCATGGATACACTATTTAAGGTAATGTTAATTCTTTGTATAATTGTTGAGCTAGTTATCAGATTACTGAGTTACTGGAAGACTCACTCTAGCCTCTGTTGATTTACTTCTGTAGCAGGCTTGTTCAGAAAATAACACCAAGGCAGCATAATGTTTTCAGATAACTTCAGCCCATCATTGCAAAGCTGACAATCTGGTCGTCAAAATGACCTGATAAGCTTGTAATGGGATACCCTGGAGGCATCTGGAGTCACTGTCAAGGATGGCTGAGGAAGAGCTGAAGCTACTTGGCTCTCCCAGGCTTCCCTCGAGATGTGTTTTGGATAAGACTGAAGTGCTCGTAGACAGCAGTAAAAGGGTGTTTTCTTTCACTTTGCCCTACTCAGACCATGAAGACTACCTACACGTTTCTTCAGGGAAGTTGTGTGGTCACCCACTTATCCATGGGTGGTAGCTGTAGCTGTGTGGGAGGGGACATGGTCGCCTGGGGTAGGGGCTTCCCTTGGAGAGGCAACAGCTCTCACCAGCCTCCTAGACATGGTGGATGTGAGTGCCTCTAACCCCCACACTTCCTGGTGGGAAAAGGAAGGATGTAACCCATCCATCATCACTGCAGCACCAGCATCTTTGCCTGCAGGAAACTCCTGGCAATGGTACCAGTTTTGGGAGTACAAAGCTGGTGTCACGGGATTTTACACCCAAAACCTGAAGGTCTGTGAATAGGCACTGGTAGTGAATGCTGCAATTTATGATGCTGATCCTCTCATCATATTCCAATTTTGGGCCTAGTAGTATATGTTCAACTACAGATCGTCATGGATAATTTTTTCATTTTTTATATTTTATGTGAATTTTCTTCACAAAAATGATATGCCCCAAGATGATCGGTCCTAAGTAAAGAACAAAACTATAATGTGTTACCTTGCAGCTTAGACCTCTTGTACTGAAAAAGTGGAAGACTGCAAACTCTTTTGGCCAGTTTAACAGTTTTTTTTAGTTTGACGCATTTCTTCCCTGGAGCACAGACACACAAAAAGCCTTTGAGTGTTTTTCCTGAATTCTTATACTTGTGATGTCTTCTTGACAGCTGTCCTCAGGGAAGCTAGAAAGCAGCAGAAATTACACTGCTAGACACTCTCAGGAGTTTTACTTTTATTTTCATTTCACTTTGCTAATTCAGGACAGTTTCAATAATGTACTGAAATGAGTCCCATCAAAATGAAAATAATGTTGGACACCTGGAAACCAAAGCGTAGATCTGACTTCCATCAGTGATTTCATAGATGTTTTGAAAACTGTTTTCAGGTGATGGTGTAGGCAGTAATGAACAATACTACTTTTGTACATCACCACATGACATGATGTAGCAATCAGCATTTAGGAATTTTAACCACATTGAGAATTCTCCATCACTTTCAGAAATAATTTTCTTCTTGTAGTGGGAACTTGAAGGAAGCAACCACATCCTGAGAGTTTTATTTAATATGGAGAGATTTTGAGACTCCATAGAATATTCTTATCTTTTGATTATTTTGGAAATAATAAATACCTTTAAAATGCTCCTCTCCATAACCTTAATACAATGTCCTATGCGCGTGTTGTTCAGTCAGACAACATACATAGTAAGAGAGGACTTTTGCTCAACTCCAGCCTTATAAAGCAGCAAGCTTGGGAAATACTATTTTTCATTAGGACTAAACACTGAGATAAAACTATTTACTTTACTATGTGGGATCAGCATACGATTTGATGTAACTCATCTAGTAAGTTTTACAACCTTTTTTATTAGGACATATCTAAGAAGTCTCAGAAGACAGTAATTGCTAAAAAGACGAATTTCCAATTACTGTATTTCCATAGGAAGCAGAAATGCAATTTGGGTCTTTGCAGACTTTTTGGCAAATGCTCAGAAGATAACTATTATAAAATAAAATATTAATAAATGGCAAGATGAACATATATCTACATACACAAATATAAATGTTTTATATAATTTTTTTATATATGTGAAGTTAATATAACGAATATTTAGCTCTATACTGTGTACCTTTTATTTACCAAACTCACATTATAAGCACTTCATTCTAATGTAGTTCAAATCCCTAAATTATAAAGGCTTAGGTAAGGCATTTAAGTAGATTTAACTGGGGAGAAGGGCTTTCACATAATTTTGTGCAGTATCTGAGATGGTCTCTCAGAACAGTTTGGGGACTGATTCCAAATTGCTCCCTATTGCTTGGTCTTCAGGCATGCCCTGGGGATGGTCCTGAGCCTCCAAGAGTTAATGTGCACTTTCTCCATAAGTGCAGGCTTTTTGGTTGGGAAGTCCCTGGAAACCCTCAGCCCAGTCCCATAGCCTGTCTTTGCCACTGGGGAGCTCCTCCTGGCACAGGGGGACAGGGGACAGGGCGCAGGTCGTGCAGCCCTTCGGGCAGGGCAGGGCAGGGCTGGGCTGCACTGCTTGGAGAGCATGGGCAGGCTGCTGGCCACTGAGCCTAGGACACCCAACACACACTTTCCCAGGGATGCTGCAGCTCCCTGCCCCTGTTTTCCTCTAGCTGTGCTTCAGAGGTGCTGGCTTGCTCCAAATTTGCACAGCCTATGTGCCGTGGCATGGAAGCCATCCTCCTTTTCCTGTTTCTGGGAGGTTTTTGACATCTGAAAGCTTCCAGTTTTGTTACTGGAGACCCCCATCTGATTTCCTCCTTCATGCACGTTCCTTGTATTGTTCTCTGTCTTGTTTCATGGCATGTTGTGTTTATTTAAAATCAGGGTTTTTCTACCTATTTTCCATGGTTCGTTTCTTCCTTTTTCATTTGCAGTTATAGAAACTGTTCTTAAAATCCATCTATTTAAAAGGTATGGCTTCCTAAAGCCTTTCTAATATTCCTCATACCTCATGACTCCAGAGGAACAAGCGTACAGGTATGAATGTATTTCAAAAAGAGCTAATACTAATTAATTTTCTGCCACATGTGGGGGCTGTGCCCCGTGATGCTATTTAGAATTGACCTTGGGAGTAGTGAGGTAGGGGTGCTTTTTCTTGCAAAGATTTATCTCCATGTTTGTTCCCAGGGTTTTGTGGAGCTGTCTGTCTAGAATTTCCACATTATAAATGGCTCTTGTTTTGGTAAAGTTTGAATTATTTTCATTAGCTGGTCACCTGGGGCCTGACCAGAGTCAGACTGAAAACTTCAGACAAGCACTACAGCTTTTGCAATCAGTCTCAGTCTCTCTCTCCTGTCATCCCCAAGGAAACGAAAGGCAGAAACGTTTATGCTTCAGGTTAATGCTTTAGAAGTGTTTGAGGCAGGAAGCAAATGGACTTATTCATAAGTTCCTCGAGGATGTTTTGTTTCAGTCATGAGGGCTGAAGCTTTCCTGAATAAAGGCCAGCCAGCAAGAAGTGACCAGGGGCAGAATCTACATTTAGGACGTGCTCCAAGACCTGGGCACCCAGAAGGGACTCACCTTTCTGAGTCCTTCTGACAGTCCATGCCTAGCTTTGACATGGAATTTGGGAGCTAAGTCTTGGATGAGACTTGTATAAGTCTCATATTGAAAATATGGACTAAGACCTAGCAAGCTTAGGTTAGATTAGGAGAGACTGGAAATGTCTAGAACCATACAAAAATCATCATAGGGATGTGAAAGGAAAGAGCTGGAAGAGACCTGTTTCATTTACGCTAAGAATGAGCCATATAACTTCCTTGCTTGCAGAAATAAGGGTCCTTCTGGTGAGTGCTTACTTTTCAATATCACATCACACTTAGCAATATGCCTAACTTAAACACCTGGTTTGCTCACTATTGTCTCCTATGAGAAATTGAAGCATTTTGTCTTTCTGGGTCTTTGACAGTGCTCACACTGACAGCAACAGCCCTGAGCATAAGTCAGCAGGGATCACTTGAGGACAGTGGAAAATCTGCAACAGTTATCCACGGAGAACGTAGGTGTTGCATCTTCTGAGCCACTGAAATTAATTGGGCTAATATTGCACTGTAGTTTTAGAAGCATATGCAAAATATGACATTTATTCCAATGGCCTTGAACAGGTGCTGTTTGAACTTCTTTCCATTAATCATCTACACGACAGGGTTTGCATTTTAGGAGGAAACATCAAAATATTGATTATATTGACTGAAGTTTATTTTCCTGGGTATAGAACATTATGGCAAATGGGATAGGTTAGTGATAAGAAACATGTTTCTCTTCTGACTGCATCCATGGTTCAGAGTACCTTTCTCTCTTTTTCTGTTATTCTGACAGCGTGTTGGTCTTGTAGATGCTAATTCTGTAAGACATTTTAGTGTATCTCTTGTTAAGAGAAGTAACAGTCAGCAAAGTAAGGTCAAAACAAAGTTGTGCTCTTTTATTTTTGTTACATCTATGTTCAGTTATAATGAACCCTCGTAATTGCTAGGACAATACTTCAGTAAAATTAGAGTTGAATTAAAATTTCCACAGGTAAACATATCCCAACAAAAAAAGTGCTTTATGACTGCTTTCTTACCATGTCTCCTGTATGTGCTAAAGCCAAACGCAGGAGAGCGAGGGGTACATATTGCATGAGGAGCCCATATGAGGGAGCCCTGCAGCTTTCTCAGAAACCATTTTGTCACTACTCTCCTTGGAAGAAATTTCTTTTTTACATGTTCACCCCTCACAATATTTTGTGCGTTGACCTCTCATGTCTAAGTCTGATTCTGCTTTGTATCGTTTGTCTCTCTGTGTATTGCTTTCTGTGTCTGCTCCTTTGATTTAGTTATCTTCCCTCCTCATTTTGCACTAAGGCACCTATAGTATTGTTTTTGTCTTTACGGCTATGATCCAAGGCAAGGGCAATATGCAGATCTAAGCACTTGAAGTGCTATGGAAACATAAGCCCCAGTGAAACAGTCAGACCTGACTTTCATAAAACACCCTCTAGTATTAAAAATCTCATTAACACTGAGGGTCTTTGCTCAGAAGTTCATGGTTTCAAAGGGAAAAACTTGCATCTCCAGAAGATGATTTTTTTTGTTGGTTTGACATACACTGTGCTTCTGATTTGTTAAAAAACTCACTGGCCTCCCATGGCACCAGTAGCATGATGCTCCTCTTCCACACAGCCACATGTGAACATAAAACTGCTGTTTTCTCAAAATATGCACCTATTCAAGCTGTCCCCAACCAAGGGGATGTTCTTAACATGGCCACAATGCTGGCCACCATTACCATCTTTCTTTTGCTATTGTAATATGCATAATCTACAAAATGGAAATCTACCTTTTTTGGGAAATCTCTTGGTGTGTCAGAGATAAATGACAACTTTATTTGCAGGATCTGGATCAGTTTTTTAAATGAAAGAAAAAGGTCAGTTTATCCTTAATGCTAATGATTAGCCATGTAAAAAGTCAATCATCCTTATTTTCAAGAATGCTAAAAAATATATCAGATCTTCATGAAAGACAATTTTTGAAGTGCTCATGTTGATGGACGGTGCTTTTTGTCTGCATGGAACCCTTCAGCGAGTATTAGTAGATCTGGAGGCTGGCAAAGCAGAGCCTCCAGCTCCTCCATCTTCAGAGGCACACTGTGACTCCCGTGCCTTTGGTAGAAAGGGCAGGGCAGAATCTCGTCAAGGATGGTGAAAACATGGGGATAAGCCTTAACTCCAACTTCTTTCTACTTCAGTCAGTTAAATGAAGTACTGAGAGACAGCTGGCGTGAAACCTCCCCTTCCCTCAGAAGACCAAACACATCATCTACTACAATATGTGGAATCCATCCAATCTGCTCTAGCACATGGCCCCACCATCCTGCCTGCATGTGCCCAGCTCCGACCTCCCAGTTTGTATGGCAGCGTGTCGTGGTTCAGCCTGCCCAGCCAGCTGGCTGGGGTGAATCAACAAGCTGGAATTGGCAAAACATTTTTCCTGACATATTTAGAATATTTCACTGGGGAGAAATCTCTTGAGATTCAACATCTGACTCTTCACACTGCCCTGGGAGATTAAAATAAAGGAGAAGGCAACATTAAGTCATGCATTTTCCCATTAAAAACAAACACAATGGGTCAGATTCCATCCTCGATTGCAGCCACACTGAAGTCTCTGCGGTTGCACGAGAGTAAGTGAGGACAGAGTTTGACCTGGTGCCTTGAAACAAAAATAATATAAATGATAGACAAGCACTAACTCAACTGTAAAGCTGCAGCACATTTCTTCTGAGGAACCTTGAGAGAGAAAAAGATCTTTTATCAAGGGAAACTTAATTCCTCGAAGATGAAGCAAGATAAAAAAAAATTATTTGCAAAAAATCAGTTTTCACTGATAGAGTAAGGCGTATTTTTGTCATCTGACAGCTATGCATACTGTGTGGCAAGTGATTATATAAACAGATTGCTGCTCAAGCGAGTTGCTTTCAATTTGAGAAGCCAAAGCCACTAGGATAATCTCTACCCACTAAAAGAAAATCTCTTGGTCACACTGTGACCACACAGAAGGCCCTGTTCATCAGCTGGGTTTGCCTGCAAGATGACTTCTCTGAGGAAGAAGCACCCTCCATACCTGCTCAGTGCAGACAGCACTGGGCTGACTGGAGGCACCCAGACCCCTGCTGACTCCACAGGGGGTTTGCGCTGATGAAACGAGAAGAGATTTTGTGCACGCTTTTGTCTCTCCATTCTTTCCACTTTCTTTCCTGAAGATCTGACCGTAGTTGGATTTTAAAGATCCCACCTTCTGCACGCATGAAAGCTGTTTTACAGCTCTTTAGTAGCAATCCAGCCCCAGAGAGGCATGCAAATCACAGGTGTTGATGCCAAGAGGTAGAAACCGTAGAAACCATAGAAACAACGTGAAAGTTTTCCCCTTCCTGTCTCACCTGCGGCCTGAGTGGGCCCATCCTGAAGCTCCTGTGCAGTCTCCTGCCTGTTTACTTTCATACCCATCTGTTAACATGGCACTGCACCCACTCACCAGACAGTCCATCACGTTCACCAGAGCTGATGATATATCTGAAATGGCAGCCTGCACGACTTTATAAAAGGCTGTGATTTAGCGCACGTCTGCACATGTAGCGTCTTCAGAGTTCTGTGTAGTATCATCCTATCTGCTTAATCTCACTGTCCAAGGGTTAGGATTTTTTGTTTTGTTTTGTACTTTCTAAGCGCCTGCTTTGTCATCTGTGTACCACATTGCACTCCATATTCATCAAAGATATTTAGCACTTGACAGGGCCAGTGCTCTAGGACTCTAAGATTTCTATCAAAACCCTAGCCCTTCTTAAAGCAAGGTCTCGTATTTGCCTCACACATAAAAAAATACATGTTTTGTTCAGAGCCTGCCAGCTCAGAAAATGCAGATGATAACTGTTTTTCTTTTTAGTTTGGAGCCTTGTTTCATCCCTACTAACAGCCTTCGAAATTGTACTTTAATGAAGAGAGAAGTAGATCCGGTCTATAGTAAACAAGAAAAAAGCTTAGCTACAATGAAACCCCTCTAAAAACTCTCTGTGTATGAGGAGAAGAAAATCCAACAGCTCTGCAGCAAGGGAAAGGAAGTTATATGTTTGGTCTTGGAATATTTGCTTTGGTTTCAGTGTGACTCTGTGTGCAACCTTAGCCTTTGACATATTTTCATCATCGCCAAAATATACAGTTTCAGAAGGAAACTGAAACTTTTGCTCTGGATTATTTTACCTGTGCCATTAGACAGTTTCTGACATCAGGGCCTCACTGTGCACTGAGTGTACACTTGGTAGGAGGCAAACCCAGCTGTGAAGTACTTACCATTAAATAGAAGAGAAAAAGGGTGCAACACAGATAAAAGGTGGTGGACTCAGGGTCATGGAAGAAGGCACTGAGTGCATTTCCCCTGCTTTCTTATCCTGTTCCTTACATTGTGGTTACATACGAGTATTCCAACAGGAGCAAAGCTGATCTGAAAGCTCACCAGGAAGAAGTAAGATTCCCATTGATTTCAGCTGCCTTAGGGTGCTATTCTCAAGCAAACCATCCTACAGCTTGCCTTTCATTTTCTCTCATCTGCTACTGCCTATGACAAGCAGCTGCATTCAAAGTGAAAACTTCAAGCCTTGTGATACTGCCCCTTTCCGCACCAGCCAGCAGAGAGATGTGTAAACTGCTGAGGAGACATGTGCCTCTCCAGAGCTGCAGCCAAACTCACCGTGGCTCTGGGGACTATCAGCAGAGTCAGACCTTTGCTTTGCCAACCCGTAACGCAGCCAGTGGCACAGAGTCAAAATCTGGCCCCAGGAATGCTACACAAATAACACATCAGCTTTAAACTGTGGCCTTCACACACTTCATGCATGCAAGAAATTGGAGAAATGGAGGATAATTAGCAACACTTTCATTGTTCCATGAGAAGGGACGGAGAGGAGGCTCCAAGAGCCTTTCCAAAAGTTGTTTTTAGGGGTGCCTTCTTCAATGCCAATCACTTGGCCAGCTCTCCATGAAAGGGCCCACATAAGTATAGTTACTGCTTTTAGGCCAACCCTGCACTGAAAAGTCTAGTTTAGAGACAAGAAAACAAAAGGTAGTAAAATACAAAGCATCCTATTAAAGGAACCCTGTTATATGGACGAAGCCCCAGAATTTCTGTTCAGTAAATGTCCATTTTATGTTTAAAAAAAAAAAAAAAAAAGAAAAAAGCTTTATCACTTCTGAAACAGCTGCTGTGCAGACACATTTCCCATCTTCACACACTGTAGCAGTAGGATTCCCTCATCCCTCATATCTCGCTCATCTTCTTGGCTGGGGAACGTGCTCACCACTGACCCAAGATCCTCTGTGAAAGAAGCATATACATATCCAGTTATTCTCATACCTTGCCTGCCTGGCAGATGTAGATGTGAACAAGAGCAGTAGAATCAAGACCAGAGTATCCTGCCTGTTCATAAGGATGGATAAGAGGCAGAAAATAGCATTTGTGTTTAAATCAAAAGAAACCTGGTAGGCTTGATGTCAGAACAAGCAGACCTTCTGGTGTCCGTTTAAAATACAGGAAAAGAATAGCCGAACTTGGTCTATATGACTATAATCAGTTTTTTTATGATCCTGAAAGCTGATGAAATCTCTCTGCATGACATCCTTAAGTGCCAAATCTAGACACAAATAATGGGGTGGATAATTTGAGAATTACCATTCAATAGCCAAATATCAATAATCTGTCAAGTAAATGTCAAGATTATCTCCAGGAGAGGCATCTAGCCTTCTCAGACTGGCTGAAGACATATGTATTCTCCTCACCTTTAGTCCCTCACTGGTCTTTCATAACTCTTCAACCACAAGTGGGCACTGAGCTGGCTGAAGAGTCCTCACAGCTTGTACAAGCCCCAGGTTTCTCAGTCCTTGAAAGCTGTGCTGCAGGTCTGTGGTGAAGTTTTAAACATCAGTTCTCAAAGCTGACCTGGCCTCAGCAGCAGCAGGGCCCACTCAAAGTGGCTTACATCCTGGCTGAGTGATTTTTCCCCAAAATACCTGTGTTTTGGTCTGCCCAGCAGAAAAAAAGCTAGGATCTCACCCCATGTGCTGCCATCACACTCCAAATTATGAAGAACACAGTTTAAAACAGTGTAAGTGTAGTAAATGTTTAACTTCCCTGCCCCCCCCCGCCCCGTATAGATCGCAGAAGAACTAGAAATAAGAACCAGGTAACTTGCCCTTTGGCAGTAACAGAAATGTGAGTGGCACACAGCAAGCCAACCTCCTGTGGACTCTTAATACAGCATTACATGTCTCCAGTAAATCCCAAACTCTGCAATAACTTCTTGGCAACACTAGAGCTCTCCCCTGATTTACCCTGGTGTAGAAGACAAAATGCATCATTTTCTGACAAAATGCAGCCTTGTAATCAGAACTGGTGATGATGCAGACAGCAAATACGAAACCACAAACCTGATAGCATAGTCTTTGTGTGTGCACCAGTAAACACTGGTGCAATGTTAGGGCTCCTGGATGGACTGTCCATAAAATTCTCTTGTAAACCAGAGGCAGGTACACCTGGTAGGATGCTGCAATCCGAAACTGCTGTGAGTTTACGTGTGTGTTTGCATGTATGTGCATATATCTATACTTATCTGTATCTCATCATAACTGATTTAACATGATAGCATGATATATTTTCCTCCAAGTGCTACAAACAGAGCTCTGCTTTGATCATGAAGGAGAACAGTGACAGCCCATGATCCCAGAACCATCTTCTCTGTTAGATGGGGTGATAGGAGTATCTCCTGTAGGCATGAAAATGCATCTGAGCAAAGCATATTAATGCTAGGGTTAATTAGAATTAGACTAATGCTCAAAGATGGCATTTAGGCTTTAAGAATACATATTCAGATAGTAAAAAAATTTCACCAAATTTTCCTGTTGAACATTTGTCCTCATTAATTTACTGACTTAAGGAAAGAAACAGATGTTACCAGTCAAAGTTGAACTAGACCCAATTTGTTTATTAAAACTGCCTGTGAGAGTGATGAGTCATTGGTATGACATCAAAAGTAAAGAAGTTTGCTGTCCTACAGATCTAAGTCAGATTCAGCTGGGACACTTACAGGATTTCTTTTCTCTGTAGGGACACCTATCTCCACAAAACTTCCAGGCATGAAATCTTTCTCTTAAAGATCCTTACTTTTCTTTGAATCTTGGTAGAAATGGGAATTATTAGGAGCAAGAGAGGAAATCAGGTAGACAGTATGGCCATAAGAAGTTCCCTTCCACAAGAAACTGATTCACTGAAACTTGCTGAGTAATGTAGTTTTATTGCCATTATTTGTCCGAAGACCAAAAAGCCAAACAATCTTTAAGTGATCATTTTCCATCTGCCTGTTCCTGATTTGTCTTCTTGCCGATACTGATTTCCATCAAAACATATTGGGGGGGATGAGGAGCTTCTCAGCCGATGCTCCAAGACTGAAGAAAGTCTGTTTCACTAGCTTGGGTACTACCTTCTCTGGTGTGGCTTTTGTCTGTGGTGCCCATCGCTCTCTTGGACGTGTCGACAAAGGCTAACAAGCTTCCTCTTGCCAGTGAGTGGAGAGCAGCTGCTGATAAAGGAGATCATATGCTGGGAAGGGAATGAGATTTTAAGTAATCTGGGCAATGACAGGCTTGAGGGCTCTGCAGCTTGTAAGCAGCATGGACGCTCACTGACCTTGCTTTCTTTGCCTCATTTCACCTGATAAATGATTGTGGTGCACTGGGAGTTCAGGTCTCTCCGCCCACGGCAGTGCAAAACACTTCTGTGAAGGGATAATTGAGTAAGTGAGAGGATTTGCTGAGAGACCTTTCACGTGGTTGCAGTTGCAGAGGGCAATCGCTTCCCCCGCTCTGTCTGGGCTCTGAAAGGTAAGTCAAATGGAGATCAATGCAGGCACTGACAGAATGACTGGAAATTAAAGGAGAAAACCCCTCCACGAACAGGCAGACCCGCAGCTGAAGTCAGCCGCGCTCTGGGGGCTGGACTCAGCCCCCGACATGCTGGCCAAGTGTGTGGTCACATACCAGCAGCATGGTGTGAGTGCATGTGGATACAGCTCCCATTCCGTTGTCCAGGAAATCATAGGCAGAAATGCTGTGGCTCGCTGAACCTCCTACACATGCACCATACAGATGGCCAGCACATGTGTGATAAGTGCATCAGGTTTGCTGGGCACGTGGAGATAACTCTGTGTGGCATGCACAAGCAGGCCTGGATGCTTGGTTTCATCAGGAAGCATGAAGGAGTGGAGAAAGAGAGCCTGCAACTCCCCTACGTGGCTCTGTAAATTAATGGTGCACTGTAATTATATCCGTCTGCTAAGGAACCCAGCCCTAAAGCATGTGTTTCCCACTTACATACATTTTTATAAAAACCCAATCAACTGTTAACTACAGATTGCCTCTAGAAACAACTTGAGATCGTATCAAGAGTGGATGTGTGCTGTCACAGTGGGGTGTACTGGAGTGCCCATGTGGGCAAGCTGGCGGTGCATGCTCCTGCTCACGCTGCCTGGAGCGGAAACCCAAGGTTGATACACACAGACACCAGTCATGCTCCTTGGCTTTGTGGGTCTCAGTCGGCATTGCCCAAGGGCCATTGCGTTGGGCAGCAGTGACACAAAGACTGTGCAGTGCCCGGGGACCCGGAGCTGAGGAAGTGCTGAGGTTTGCACCTACAAGTTACTTGGACAAAAGTCCTCAGGTTCATTTTCCTCCTTTGAAGCTCTGAGCTGCAAGGGGTTTGTTTGTTTGTTTTTTCCCACAAAAAAAAAAAAGAGACCGTCTTGTATTCTGCTGCATTCATTTGGGAAAGTTAATTTCAGTTTTTTACCAGATTCAAGGTGATACAGAAGTAAATCAAGAAATGCTGCTTGGCATCCTAGCTGAACAGTTCGGGTTTCAGTACAATAATAGTTCAACAAGAAACCAAAACAAATGTTAAACCTTGAAAGATGCATAAAATGGAATTGTCATCATCCAGTCAGTTTTTGTTCTAAGCACCTTGGCTCCTAGTGAAGCCAATAAGAAATGAAGGTGCTGAACTAGTACAGGATTCAGCCTGTAACAGTGCAGGACACATTCAGCACAGGCTGCTGCTTGTGGTCGTTCTTCATGACAGTCATTCATTATATTCAAATGTAACTTAAATACGTGCCAAAAACTTTGGAGAGACTAATCCTTGGAGAAATGGGCTCAGGACCAAATCTTTACATTAACGATAATCCTTTAGAATAAAATATTGTTTGTTTCAGACCATGAGAACATGTGAGCCTCTCCTTGGCTCTCACCTTTTAAAGAAAGAGATGAAATTTAAGTTTCATGAACATTAGTGCAAGTAATTCAATGCTATAACAATAGCAAGCCCATACTGTTGCAGCTAGTGAAAATTCATGGGGAAAGAATAACATGTCCAGACACAGGTTTTATTAAGGATCTGATTCCGCATACACATTTATGCAAGTGAGTAACTTGTAATCATTTGATAGATCCAAAAAAATCAATAGCTCTATTCACAAAGCAGAATGGATTTGCATGCATAATACTATGCAACTGCAGACGATGAGGGATAATTTTATGTTTATGCTAATCTGTAGTACTTAGGCATATCTGTGGCTTGCAAATTTCTCCAGAGTTATTTGTCATTTCTCAATATGTCACCTTCTTTCTGGTAAACACTGTAATCTCAAATATAAAGTTATAAAGAGAATGGTAGCTCAAGACTGGAGAGCAGCTACAGGTCTCAAATTGTCAAAACTGTCAATAGTTCCGGAGTGGTTCATCTTAAAAATGCCAGATAAGTGTCATGCCATGTACTAATCATTCTATATGGTAAAACAATTATTTTAATGGTTTATTAGGTTTATTATTGTCTTAAAATTGTCTTAAAATAAATAGTTTGCAGTGGCTAAAAAAATGTTGGCTGTTTGCAGGTCTGGGATGCTGAGCTGTGGGTTTCTGGGCAGACCAGCTAACTGGGACCCCAAGCAGGCTGGACCTTTGCTGACTGTTCCACTTGAAATCTTTCCTCCCCTGACTGTGCCCCACACCCAAAAATCTTGAGATGTTTCTTAGAAGACTCAATCCTCTTCTTATACAGGCCTGTTCTTTCACATGGAGATAGTTCTAATAGTTTCTACCAAATGTTACTTCCAGTCTCTCATATTGAGATCATGCTTCTTCCACGCTGCTATTTCTGACCATTAGTTTATTTTCCTTTGTGCATTGTAAAAACAGAAAAAAGAAGTTAGAAAGAAGGTTTTTTTGTGGGTTTGGTTTATTTTTTCCTTTTCTGTAGATTAAGATGCTAGTTTGGTAGCATCCTGTTTGGTAGTCCTTATGGAGGACATGTGTTCACCTTCACCCGGGTAGGAATATTCAGTAGGAACTTGTTTGTATAAAAATTAACTAAATATATTTAACAGCAATCTTTACTGGTCCTCTGTCTTGCTATTATCAGTTAGTATGCTCTAGGCATCACAGAACACATGAATATTAAAGAACAATTGTTAACATTTTGATGTTTTGTTAGCACTTTGTGTCAAAACATCTTCCTATTGGGATGCAGCGTGATGACACTGTGTCAAAACAGAATATCATCACCCTGTGCTAAAATGCTGCCATGTGATGACATTTACATCTACATGCTCCAAGAGCTATTTGTACCACAAAGTCAAACCTTTCTTAAACTGGTGGTGGCACCTGGCTGGAGAGCAAATCTGTGATGTAAAGATGTAGCATATGAACACTACAGAAGAAAGACAAAAAAGATGTTTTAGCAGATTGCAAGAACCAGTACAAAAATTCAGGAGACAAGATTTTTGGTACTGTGTACTAGGCATTAAAAATACCCATAATTATTTGAAGCCCAGGTTAAAATCACCTGTTTCAACAGAATCCCTGCTTATCAATACTGATTATTCCCCAGATAGTCCCACTGACTTCTGGCAAAACTGATTTTAGAACTGTTATTTTTAAAATAAAAAAGGTCTTTTTGAAAGGGAAAGCAGATTCATAAGAATCTTTTATTTTTATTTCTTTTCTTTGTACCATCTTATATTCCCCTCAAATAATTGAAACAAGCCGCTTCAACGCCCCAAATTTTTAAAGATAGCATTGGGGGCTAGTAGGATATAAAAATCTGGAAAACAAAACTTCTGAATGAAAACTCTGAAAAGCTTCACTTTCCAAAAGTGTATTTGGAAGTAAGAAATTATGAACTTCTAGTTGTTGTTAAAAACCAAACTAAAATATCGTAAGATGTGTTGGGAAAAAAAACCAAACTAAAAAATTGTAAGAACATTTGAGGCACTGGAAAATTTTTTCACTTCTTTAAAATATTTTTGTGTCCTATTATATTTTGGGAAAAATACTTGTGAAGTTCTGACTGATGGAAATAAAGGGATATAGGTCTATCCTTTCCTCAGGAGCTCGGTATTTTCTACTTTTATCTTTCAGAGAATTACTGATCATCCTAGATAATACAGAGACCATGAATTGAAACGAATATGGCATGCAGTCTTAAAGACCTCTGTTAGGTCCAAGCTTGTGGGAGTTTTATATGTCTGTGAATCTACTGGTTCTAAAGAAACCTCTCCAAGCACATACCAGACCAATGTGACCAGAACAAGTCCTTCAGCTTCCAGCGCTGCACTTCCATCTCCTAGTGAGGTCAGCAGGAATTGCAGCTGCTGTGGCCCTCTTAGGACTGGGCCCCCTTTTCTTCACACAAAGAATTTTGTTGAAATAACAACAAAGAAGTTTTGAGATTTGGTAATCGACATACGTCGTACCATTTCAACATCGGTTTTGCGCATCCATTTCGAAGGCAGCCTAGATGTTCAGCCAATGATGCAGCTGGCCCTTTTCCAACCTAAACAGCATGACCTCTTTAGCTTTACCATTCTTGCAGGCTCTCATGGATTTGGAGGTAATGTGCAATCAGGTACGTGAGACCATATTACATCTTGGCAAATTTCTCCCCCTGGAAAATGAAAATATTATAGTCGTAGGACATTATAATTATTTTCAGTGCAGTTAAATTTAAGGAGTGAATTAATCCCCAGTGTAATTCTATTGATTTGAACAGAGTTATACAGGAACGAATGTGGTCTCAGAGAATTACATCCATAAATATAGTAAGTTACAGAGTTGCTATTTCTGTATATTAAATCCTGATCCTAAATTCTGCTCGCAGTTACACATTTTACTTTGGAGCTACTCTACCTGTGTTAAATGAATTACTCTTAATGAAATATCTGTGTAAATAAGACAAAAAAATCTAGCTCTGTAATTAGAACTGTGTTCCCTGAAGAAGAGGAGGATATGTGCCCCACATCCCACACAGTTGTCATCCTTTAATTCCATGACAAGTACTCAATGGCAACATCTAGAGAGCGGAGCTTTGTGGTACTCTGATTGCCAGTTTGGCAGGAGAGAGGGAGGAGAGGACAGACACATTGATGGTCCCATGGAGATGCTCCAGATTTGGATCTGGGATGCGCTCCCAGGTCCCAGAGTACAGACATAGCCAAACATACAAGCCTTGCCCTCCCACCCATTTGATACCACTGTTCAATAAGAGTGTCTTATTTGTTTTTTAATCTTAATGGAAGTCTTAATTATTGGACAGCTGTGGTCTGCACGAGTTATTTTTGTAAGAAGAAACATTTGGAAATTTAGGCTGTTCTCTTAAACTCCTGACATCCTTGTTAGTTATGGTAGAAATGCAGACGCCTGTTGAGGAAAGATCAGTCCTGGAGCATAGTTAACCTTCAGCAACCTATTCATGCACAGATCCGGAGTACTGTGAAAGAAATCCATCCTCAAGATGCCCACCAACTTTTTTCATTCATGGAATTATTATACTGTTTTGCAAGACAAGTTTCACTGGGACCATTGTTTTAGCTTGAAGAAAATCTTCCTCTTCACCTCTGCAAGCAGGAAATTAAACCTCCTGTGAGAAATCACTTGGCAGAACATTACTGGAAATAGATGATATCCAAGAGATCTTTGACACATCTCTGTGTAAGCAAAGGCTTCTTTTCTGTTGTGTCATTCAGGAACCAGCAGGGAAGCCTCCAAACCTTGCCTTCATGGGTTGCCACCAAGTCTTTCCACCTTCTTTTCCCCCACATACATGCCCAGTATCTCTACAAACTAACCTGAATATAATCAGGTAGTGATAAAGATTCAAAGAGAAAGTGTGAAAGAGTAGGAGAGATTTATTGGTTAGAGTTGATGGCAGAAGGAGAGAAAAAAAGAAAGAGAAAGAACGACTAATGAGCAGAGACCTATATGAGAAAAAGCTATGTAACAGTATTCCCAGTGATTTTTAGGGATAGGATGGAGTACACTATCGGGTGCCATATAAATGAACCAAGGTAGATAATAATCATCTATCTCCTTGTCCCATGGCTCAAATAAAGTTATTAAGAACCTGATTACTCTCTTGCACATTTGGGAGAGCCTCACATGAGTTGATTTAGGGGAAGAGAGTTTTCAGTGGGTTATTTTATGTGCTGTAAGTTTTCACATCAATCAGTGCTGAGTTTCCTATCCCCTGTGTGTTCAGTCATTGTGGGGGAGAACATAAATTAAGTGCATGCCCATAGCTGCTCTATCCCATGGTGAAAGTTTGTAAACTAGGCAATGTGTTGGGTTTTTTTCTGTGCACATTATTCTTCTTCTGTGGGGGAAGCTGAGCAACAAAACATGCAGCTTCTCACTTTCCTCTAAGATTTGAAGATCTCTTTTTAAGCATCTGTAAAGCTGTGGAAACAGTTCACCTACTTGTAAGTACGTGGCTTGACAGGAGGCCTGTGAACTGGATCAGGCAATTCACTCCAGGCAATTCTCAGAGATCGTGTACTTTGTATGCTGGGGAACTGAACAGGGACTGAAGGAGATGCGAACAGCATTATAGGAAACAGATGATGTCCAAGAGGTCTTGGGCTTGTCCTCATGTGAGTACTTGCCCTAGTACCTGCTGCTATACTCCCAAAGGGAAGCTGAGGCTGTTCTGTGAAGCAGCATAATTGGCTGTACCAATGCCCAGGCCTATAGTGATACCCAAAACCAAGTGCCTGGCACCCAGAATTAAAATACTGAACTCTCATTGCCCTCTTTGCAAGGTTAGGTAGTGGGGGAATGACTGACACAGTGAGGTTCCCAGTTGTCTGCCTTCCTTGGCAATACAGTCCTTGTAAATTCTGGTACTCTTTGTTTGACCTTACATCTCCTCACTGCAAACAAATTTCTAAAGGCTACCATTTAAAAAAGAACATAGAAAGCATAGAAACACATCACCTGCAGAAGCACAGAATACAGCTTATAAATGATAAGCACCAATACAATTGATAAAGGAAGGGTATTGATAAAAATAAAGTAATTTTGGGTGGCATTCATCTCTTCTAACCTGAGATATCTGAAACTGAGGTACTGCAGCTACATTAGTTGTCTAGATTATTAACTTCTCCAGTAGATTTTTTTTGTTGTTCACAGTATGCGTACAGTATACACATAGTGTGCATGTTTCTCTACATGTTCGTGTGTGTGTCTGCATACATATGAGGAAACCCAAAAACATAGATATATGACCTGTCTGCTGTGGCCCTAACCAAGTCCAGCTGCTCTAGTTTTCTTCTAAAGTTTGGCCAAGTTTCAACCCACAGGTGGACAGCAGCAGATTTCTCTTCAGTTTCTCCTTGGGTTTCTCATTGCTACTCACCATTACGTTCCGAGAAAGAGGTTGTTATTATATAACTATTAGCTTTTTGTGGGAACTACTTGAATTAAATCTTTACTACACTCTTGCATTGATTTTGCTATGACCTACAATTTGTCAAATCATTTTTTCCTCCGTGACAAGCACAACGCAGCAGGAGATCTCCAGAAAGGGCAGATTTCTTCCAGACGGCATTTCGGTATTCGGGAGGAGGACTTTACTGTGGTTCTAGTGAGCAACAGGTTATATAATCACTGAAAATTTACATTCCTGCTTCTGCTTTTTCTCTAGCATTTGGGGAATATTTTACAAACTGCTAGAAGGGAGGAGGTATTTTTAAATCACATCCATTTTAACAATTTAGAACATTTTAATCCCAGCCACTGACCTTGCCAGAACACTGATCTGAACACTCCAGAGCATTAGCAAAAGATATATGCAGAGATGAATTTTGCAGCATGAGATCATCCATAATACTAAACTTCCCACCACCAGCACAGACACACAAATGCAAGCAGACAAATGCATGCTCACATTTTTGTATGCTTTATGTATTTTCATACTTTTTAAATAACAACATGGGGAAGATTTCAGGGAATAGAGAAGCAGCTAGTCTGGATAAACCATCAAGGTGTAACTCGCAGACTGTGGATTAGGATGTATCTTCTACCAAAATGACTGGTGCTTTGAAGGCTGGAATATTTCACTGCTGGTTTGAGAGAGAGTAAGAAAGCAGTGGCAGAGGGTGCTCATTTGAATAATGCCCTAAATCAGTCCCATATGTTGACCCCGTGACCAATCCTTGCTGGCAAAAAAATCAAAACAAATCAGTGGTATTTTTCAAATGGCTTCCAAGTAAGAGTCTGCATTCACCTAGGCCAGGGTACACACACATGGAGTGCTTTGCACCTGCATAAATAAGACATTGTCCTTTATTGATAGCAAGGAAAAAAAACTATGTTTTGATCCATGCATAGAAAAATAATTGTATATAGAATGAATACAGCTTGACCAAAGTATTAGACATGGTTGTATGGATACCCTTTTATTTTTCTACCTCTAATAAATAAAGCATTATATAAGTCTGCAATTTTATTCTATGTGTGCTTTGGAGGGAATTGAGAGAGACTGGCATTTAGCCACCACCTTTGCTGAATACTCATCTCCCACCTAAGACAAACTGAAACACACTGAAGTTCAATGTGCAAAGACTGAACAGGAACTGAGCAAGCCTCAAAATTGGTAATTTATTGATAGATGTTTCTATGTGTAAAGATTGTGCCGTTCAACGCTCCTCACGCAACACAGCAAGAACACAGTTTCCTTTCACCAAGGCCAAGGCCAAGGCAACATCTGCCACCGAAAATAAAGTGAGGTATGGAGAAAAGACCAATGTGGTGAAGAACCAGGAAAGACTCCTCAAGAGCTGAGCCTGCTGCTTCTGGTACATGGGGAGACCACAGTCGATGGGAGCAGAGAACGTGGCTGCTGGGAGAGGCTGCCAGCACACACACTGCTGCCCCTCTTTCAGCAGCAGCTGCTAACTTGCTTTTATGGCTTCGTCATGGGTGAAGTAGGCTTGGCAACAGCTTGTTTATCTTTCCTGAGAGTCCCTAGGCAAACTGAGCTTCTGCCTAGAGCTAGACCTGCGTTTTGAGGCATTTCCTTGTAGCTACAGTCAAGGATTGTAACACGATACAACCATCATGCTAATTACAGGACATACAACAAAGGAACGATAAAGGTTGGTGCTGTTATAAGGACCTCATAGTCTGCAGGCAGAGGCAACAGATGGAGACAATATATGTGTGGGAAGATCATAAGGGACAGCAAAATGGTTGTAGTCAATATAATAACTGCAGGCCTCTGTAGTCCACTTGCGCTGCAGACTGCGGGTACCTACACAAAGGTGAGGTTTTGAGGGAGTTGAAGGAGTGCACTGTTGTTATGTGGAGAGTCTAGCAGCGATGGAGGCAGTGGACATGCTTATGCTTTTTGCTTGTACTAAAGAACAACTCCAGGAATTTGGGGACCGAGATAAGCCCAAGGGATGGGAATAGTTCATCAGGTCATCAGTCATCCAAGAGTTTCTCTAGATGGCAATGGAAAGCAAGAATCAAAATATGAACCATGGTCTGAAAGAAATTGTCTCTCTTCACTTGAGAGAGAGGCTTCCTGAAACTACAGCTGGGCTGATTTTATCTCTAAGGATCACATCTTGTTTGCTTTCCAATCAATAGATTACATTTCTCTTTATTGAGCATATGAAGATTTTGCATCACCTTCATAAGTGCTCTAGAATACTTTCAAATTTAGCACTACTGCAAATGAAAGAACATAAATACAGCATTTCAAGATGTAAAAGCAAATTACATCAGAACTTCTGCGTTCAGGACTTCTCTTTACCTTCATAGAGAGTAGCTGTGACTGATCGTGATTTTGGTATTGAAAATGGTAAGTCTTGTGTGATCTGAGTGTGTCTGTAAACTTCACCCTTTCCTGCTGAAGCTTACAGCACTCTCCTAATAAGCCTTTGCTTAGTTATTTGCAAACACAGTAACTCTTTCATGCTCCACACCTACGCCGTTCTTTGTGCTGTGTTACTTTATTCCAGTGAGACTTTGAACATTTTGCAATTACTGTGTGAAGAATACTCTTGTTAACATTTTCCAATACCACTTCTAAGGTGGTCTCCCTAGGGGAGAGAGTCAGGTAAGGGTCTCCCTGGGGATTCTCCAGACAGAGCAACATGTGATGCACACGCAGAAAGCCTGATGTGCCCAGGCTGTGTCAGAACAGTTACGGTTGCCCTTTACACATAACTGCAGTGAATCTGCCATGGGCAGGTGAGCAGGACTGCCCAGGTGGTTCATCTGTGCCTGTGCAAGAAGCCTGACACATCCAGCCTGCACTGGACCTGTTGCAAGTTTTCTCTGTATGCAGAAATCCCACTTATCTGGGTCTTTTGTATACCCAGCAGCACTGTCTAGTCACTGGTAATTTTGCCAGGGATCAAAAACCTTGTCCAATGTTGTCATTATTTTCTTTCTGAATAAAATTTGGACTATATGAAGAGGATGTGTCTGTTGAAACACAGGTCTGGGTGTAACTGCACAATGACAGATTGATCTGGCTTTGGTTCCTCCTCAGGAGTGTACTGCTTCCTGGGGGCTGGTTGCTGGTGTCACTGAAAAGCACAGCTTCTGCGTCAACTAATGGGTGTGATAAACCAACAGACAGCCTTCCTGAATCAATTGCTGCCCATATGCTATATAGTACTATATATATTTTACCTAAGAAATGCTCTGCATATCCTAAACTGGGTCAAATGCCTGCTGGATACTCCTGTCTTCTTCACTGAGTGTAGAAGTGACCAAGACAAGTAATTTAGACTAGACGCATAACTCTGAAGTGCCCAAGAATATTAATCCCTTTATTGTTTCTGAAGAAAGTGGGTCATATGTATTCATTCCTTCTCTCCATTTGTTTGTATATGTGTCTGTCACTCCTCCTGCCAGCTATTGGTTAACTCCAACCAAATTTGACAGATGGACAGAAGGTTCAAACAAAATTACATTTCTACAAACTCTATGGAGTCAGTGGCTTGGTAATGGAGGTTAGCCCAGTTTAAGGACGAAACAAAAAGCTGCAGTGTGAGAGTAGTAATTATCTACTTGGTTTGGTCTGCCAGCTGGCCAGTCAGGACACATGCATTACCTGTCCAGTCAGCACTGGAACTGATACAGCTCATACTTCAGCTTCTCTGACCAAAATCCAGTAGACAAAGAGGCATGGGAAAACAGGTGGCATGGAAGAAAACTGCATATATTGCAGAAGTATGAAGTCATAGATAATCTTAGGTTACTGTGGTGAAAGTGCATAGAAAGACATACCTCATAAATCCATATGGCCTCATTAATTGTTCATCACAGAGCAACTTGCACATGAATACTGTGCACATTAATACTGTGGCACATAAATGCCATATTTTAATCATATATACTCAATTATATATTACATATATAATATGCACTCTTGTATTCTATATATAAATATACACTATATATGTACGTGCATGTATACATATAGTGCATATGTACATACTATATATGCTATATATATACACACGTGTTATAGTATATATCATATACTATCTAAGCTACAGTGTAGTAATACACTACATAGCATATATTGTACTATATGCTATTATAATACTCTCTTTTATATATATGTAATATAGGAGCCACATTATTGATCTCCATTCTTTCACAGAATCACAGAATCACAGAATTTTCAGAGTTGGAAGGGACCTCTAGAGATCATCTAGTCCAACTCCCCTGCTGACGCAGGAATGCCTAGAGCACATGCAATAAAATTCATAAACCTGTTTCCTAGAGTTCAGCTCAATGAAAAAGAGAATGACTGTTTAAAAAATATTTGTCCTTTTTTACACTTAATGCAGGCAATACCTGATAGAAAAGTAAAGAGAATGTGAGGAAGGCAAGAAAAACATACCTATCTCAACGACAGATATGGATTGAACACGTTTACAATGATCTCTAAAACTACGCAAGAGGGTGATTCCAAATGGGTTTTCAGGTACTTCTGTCATTTTGTCCAACTTTCCTCAGACGCAGGGCAATGATGCTGATGACCTCAGTGAGAGCAGAAGCAAGCCAGGACTCAGTGCTCTGGAAAAATCCAGCCTTCAGATGACATTTGCTCAAGTGCAGAGGGCCAGCATAGCTGCCTCAAAGCTAGGCATGGGATATGCACCTGGCAGCTGCTGAGAGCACAGGAGAAAGCAAAGAGAGGAACTGTTATATCTGAAATTCTGCCTCTGGGCATGATGGAATAGATAGACATTTGTCTCCTTGTGTTAAAAACTTTCTTTCTTTTCCGCTGGAAATTCCTCCTCTGTAGGATGCGAGGTGCTTCCCTGTGGCTACATTGCGGAGGGAACAAAAAGTTCTGCGTACTCAAATAGCTGTGCTCCCCTAGGTGAAGCGGCTGTTTAACGTTACCCTCCAGATTGCCTCTGCTGCAATGTGAGTCGGATCGGGTCTGGCTGGTTATCAGCTGCTGACCGTGAAGGCAGGGTGGAGAGGGTTTGTTAGAGTCTCAGTCTGCTGCCTGTGGCATGTCTATCCAGGAAAGAAGCCAGGAAGCATTTGAAGGAAAGTATTGAGTTTGGTACTTGCTGGGTGGTCCAATAAGTTTGAGATTTTTCCTGCACCTTATTTCCACTATAATCAGGTTGGGTTTTTTTCCTTCAGTATAATGATTTTCTCTGCCCCAGGCTTTCAGGAGGGGAAAAACGAAGGAGCTGCTGATGGGACCTTTTTGATGTGAGGATCTGATTTTTGAGTTTGCTTGGAATTCATAACCTGGAATGCTGATAAGGTCTACTAAATTTCCCAGGCATCTGGGGAGAAAACAGCAGGTAGATGGAGGTATTGCTTTGTCCCTTTCTCCTGCTTGGATAGCGTGTCTGCGTTGGCTGATTGAGTGTCTGGACCAGGGTTTGTACTGTTGAACTATCATGCTGTATCATAAATAAAATGGTTATTCTTATGGTTATTCGGTGAGGTGGGACATTTAATTGGTTCATCTAATGAATAAATAATAGCCATTTAAAATACGACCAGCCACTTGGCTGGTGTGGGTTGCCAGTCCTAACCAGCTCCCTTTCTTTCTCTGTGGAGGAATGTGGGTATCTTCACCAGGCATTTTCCAGCAGCACGTTTGGGCTCTGAGAGAGCTCCTCTCTTCTGCAGTTCTCACTCCATTTTGTTGCTTAAGTGACTCTGGGTTGATTGCAGCTGCAGTCTTTTCTTTCTTTCTATTTTTTTTTTCCCCATAGAAAAAAGTTACACGTAGCTGTTTCACCCATGTTATAAACCTCTGAAGAATACAAATCTGCTTGCTTGGAGAGGTTTTTTGGCTTGAGTTGTGGTGAGAGGAGTTGAAGTTCACAGCAAATGCTTCTGGCTTGCTAACCTAACACCCTATGGCACCCCTCTGATTTTTAAGATTTCAGTAAGATTAATTTGAAGGGGGAACATTTCATGAGCCTCTTTTAGTAAAACAAATCACTCATGTGACTCTTTTTTTTCCCTTTCTGAACAAGAGCCAGCTTTTTTTTTTTTTTCCTTTGAGAGTAAAGATATATTATAGCTGCACCCATCAACTGCCTCTGTTGATGTCCAACAGAAGATGGGGTTAACAACATCTGGAGTATTATTCATTACTAAGTAATCTGTGAGCTTGTTTCCATTTCTTCTTGAGTCAGGAGGTCTGACAAAAGTGAATGGTCACAGCCCAGCCAGGCTGTTTTGCAACACTGAATGTAAAGTGCACTGCCCTCACATCAGATAAGGTGCCATTGTCGATTTATTTGTACTATGCAAAGTTAGATTCTGTGAAGCAATATAAGAAGTGACATCTACGTTGCATGAAACAATAGGACTAATTCTATTCAGGGGGACAAAGGACCATTCTGATCACAGCCAGAAGAGCTGAGCTGTTTGCTGTGAGAAATGCCCAGTGCTGGGATCAGCCCCCGCGAAGAGGGCTCCAGATTTGGCCCAAGCTGTGAAGCGGGTGGCAGATTCACCCCGGGATCCTCAAAAAGAACAGGAAGCTTTTATGTATGCTGTAATTCTGCGCCTCTACCCTGACACTGACGTAGCTTCCACGGTGCAGCGACTCCCTGAACGACTGCACTGCGGTGCTTGCTCAGACATCAGCCCTTTCTGAGGGCCAGAGCACTACTGCACTGTTGTTGTAGGGTCACAGCAGTGCAGCTGTTTTAGTGCGTGCCTGGGGTGTCTTTCCCTGGGGACAGAAGGATCGGGATGAATTTGCAGCATGGGTGAAGCCCAGGGCAAAATTTGCTTTGACTTCAGTAAGGTAGGATGTTTGTCCCTAAAATTAAAATCAGAAATATCATTTAGAAGGAGTGAGGAGGCACCCTTGTAAGAGTGCTCTTCTCACAGCCAGCTACCTCGCCAGCCTCATTAGTTTCTCCTCTTTTGATGTAATTTCTTCTGATTAAGAAATGAAAAGATTTGTACCTCTGCAAATAGAGGAGTGAACCCAAAAATGGGTTCCACAGGCACTGTTCGTCACTCTGGGAAATGTTAACCACCACGGCTTACTCACTCTCTCCCAACACCCTTCTGCCCTCCTCACAGGTCGTTTTGGTCTCCTTAAGCTCCTCACATAGCAGAACCTGTGTTAGACACTAGGTAGTAACACCGCCTCGGTATCTGAAACATCTGAAAATAGGCATGGCATAAAAATAAACCAAAGCATGGGGTGTCCACCCCGTGAAAAGAAAAAGTAACACTGACAAGCAGACAGAAAATCCGGCACACTGCTGTTTGGTACAGGGCATGAGAACAATTAGCAGTTTAATAAAATATGCTGCAATTGCCAATCCCCTTTTGTGGTCACAACCACAGCTTAACAAAACATTTGGAAAAATCAGTTAGCTGGTTTTTTGGTGTTTTGTTTGTTTTGGGGGTTTTGGCTTGGGTTTATTTGGGGGGTTTGGTGTTTGGGTTTGAGTTTTTTGCTTGTTTGTGTTTTGTTTTTTTTTCTTTTTTCAAAAAATCAATAGCACAACTAAATTATATTGGGGAAAAAGGCACTATGATTTTGCTGTGGCAGTGAAAAGTTCATGTCAGGAGGCAAGTTACACAGCACCAGCACAGCAAGAAAAACCTCTTATCTCCCAATTTTGCTGAATGGTTTGGGTCTACTTTTCACTGCGCATGTTCTGCAGATTTCCTCAGTTCAGTTTCACTGAGGTGGTGCAGGGAGATTTCAGTCTTCCTTTGGGAAAGGGACATTAAGCGAGATACAGAGCAAAACTGGTTTCTTGGGACTCAGGTAAATTGAATCTGTGAATCCAATAATTTCCTCTTAATCAACGCAGAATATTTAACTTCATGTATGTAGAATACTGGGTTTTTCTGCTTTGTCTCTGTCCCATCCCATCCCACACCATCCCACTGAACAGTATCTAGGTTGAGAAGCAAACAGAGAATTTTTAACGCAAATCCGTGGGTACTCAGTTTTCACCCATTTTTCTTCCCCAGCATAACAAAAGACAACGGACCCGAGGGCTGCAGTGGCACCCTTGTGTTGCTGCCCTTGTTCAGCCTGTTTGAGGATGTGTGAAGCTTGTCTGCTTTTCCTAACACCTTCTCAGTGCCAGCTCTCACTTTTCTCCACGCCTGGCAAAATTAAAACCAGTAATGTCTTTACATGGGGCTGATCCAAGGCCTGGGGATCCCTCCCCTGCCTGCAGCTGGGTCCCAGCAGGCTTCTGGCCACCATGGGTCAGCTGGGTTCCCAGAAGCTGTGCCAGTAGCTTCAGAGGGAGTGGCTGCTAGCTCTTCATACAGGTTTTTCCCAAAAATATCTTTGGTACTTGCTCTGAGAGCTAGTGTTCAGATATCTTCTTCAGCAAAGGTGCTGCCAACCATAACAGTAACATAGACCCACCTCTTCTACAGTACTTTGCAATGCTAGATTTTGAAGTAGTTGACCGAGGATGCAAGCAAAGCCACAGCAGGTGTGGGATGGGAAGGATGCATGGCATCAGCATGCTCTGAGGTGATGCCAGGCAAAGGCTGTCATGTCTGAAGCCACAAACATCTCCTCTGGCATGACTGCTGCTCAAGGAGAGGGATGATAGGCCAGCACAAACAGTGTGAGCACAGGGGGACATCTGCAGCCATTAAAAGTGTGAAGGCAGACTAGGATGGGTCCAGATTTACAGCTCTAGAGATCAGCAATTATCCTTATTTTTTAAAAATAAGGCAGTGTAAACACTTTCCCAGGTTTTGTGAGCAACCCAAAAGCACAATTGAGGCCATGACTCCTGCCTCTCAATTCCCAAGACAGCATTCGTTTTACTGGGCAGCACCTTTGACACCCTGCCTTGTGTCCTGATAGGAAAATCCCCTTTTATTCGAACATTATTGCTTATGAAGGGAAATTCAAAGCACAGCTTTCAGAATTGGATGACTGTATAATTTAGTAGGACCTTGATTTAGACAGGTATTTTATTGTAGTGGGGACAAAGTGCAATTTTAAGATGTCCACCACATAATACAGGCTTTATCTTCAGTGGTCTGTGCTGTAGTCTTTAAATTGTAATTAGATGGGAAACATGCTAACACTGTGCAATGCTCAGCTTCCAATAACAAGTCCCTGTGTAGGCATAAATTAAGTAGCAAAATAATGAGGCATAGTTTCTTTGGTGAAATCCCTTTGTCCAATGAAGCACTGCTAAAGTCAGCAATGATGATTTCTACTCCAGAAACCAAGGCATGCAAAACCTGCTCTAAGCAGCGAATTCACTCTGGGAATAGTGACAGTCGTTCGTTTTTCATACTTAGGGTGAAGAGTTTTCTTGCTACTAGAAATCTCTGGCAGACCTCACCAAAGAGACTGGGTATTTATTAGTGTGAACACTGCCAGCAACCTCCACCTTCAGGATCTGAAATCCTTGCAATGCAGGTCCCTAGTTACCATTTATAGGCCAAAAAATTCAACATTGCCATTTACTTCAGTCACCAAATCATAGAATCATAGAATAGTTTAGGTTGGAAGGGATCTTAAAGAGCATCTAGTTCCAACATCCTTGCCATGGGCAAGAACACCTTCCACTAGACCAGATTGCTCAAAACCCCATCCAGTCCAGCCTTGAGCAGTTCCAAGGATGGGGCCTCCACAACTTCTCTGGGCAACCTGTTCCAGTNTATATTATATAAATATGTTCTTATATAACATATTGTATAATTATGTTATATAACATATAACATAAATATGTTATATATTTTTATATGTTTATTTCATATTTGAAGGACTCCTGTGAAGGACAAAGGAGGACTGCATTTCTTAATGCAACAAAACCACATTGTGATGAAGAAGCAGTCATGTGGACTTCCCTGCCTTTTCTGTGTTATATAATCTACCATACATGTTTGCTAGGAAAAATAGCACGAGAGAGGAAGAGGTACACCAGGTGTTAGTAAATGAAGCATACAAATTCCCAGGACACTAGCTCTCCTTTTTTAATTATGCTGAGAAAAAAAGTGCAGTGCTTATGAAAGGGGACGAGTTGATGATAGAGGAGAACAATACTATTACTTTTCTGTGGGACTTTTCCAGTACAAGAGGCAGGTGTACTCGAATTCATGAATTTTTGTTCATTATTTGTTCCTTTTTTTTTCATTTGGGCCTTTCAGTGAAGTTATGATCCGTGGTAAAGAGTAAGGGTTGTACCAATAAAAAGCCTTCTGTTTAAAAAGAACTAAAACTATGCCCCTTTCTGTTACAAGGGAATACATCAGCATTAACAAAGCAGTTTAACATTCCCACTGTTGTTGTAAAAGATAAATATTTTTTGCATAGGGCAATATAAATGTAGCCTAAGTTAGATATAATTAGTCATAATTTCCCCAATAAATTGTTTGTGAAAAAAAAAACCTCTTTAAAACAACTCTAAAACACAAGAAGAAAAGAAATATTGCTGAAGTCTAAGATGCCAGGAAATGTGTTTCAAAAAATCAGATGTTTTTATAATGCATAGTGTTCTTTGCAAAAAAATAATCCCCACTGCTCATAAAAATGATGAAATGATACAGTTGCAGAGAGTTTGCACACCCTCTTCCTGCATACCCATGATTGCATATTTAACCTCAGCATTAAAAAATGTGAGAGAGTTAGAGGAATTTTTTCATTCTGTTGCTGTTCAGGCAAACATGCTGTTTCCAAGATATATTTATATTATAAAGGTTAGTTCCAAAGTGCTCAATGTCCACAGCAGGGTTCAGATATTCAGAAGAGCAAACCATAGTTTCCACTACCTCAGTGGAAGGCAGTGGGTACTGAGCAGTCCTGGAAATCTGGCCAGTCAATTTAAATACCTAATTTAGGTAACTGAGTCTTGGTGCTGAGTCCTTTTGCAGAGCTCTTTTACCAGGTCAAAAAAATTGAAACTAGAACTTGTACCTTGAATCCTATGTGCAGTTCTTTTTCCCCATTTCCAAAATAAAAGAGTAGAAAGAGAAAAATATGTCGAAAATTACAGTGATGTGCAAAATTAGGCAATGACTTCTATTGAGTGAGACAGACTAGAAGTATCCATCTTGGAAAAGAGAAACTTAAAGGGATATATGATAGAAAAATAAAACGTCATGAGCCGTATGGAGAAGATGAACCATGAATGGTTATTCACTAATTTTTAATAGTCCAAGAACTAGCAAGTATCAGATTAATACATTCGTGGGAAAAAACAATCTACCAAGAATTATCAAGCACAAAGGTGCAGCTTTTTATTTCAGAGGTCTTTAAACTGCAAACTGCTGAAAACTGTGAAATATACCGGGAAAAAGGTCATGGTAAGCTTGTTCTGTTTTTCCTTAAATCTCTGTGACCAGCTACTGTCAGAGATATGGTAGTGGCCTTCATGGACTTTTGGCTGGACCCAGTGCAGCAGTTCTAGTTCTTATAAATGGTTAGGCAATTCAAATAGCAGGGAATCAGACTCATGATGCAAGAGGTCACTTCATCTCTCTGCAGTTCATGGCTGAATAAATAGGCGATCAGTGAGTAGGAGTTGAGAGGTAAATTAACTTTTGTATTCAGCACTGGGAGAAAGATACTACAGCATCGCATCATATCCACTTCTGGTAACTGTAGTTTTAAGAGGGTGTCAAGAACTTGGAGGGAATACAGAAAAAAGCCACCAGAAAGAGTGGGATTAGGCTTTGCCAGTAAGAATTTGTCTGTTTACTTATCAAAGAGAGAAACAGAAGAATTTATCAACACTTTGGAAAAAAAGAAAAGAGAAAGAAAAAAGTCAGTCACTCAAGGGCTTTTTAATCTACAGAGAAAATAAAGAAGAGCTGAAAATTAAATCCACAAACATTCAGACTGGAAATAATGCAGAGCCAGGGGAAGGGAGGCGTTTTTTAGTTGTTTTGGTTTGGATTGGGTTGGTTTTTTTCCCTCCCCAGACTTAAGTATGTTAAACCATTAGAGAAAATTACAAAAGAGGTGGTGGATTTTCCACCTCTTAATGCTTCCAAATAAAGACTGTTTTTCCAGTCAAGCATGTTATTGGATTTTATACAGGGTTAACAGATTAAAAACAACACCACACACACAATTATAATATATAGAAAGATAGCCTATTTCTTCTAATGGGCCTGCCTAGTGTTGTCAAATTGGTGACTATAAAATATCCCTCCTCCTGTATGCCTTCTCCTCAGTTCTTCCCTCCAGCCACATACAGCCCACATCTCTTCACTTATCCTGAACAGTGAACAAATACTTTTAAACTCCAGGTTCTGTTTCATGGATTTATGTAATCTTCATAAATGGCTTTCCATATGTGTCTACCCTGGCTGATTGTTTCTGGAAGGGATGAACTTCCATAAGTTCATGATGAACTTTGCAGATTGCACATGGCTGAAATGGATATCCATCTCTACCAGCTAGGATACATTCTTCAAATCACTGAGCTGTGCTATTAAAATCAGTTGATATTTTAGTTCGCTGTTATTCCTGTAAGTTTGAATGATAGGCAGCAGAGCCAACTTTGTTTGGACTAATGAGCTAATTAGCTAGTTGTCTGTGTAGCTGCATCTCCTCTACTGGGGAAGCACAGACACATAGCTGCTTGTAATTCTGCTAACTTCTTCAGTAAAATCAGTGACAGCACCAGGAGAAGTCAGAGTTCCTATTCTTTTCTTGTTTGGTATTAATAATTAAATGTAACATTCAGCAGTGTGGTCAAGCCAGGATGTAGCTCTTCTGGCCTCTCTGTTACGCAGACCTTCGTATTACATGGAGTAAAGTTAATCACAAGATCATGGTAAAACCTTAAGGTCCTCTTCAAGGGGCCTCAAAGGATCATATATTCTGCTCTTCTACTCCATGTCAGAAACAGCTATACAAACTATATCTTTCCTAGAAGATATCTGTCTGAAGGCCTCAAGTTAAAGAGGCTCTGGAACCTCCCCACACTTACACCTTTGCCATGGATATTCATCTTGGAATCACTACTTCTTCCATTCAGGAAGTGAAAAAAGACCCATTCCTTTCAGGATTTTCAAGCTGCTGCTTTCTGGACCCTTTCCTGTAGGCCCACATCTTCTTTGAAGCAAAGCTGTAGACTAGACTCCAGCAAAGGCCTTTCAAACCTGAAGGGAATTGAAGGATCATATCACATCACTTTTAGGCTCTATTCAAGTTTATACCCCCTCAGTGTGACATTCACTTTTTTTCAGCAAGCATGTTCAGCTTCCAGTTCATCATAAATCCTTTTTCTTTTTTACCCTTGTAGATCTGCTGTCTAGTCAATTATTCCCCATTGTGAACTTGTTTTTCCACCTAAGTGTAGAAATTGGTAATTGTGCTTATTGTCTTCACATAGAATTATCCTATTTTAGACCATTTCTCCATTTACTCTGTATCCTTCTGAATTTTACTCCTGCCTTCAGCATAGGTATGAACTTTTGAATTATCATGTCATCTACAAATGTAATAACTCTGTTCTATCCACCATCCAGCTTACTTACAAGAGCACTAAACAGAGCCTGGCCAGGACACAGTCCTTTGCAAACCCTCTTCATTCATTCTTCCCATGGGAGAGTGAAAAATTATGAGTCTTTTGGAAGATTTATCTCAACAGCTTCCATGTACTCTCAAGGCTGTTCTTTCCTAGACTTGCTTGGTGCATAGCACAGTGTCAAATGTCTTATTACAGTCAAGATATATGGTTCTGTATCTACTGTTACTACACCATCCAGAAAGTTTATTACCATTCTATGGAGGCAAATTAGATTGTTCTGCTCCTGATGAGTCTATACAGTTTGTTACTCAACTCATCTTGCAAAGACATGCCTGCTTATTATTTCCAGTATTTCCTAGACACTTAAGATAACTGAATAATCTATACCTTCCTTTCTTTTTTGAAAAACTAAATACGACATTTTCTAGCCTTCCACTACCTTGTGTGTCCTCCACTATTTCTTAAGCTTAGCTGCTAATGCTTCTGAGATTGCTGCAGCCAATTCTTTAAGTATTCTAGGATGAAGTTCACTAAGGCCACTCAAACTGATGTACCTAATTTCAGAACTCTCTAACTTGCTACTTGCTTGTTCTAAGCTGAGATACTACTTCCTCACAGTGGTTTGAATTATAGCCATCTCTTCACAATTGACCTGGTTTCTCCTTTTGAAACAGAGAGATTTAATACTTTGATCTTCTCTGGGTGGAAATACATCACTCTCCTCTCCTTCACCAAAAAAGTCACTCATTATTACAGGGCATCAGCTTCTCCAGGCCACAGCATGCAAAACAGTGGTGCTCCCAAGACAGCACTAGTGTGGCTTTCTGTCACCTACTTTGTGATTTTAACTACCCACAGGCATATTTGCAGCTGGATTACCTTGTGCCTCTTAATCCACAGTAAAATACCTCATTATAACATAACATAACATAACATAACATAACATAACATAACATAAGCAAGCCTTCTTGTTTTTTGTAAGTTTTTTACTTGCATTACAGACTACGTGAGCTCACTTACATGGAAGAGTTGAGTGGGGCTTAGGTCCCTGGACTAGAGAATATCCAGTTACTTGTAATAAGGACAACAGCATCAATCCAAGAGATGCAGGGAAAACCCTGCCTCAGTACACTTTATTGCCTGGTGACTACATTAACAGGGTGGGAGGCCTGGGAGGCTGAATACCTGCTTTCCCGCTCCATTTCAATCAACCAAGAGGCGGAATTTTGATCTTCATCTCTCACTTCTCAAATGAGCACTCTGAAGTACTTGGCTACTGCAAATACAGATGATGTTTCTCCCCCTCAATTTTAGCAAGAAAGGATTTCTGTGCTTTAGATATCTGACCCCAGGAAAGAAGTCATGCTTTGGAGGCCATTTGGAAACAGTCATGTTTTTTTTATCCTTGACTGTATCTGGGCTAGGGACTGAGCACATTGCTTTGGCTGTCCCTCCACTTTCCTGCCAGCAGATGGGCTAATGTGATTTACACTGTTGAGGTCCCCAGGTCTTTCAGTGCAAGGTGGTAAGTGAAGCTGTTGGTTCAAGTGGGCAATAAATCAACTAACAGTCATTTGATTCTGATAATCTAGATAATCCTAAAACAAGTCATGATCAGTCAGTCCCTGCAGTGACTCCTCTGCATGGATGAAGCAGAAACACACACTGAGGCTTCCAGATGGACTGGCTATGCATCTTCTGCAGAAAGCAAAGGTAAAATTTGAACTCTAAAGTGAAAGCCTCTATCATACTTGATTTTAATGTGATTAGACCAGTGAATAATGACTTTCTGAGAGAAAAAAATGCGTTTGTAGGCCCAGACTCCTGGTGTTTACTAGGAGAGCAGTACCTTGCCTTAAAGCAATGGATCCTTCCACTCTATCAGTAACTTCTTGGGAAGGGTCTCTCAGCTCAGCAGCAACCTTTCCTTTACTCCCATGAGGCTGAAATCTTGTGCCAGTATCATCTGAATTGATGAGAAAAATAACTGCAGGGTTCATGCTATCTGCATGGAAAGCATAACTCATGGGCCAAGCAGCTCCCTGGAGAAGATCTGTTGAAACAAGTAGAATCATAGAATCATCCAGGTTAGAAGGGACCTCTAAGATCATTGAGTCCAATCATTAACCTAACACTGCCAAAACCACCACTAAACCATGCCCCTGAGCACCTAAGTGTAGCTAGCCCCACAAAGGACTGTAACCTTTTTTTGTAGTGCTATAGAGTTTCTTCTACAAAAGCCCAACACTTTCAAGGCTACAGCTCTGTAAAAATTTAATCTACCTTTTTTGCGTTTAATATCATGTTTACCTCAGTGTATTCATCTAAGGGAGAAACTCCCACCATGCTGAATTCTTAAATTACTAGAAAAACAGGTGACTTATGAAACTAGACATCTGCAGCTAGGTGTATGGTTTAGATGCATTTTTTTGCAGAAAACGTGTTACTTAGTTAGACCTTTTTGCTGAATTCTAGGAGGATAATTTTATTATTCTCTCTATTTGTACAGGTTCATATAACCATTAAGTAAAATTCTTATGAACCTAGAGAAAAAGTATGATACCTTTTAGCATGGGCTTGTGCCAGGGAAAGTGGAAGATGATGAATATATATATATATATGCATAGGATATGTAAAAGAAATAAAGAAAGGAAGTCCAGCAGAAGAGAGGAGTTTTTAACATGAATGCAAGTGAAGAAAACAAAGACTGAAACTAGCTGCCCCATGAATGAACTACAAATCCTTCATCTTCATGGCAAATGCTTTTACTATGACTTCAATGAACAAGTTCCTGCACAGCCATACTCTGTGTAAGCAGCCCACATCACTGCGTGACTTACATGGCTGAGGCATCCAACACATCACTGTGGACAGTGGGCTTGTATTGCTAAAGAACAGGGAAAGAAGGGTTATATTAGTTTTGTAACTGAAACATGAGGCTGGATAATCCTGGAAAACCCTGGGGAAAGATCACGGATGCAAGACTAGGCATCAAGTATATGTTTTGTAGGAAATGTTTTGGACAGTCAGTAAAAGCCTGGCAATCTAAACCAAAGCTGCCAATAGGAAAACACAGACATTTGTGAATGTCTTCTTTTTTTTTAAATGATTCCAATTCTTTCCACAGTTTTGTTTTGATGTTTTCTGAAGTAAAAGTTTGTTTTCTGGGCCCTAATAACTTTTCACTTTGAAATGAGAATCTATACTAAAAGTAATGGTTTGAATCTGGTCAGAATGTATTCTGGGCTCTTCATATACAAAAATATTTGACTTTTCCTTGTGATTTGGGATGGAAAAATAGCCTGCAGTATCATATAATGTAGCACGACAAGGAAACTCTTTCCTAGACAAATTTAGGAAATAATGACGCATTCAGTACTTTGCTCTGTGACTAATTTCCTATATGATCTCTTACAGTTAAAATAATACCTTGTAACTGAAAATATCTAAGGTAATTATGTGGAATATAAGTTTCCATCGTATGAGGGATTTTGCAGGGAATTGTTCAAGCTATGTCCAAAACCCAGTTGTTTTACTCAGAAGTAACAGAGCAAGTTACAAGACAGTATCTCTGATCATGAAAAAAAGAAAAAGATGTTTAACTAGTTGATTGATGAGAAATGCAGAAAAATAAATACGTGCAACATATTTTCAGATAACAGGGAACCCTTGCTGAGTAAGTGACTGTAGCAGTTAATACTCTTTAATTCATTGGAAAGGGTGAATCACATTTATCTAAACTTCTGCCATTGTCAGTAAATGTAATTCTCTTTTCCATGTCATTTAAAAACAAGAATTAAAGATCTCCTTAATTTTTCACAAGCCTTAATGTAACAATACTGAGCAGAAGTCAAAAATATTTAGGCAGCTTTTATGGAATAAGTGTGATGGTCCTGGCTGCTAGGCTGAAACATGCTCATACGGACCTTGTTCCTGCACAGAGGGAAGTTTTATCCGTGCACCCACCCTTTTTATTGAATGATTTCCCTCTCTCAAATGAATTGCTATTCTAAAAACATTTCCTAAATCCACATGATTGCCTTAAGGACTGTGCCCATTTTTGGGGATGGCTACAGCAGAAAAGTGTGTGCCTCGTGCACTCGCCACCTACTGTGATGAGGGATGGCAAGATGCAAAATGGGCCAGAGTTCAGCTGGCATAAAACAATAGCAGAAGTTTTGAAATCAGTGGATGTCTACTGATTTATATCAGCTGTTCAAAAACTGAGGCAAAAGCCCTGCTTCCAGCTAGCTGAATTTTGGAGATGTTGTCTGGAGTCAGTTCTGCAAGACAGGTTTCTCTCTGTTAACTTCACAGCGTGATGGGGGGAAGTGAAATAAAACAGTTAAATGTGAATCTTATCCCAGTCCAGCTCATCTGTAATTCTAAATTACATTCTTCTGTAGCCTTTTCACTCCCTGTTGCAGTGTTTTACCAGCATTTTACAACTACAGGTGATGCATGCTTATGAAAATTTTGAGGCAGAGAAAGAAAAAGGTTGAAATAAAAAATCCAAAATCTGCAAAGACCGGTATTTGAAAGGCACAGGCCTATTGGAAGAGCTTGTGCAAGTGGCTGAGCTTAGTCGTATCATGCAATGTCTGGTTTTTGCGCAGGCAGCACTGCTGAGGTAAGAAGATTTTAGGGTTCTCCGTGTCCCTGCCAGCTCTCCTGTACATGCATGGACAAACCCATGCCTGGGTGACAGAGAGGCATGACTTTTTGTTTTCTGTAGTCATTGAGACCCACATTCAGGTCTGGTCAAGTCATGGGAGACTATGACCGTAAGAAAGGGCAAGCACCCTTAAAACCCAGCTGACTTGGTGAACACAACAATACCAAGGGCAGGGAACCCTGGAAAAGTGTTTGGAAAATAGCCTTTGGACCCTGCTGTCATCATTGCTACATAACAGACGCAGGGTCGAATCTGCTGCCTTTGTTCCTGTAAAGATGGAGTTTGCCATTGTATTTTGTCCCATGATTAAATTCAGTCTGAGAATGGCTCTGATAATTGTGCCCTTGACAAACTGACCTAGATGGGAGGCATCGGAGTGGCTTATACTGCATTAAAGTCTATGAGTTGTTTATTTGTGTTCCTAACATTAAAATTATTTCAAACTCGATGTTAACAGCTTCACAAAAGTACTAGGAATGACATTCCCACCTGCAAGAGTCAAGCTAAAACAGATGTTTCCAGAGCAGTTTAAACTTGGACTTGGAATAGAGGCTACCTATCCAATTCTTGTGGTCTCTTCAGCAAAATCTGTCACACTGTAAGGAGAAGCCAAAATCCTTCCGTTCAGTGCTGTTAAGATATCCATAAAATAAAAAGTTCGTAAGTTCACCTCCACATAAGTGGAGGATCAGGCTAATGAGATATAGCCATAGTGGCACGCAGCCTCTTCCCTGTGAGATGAGGCAGGCCCTGATCCTCCATCAGGCAGTCAGAGACTTCTTGGGGAAATACAGGAGGTCTCCAGACCACACCCAAACCCTGAGGTAACACTTGCCTATGTCATTCCTGACAGATGTCTGTCTAACTTGCACCTACAGACTGCTGCTGGTGAACTGTCCACAGCTTCCCCAGGCAAGATACTCCAGGGCTTCTCCCACCGGTCTGCCAGAAAGTTTTTCCTAAGAGCTATGAAACTCATCAAACTGTGAGCAATCATTTAAAAATGTAGTTGCTTGGGCTTCAGGAGCCTTTTTGGCTACAGCGCTGTCCTGTCTCATCTGGCAGGCAAGAAACCAGAGTGACAGATGAGAAATCCAGCTTCCAATGATTAACTGTTTGACCCTAGGAACATGGATTCAACCAGTCAAAACAGGCAAAAAGATAGAAAAGTGCAATCATCTGGTTTTTCAGATCCCAAAAATGAAGATGAGAAGACACAGTAGATGAAGAACAAATATTTAATATTAAACCATTTAATGAAGATAATTTTCATCCCAGGAAGAGCATAGGGCAGAATATAACCAGCCCCCAAACAGAGTTGAGGTTGGAAAGAAGTCAGGACAATCTTTTCTTTGGTGACAACTTATTCTGTATCAAACTGAGTTGCCCATTAAAAAAAAAAAAAAAAATCAATTATAATCTGTGGCAGAAACTATTCACATTCTTTGCACACAGGAAGATGAGTCTGCTGAGCATGGCTCTGGTAAAAACTTCATCCACTGCCTGACACATTTCCTTACCCTCTGTGAATCAGGATTCGCACCATCACCTTTTCAAGGCAGGCAGGTGGGAGGGGAAGCACAGTATCTTGGCCAACAGGCCATCTTCTGCTCTTTTATTCAACCAGATTGTGATAAGAATGTCTTCATTCATCAAATATGTTCAGTGATGGCTTTTTCTGAGCAAACTTTGGCTTGTGGTCTGCTTACAAGTTAATCGCATCTCCCATTGTGGGTCTTTACTATTGTTTTTTGAGGTCCTTGACTGACCTCCTACATCACTGCACAATATTAGTTTTTGTGTTGAAAATCTTTTTGTGCCTCTCACTGAAGCTTTGAACACCACAAGGCATTCAACCAGTTTGCTAAGGCTTTGTCAGGCTTCAACACAGCTATGTCACTGTAATTTACATGCCAAGAAGCTGAAAATCAGTCATGTTGGAAAACAACTGGCAGATATCTGCCAGGTGAAGCAGCCAGCCTGTTTTTGTTACCATGTAGCTGCCCAGCATATCCCAGACTCTCGCATAATGGATACCAGACTCATCTTACACAAAAACCCATCAGTGACTTTGCAAAAACCCTTCCTAAACATGTCAATGACAAAATTATTGCTTCATCACATCCTGAATGAGTCCAATGAGATGAGGGAGGCCTCTCTCTTCAGCCCCCATGGCTTTGATGACTGGGCTGTACTAGCTCCCGCTTGACAGAGCAATTTTAGAGCAGTGCGCCCCCCCCAAAAGACCTGAGTCCTTTCTCCTGCCTCATGGCCAGAGACACTGTCAAAGACATGTCTGGTAACAAGACAATTCCTGGCAGAAATCAGGTAAAAAAGATTAAACCCAGTCCTTAGATGCCACGCCAGTCCCACCATTGGGCGGGATTTCTCCAGGAAGCTGGGGCTGTGCCCCCCAGCCACTCGCTGCCCGGACACTGACTCCCATTGCCACCCACTGCGGCCACTTCCTACTGCTCTGCAGCAAACCACCAGCATCTAAATGGCACACTCAGCACCACATCTGTTAGCGTTTAGCCCGAGTGTTGGCTGTCCTTCCTAATAATTCATCTCGAATAGGCTAAAGCAACAAGCGGGCGTTCGTTCTCTCACTCCTTTTTTTTTTCCCCATTGTGCCATTCAATAGGCTCCAAAGCTGCTAAAGCCACAAAAAATGTTAGAGTGATTATTGGCCAATGTCAAACTTATTTTGGAGTGGTTGTCTTATATTGGGTAGACATATTATTTACTTTTCTTATCTAAGCTTAATAGAGTTAAACAAATCAGGACTTCCTGCCAGGAGGCTGCTAAAACGTGATTGAATGAGTGGTGTCATTAGAAGAACACATGTGCTTGTGCTCTGATGACTTCTAACAGCTAACCTCCAGTGCCCAGTGCTGTGACATTATATTTCCAGGTTCACTGTCAGTTTAACACCATCTGATATAGCAGAATAAAAAATCAGAAATGCAAACATGTTTTAATACACCTTCATAGGTTTCGGTACTTGTAATTCATGAGTTGCTGTGGAATACATAGAGAAGCTTCAAAAACTCAGAGGCTGAAAGTGGAAAAAAATCTTTTTTGTTTTAACTGTCAGATGTTTTAAAATGAGTTTTTCTTAAAGTCAGCAAAACCTTCAGCCAAGGACAAGTGCATGGTGGATTAACGCAAAAAAGGTAACAGTAATAAGCAAAATGGTATCTTTTTTCATACTATGAAGGCTGCAGAAAAGTACCATAGAGAGTTTCACAACAGAAGCTTTAAACTTCAGTTTACCCCTCCAAAAACCTGTTCCCAAAGAGACGGGGTTGGAAAAGGCCAGAGATCAAAATTATATTGACAGAAGGCTTGCCTTATCTGCCTTGGCACAGCACACTCATCGCTGTGCTATCTGCAGTCCTCGTACGCCAGCTGATTTAATTCTTACACCGACCCACAAGGGCTGGGATGACCCCTCGCCTTAAGAGACATGTATTGTCTTCTGCTGAGGACCTTTGGCTTTAAAGAAACAAATAGGGATTAACCCAAGCAACAGTCAAAGCAGGGGCTAAAGTGCAAAGGAATCGCAACAGTCATTGGAGACCGGCCTCGGCATCTAGCCAGGGTCATTGCCTGCGTGGTGTTTGCAAGGTCTCGCCGAGGCTGGCTACCACCCGCTCACCCATGCCTCAGCGTGCTAACAGCCCGATGTTTGGCAGCGCCTGCAGACGAAATCTGCCTCGCCCTCCCACCAAGCACGGCCGGCGGCTGCGCAGGGGCCGGCAGCCTCCCGAACTGCAGCAGCTGCGGAGCAAGTGCTGGCTCCCAAGCAGGCTACTTGGCTCACCGTCCTCAGCCTGGAGCATCCCTCTCTGTGGTAGGTAGCTGCCTGGCTGACCAGGAGAAGGAAGCTCACTCGGAGCCCTCTCTCCTCGCCGAGCTGGGGTGATGGACCCACGTGGACAGACTGCTCCCATTCCCTGCCTCGCTGTGCAAAGAAGAGTCCTCCCCAGGCCAGCAAGGGGGGCAGCCATGGCCAGGGAGGGCTGGCAAGCGCCCTTGCCTGCTGCTCCCCCTCTACTGAGTTTCTGCTGGTGCATTCCTTCGCACCTCTGGAGGTCTCAAGGGTGCCTTTCTGGCAAAAAGGACTTTCCCAGACTCCCTCTTTGGTTAGCAGTGTCCCAGCTTTCCCAAGTCTTACAGCCATCATGGAGCCATCGAGCAAAGCAGGGTTTGGAGGCATCCTTGCAGCACTGGTGTGGTCCATGCATCTCTGTAGCAGTCTGCCTCAAGGTGTCATGGGCTCCACATCGCAGCCCTGCACCAAGGGTGAAAGAAGGGATGCCTCTGCACCTGCAGGAAGAACACTGGGGCTTTTTATGGCTAAAATGAACTTTGGTCATGAAGACCACTATAATAAGTGCAAACTTAGAAACATCTTCCTTGAAAGACTTTCCTTTTTTTTTTTTTTTGATCAGTGCTGAGCTTAGTATCTTTGGTGATGTTTTTATTTATTACACGATAATCTGGCAGGGAATTGGTACGTCACTTGCAAAAATGATTAATCAGAAATACCAATCTTGTTCTGATTTGCAGCATAACCGAAAACAGCAGCTCAGTCCTGTGCTATTCCCCCGTGAGTTACATCAGTATGTGCCAATGATGGAAAACATGGCCTGCCTGTAAAGCTACAATTAGGGCTAGTTTCCATGGACATAATCAGTTGAATGTAGAAAGAAAAAAAAAAAAGAAAAAGAAAAAGAAAAAAAAAAAGAAGGAAGAAAGAAAGAAAAGAAAAGGAACAATATAAAGTAACCATTACAAAATAACTGAGGACTTTGTGCCAGAACATGAATGACTTTAAGATATATGTTTCTACTGGCAATTTTTGTACTTTTTTTTTAATGCTTTGCAAGACTGTCCAAGTTGAAAAGTTCACATTTATACAGGAATAAAAGAAAAATCTGAAGAAGCCTGGAGTTTATAAATAAAAGGGATGATACATTAATATGCAGTTTCCAGAGTATTCTACTTCGCCATCTTCTACTTTACATAACTGGAGTTATACTCAAAGGAAGTACTATCAAATAAATACGAGAATAAGCAGCTGAGGAAGGCAGAATATTTACAAAGATCCAAAAGCTGCTGACACTACATCAAGAGAGGGAACATTTTGACAACTTTATACATGCCAATAATCACAAGTTGACTTTTTTAACATTCAGACTACTAAAGTTGCTTTATGCTGTTTCTTACCCGCTAGAGCAAAACGAAATAAAATTTCACAATAATGACAAAAGTTTTGATTCCTAAGTTTAGGCACCCCCAAATTTGAAAACTTTGCCATTCTGTCAGCAGTTCTTTGATATATCAGGATTTTTCCCTCCTAGGTTGGATGCCCAAACTTGAGAAGTACTGAGCCACCTCATGCAGACCTTAAGGACCACCACTTTTCTGCAGGCAGTAATGTGGAAGTTGATTTTTAAACATGGCGAGAGATATTTCAATTACCAGTGTTAGGGGTATTTGCAGTCACACACTGCACTAGCAGTGTTGTTTCCAAGCCTTCTGTTCTTCACTACCTGTGCTAGCAAAAGTAAAGTGAGAATGTGTCTCAATAACCTCTTTCCTTTGCTAAGTCTGTGTAGGTTTTGCCTGCGAGAGAGCTGCGTTGGTCTTGATATTTTTCTTTTTCAAACACTGAACTTCTCTGGGATACTTCCCACTCTGTGTTACGGACTTAGACTGGCATGTGTCTCCAGTTAGGCAGCTGTAGATTTCTAACCCATTATAACTAGCACATCTTAAGTGTTCCTGGGAAGGAAACACGCAATATAAAAATACCTTTAATGGTTTAACTGTACCCCGTGTAATACTATATGACTCTGTGTTAGGGTACAGCAGTACAGAGCCATGTTTTTACAGGTTGTTATTCTGTCCCTTGACTCTCTTTATTCAGGCAATTTTTACTGTGTATGAAGAGCCAAACTCTGCAAATAGGGTATAACCAACAAAAAAAACCCACAAGACAATTATGCATTGGATAGCACACACACCAGATAGCAAGGATGTAAGGAGCTAAGCATTAGCATGTTCATCACCCCCAATAAGACACCTAGTAGGACATCGCTGGCCAGGCAGGCATTTGTCAGGTGGAAAGCATCAACCTTTGCTGCCACTCCTGGGAGCAGGCTGGTCCTTGGTGTCAGTGAGTTGCCATATTCCGTCTCATTGTCTTCTCCTGCAAGATTTTATAACTTCTTGTCATTGGTTTTCTCCTTGAATCCTTCAGCTGTTACCTGTGCCTATCCCAATGATCTTACCTCTGCCTCCAATTTTACTTTTTAATTTGGCTCATTCTAGTCTACGTACTTTCTCACAGCTCTTTCTCATAACATAACATTTTCTCTAAAGTTTGAGCTAAGGTTGCACAGCTGGGCTGTATCAAAACTAAGCCAGAGATCACAGGCAGCTGAACTCCTAGAAGGAGAATCACGAGTTGGGGGAGGAGGGAGGAAAAGTCCTGTTTTGATGGGATTGTACCATACAACTTTCCAAGGTTTTGAGGGGAACTGTGGTTCTAAGCTGGAGATGACAGTGCTTGCTAAGCTTTGCCAAACCAAATATCCAGAAGATGGATCTCTGAACTCAAATCGGATAAAATTTTCCAGACACCTACAGTCAGCTATTTCTCTTTCTGAAAGTGAAATGAATAGATGTTCACAAATGGTTACTGTACCACCAACACACAAACCCAGAAATCCAGGAACGACAATGCTACAGAATTTTAATCTGTAATAAATATGCAAGCTCTCTTCTGCTTCAGCTGAGGAAGAAGCCAGGACAGGTCAGTGGTTAGGTAACTCTGCAGGACCTGCAGAGCTCCATATTCAGCTCCTGGCTCTTCCAGAGACCTTCCTGTGTAATTTAAGGCAAGATGTCTAAGTTCCAAATTTGGACACTAAAATGCCTTAGAGATGGGTGTGTGATCCCAGTAATACCACTTTATGTATATAAGACTCCAAACTAGTTCATAAAAGGTTGCAAAGTCAAGGGGTGGGGGGGGTGGGGGGGAACGATCCAGAAAGTTTAAATGCTGCTTAAAGTCAAGTCCAGGCACCTGCAATTCTCCAAAGCCTTGCTGTTCATATCAGTGCTGGATGCCTCTGTTCTTCCCTGAAAGCAAGTCACCGCTACCAGTCTTCCTCTTAAAAAAGAAACAGGCAAGGAGACCTTTTGCTTATGAATCTATGGGTTGGAGTACTCACCCACAAAGGGGCAACCTGGACTCTAGTCTCTCCAGAGCTTTCTGAGATTGAACCCATGGAGTTTACATTCCATTTTTAAGGCAGTACTGCCCTATTGCTACAACTGAGCCACTGTGACAAGTAAGAGTGTAGGAGTCATGGTCCAGAAAGACAAGTCTGGCTGCATTGCATAGTGGAAAAACCATGCAGCTGGAGGGGCAAACTCAATCCTGGTCACTGTGGTCTGGACTTCTAATGCATTTTTCAGTAGATGATCATTTGCTAAAATCCAGGAATAGTCCAGAGAGCAGGGATTGTTACGCAGACTAATGCATAACGTGAAACATGAGTGCCACCACCGCTGGCCATAATTTAAACAAAAAGAGCGAGACAACCACTTATTGCTAAATGAGGTGATTTTGATACCCTGGTTTAAAAAGAAGACTTGAGTTATTAAAGTCAGTCCCACATAGGCTGAAGATGAGTGCCTAGCCTGCTGAATAGGGGAGATGTCAGCATTTCCAAATGAATGGTGTAAGCATGTCTCCACTCAGTTAGTGGCTGGTTGCGAATCCCAGCTGAAGCTCTAACTCCCCCATTCGCCATATAAGGAAGTGTCCAACTCCTTTCCAGATATAGCCCAACACATTTAACTATTATTTTTTGAGGTTGATACCACTTCAAGAATTAGCTGTGACTTTATTGTCACGGCATATCGTCTGACTTGTACTCCTTCTCTGCAAGTTACAGCAGGCTCACCAGTGGCACTTAATTGCATGCATTAAAAAGCTATTTAAGAACCTAACTCTCATTAATTTAAATGGGAGCTGTGCTCCTCAGTGGCCATTAGGCGAGTAGCTACTTCAAGGATGTGGACGCAGACAGCAAGTTAGGTGTGGTGATGTCATGCCTAAATCCCCTTGTAGAGCTAGCCTTAAATTTATAAAGAGAGCACATGGAAAGAATTTAGGTCAGGGTATAGACCAAAGCAGGCTTCAGAATACGGTCACTGATAACATGTGAAGTGATTTCACCTCAGCACTAGTATTTTTAACATTAGTTAATGCACCAGAATTTTGAGAACCTTTTTTTTTTTATTTTCCTGAACAATAGGGGAATCTTACCGTAGTCTTACATGCCATAGAAGGGCAATAAAGAATGTGCAAGGTATGGTTTTTATTCCACCTGCTTTTCCTAGAATGTGTTGAGTCTCTGCTGAGAATACCCATATTTAAAATATTGCGCTACACTTTATGACTGTTGTTCTACGCTTTATGACTGTTACTCGAAATCACATGCCATTAAAACAGCCACAAATATTAGTCCATTATTAGTCCAAACATTTCCTTCAGAGCCAGCCCGGGTGTTTCTGCACAGCCCTGTACTCCATAGATGGGGCTGAAGAGCAAGCAGCTGTCACTGAAGTAGTCTGAAAAGGCACCTTGCTGTCTTTCCTACCCCCCAAAAAAAAGAAAATACTGGTCTTCATGTGAGAATGTTTTTATTTAAATGTTTCCTCCTCTCTTGTACTCTACATTAATCACAAGAGAGAAGAAAGGGAGACGGGCAGATGTAAAAAAAGCCTGTGAAACTCAGTGGAACAAGTGGGATAATTTCCAATTTCTTTACTAGGTGTTAGATCAGGCCCAAAGGAATCACCGGCTGAGATCCAGTCTGCCTGTAACAAACTCATACTGAGGTTTCAGGCAACTACTCAAGCACTGCTGCCTGTCCAGTGGAGGGAAAACATCTCCTAGGGTCTCCAGGGGAAGACCCTGCCTGCCTGCCCTGACACCCAAACTGAGTACCTGCTCTTCTTCTGGGCACTCACCAAGATGCTGCCTCCTCCTTCACTGGCAGAGTCAGGCAATTTCTTTTCTACTGTCATCTCACTACACACTGAATTAGATGCCAAAGCAAGGTGAGCTGGGTCTCCCCATGAGTAACTTGTGTTAAAATTGCTCTTATCAGTACTGCAGGGGCTCTGTGACAGCACCGTCAGATTGGATTCCCATGCACAGACTGTGCACGGACTGACACCAAAATCTTGTGGAGTTATAGATGTGAACTAGCCACCATCATACCAGTACTGGGTCCAAACTGGCACTTAAAATTTTAATATAAAACTATGTAAAAAAAGAAGGATTAAAAATCTGGTGAGGATAGAAAGGTGAAGGACCAGCGTACATAACTCTCTCACTGTTCACCAGCTGATGCTGTGCTAATTTCCACAACAATTGCTACATTTCACTTAAACAAAAAGGTGCTCCAGGTTTTTTTACATTTGCACATTTTACATTATTCATCCAGAAACCGCTTGTTTCCTGGCCTTTAGTGGGAGGACATCTCCAATGGAGCAATTGAAGTACATGTTGCGCATAGGATGCTGGCCTTCTTATGAGAAAAATATAGGCTACATCCATACTGGTAAAGTGAGGAAGGCCAGTAGATATTCCTGGGCACTGCAATTTGATTGTCCATGCTGTTAGAAGTGTTAGACAGCCAGCACTCCTGCAGACAATATCCACACGCAGTTCAAGGGTTAGCACAAACTGTCTCAGCGGAAAACCACCGAGTTCACAAAGTTTAAGTCAAATTAGGATTACAGTGGTTTGTTGTTTATGATAGTAATTAAGCACGAATCAGTTCAGGATCAGTATCAGTAATACAACAGATAAATCACAGTGCTAGACATTTCTAAAATGTTAATAAACACCTACAAACCTCTCAACACCCTTCCAGGCCTAATCCCAAGAAGCTTTAAACTCACGTGCACACGCAAACACGCACATACTCGGCAGCCATGGGGGATCTCCAGCTGTCCACCTACCCCTGCTGCTTCCTGCAACCTGCTGATGCCCCAGCAGGTTGGGGCACCCAGCCGGGGTGGGCTACCACACTGCCTGCCCACTTGCCGGGTGCTGGCTGCTCTGCCTGGCCTGCCCGAGGTCAGGGTGTCTCCAGAGGTGGCACACCTGGTTTTGACTACTGCTGTTTCCACGTCAAGATCCCCGCCCCTGTTACAAATTGAGATGCCTCTTTTATATTTCCTTTCAAGTTGATTCCTTCTTTGTTTCAAAAGTCTCTTTGTAATTCCTTGGTTGCTGTTTACACTGGTTTATGGCCATCTTCCTCTTTAGCATGATGAGTTTTGGGGCGGTTTTGTGTATTCGATCCACACATGCTGTTTACGGCCACATGCTTATCTTAGCAGGTGGGGTTATCCAGGCCCTTTTCCAAGGGTGGGCTGTGCAAGCACCCCCGCAGTGGGCCAAGGATCATTTCAAATGGACAGTTTGGGATGCAGCCATCCTGTTCTGGAGGGTAAGAGCAGTTAATGATGTGGACACAGACTCTCACACGTGGGTTGGGCTCAGTGCCGGAGAACTATCCCAAGCACCTTTAATTTACCAATACAGATGGAGCCAAAGATGACTCTTGTGGGAAATGAGCAAGCAAACTTTGAGCTACATGCAAGATGCAGAGTCAAGGTCTTGATCTGGGAGATAACTCTCCTCCAACGCTCAGTGGTTTATAGCTGGGATTTTTGTTCTCTCCGGCATACCAATAAAAAATGGCCATAAATTTCAGAGCTTAATTCTGAGTTTAGATTCTGACTCTTTGTATGCTCAAATGGGGCACAGAGCCAATGTTTTGGTTCAACACCATCTCTAAAACATTGCATTAGCTTTATGTCACACAAAATAAAAGGTAAACGTCTTTTGATCTTGGTCTGCAGCCAGGTCATTAGAGGTTCCCTCCCCAGCCTCTTGGGCCTGCACAGGGTCTCACTGACTGTGGAGCTGATTGCAAGATCTGGTTGCTTGTTCCAACCTATCAAGTTTCTTTCTAAATCCTTTTTAAAAGTTATAATATACAGACACTGAAACTGGGAGGAGCATTTTTTCTCCCTTGGTCTGTGTCTATTACAGCCACTTCTCTGAAAAATGACAGAGGACCACTGATCTCAAAATGGGTAGGGGAGAGCAGGTACTGTCCAATTTCTGTAGAAACCTCAGGTTTATTACTGCCTGTTTTCTCAACATTGAAGGCATCACAACAGTGAAGGATGAAACCAAGTCTGAGATCCTGTTTGTGTCACTGTTCCTGTCCCCATCAGTTTTTCCTTTCAGGTGACTGAAGGATTTGTCTCTTTTTTTTACCCTTTGGTGTATCATGTGAATAAAACCTGCTTGAACTGAGCTCACACAAGGTGGAGCACAGGCTCCTGAGGACTTTATTATAATCTCAGAATAATCCCACCAGATTACAGGTTGACCCAGGTAAACAAACAGGGGGAATGCCAGCATCTAAAGTAGGAAACACTTCCCTTTCTAAGCAAGCCATGAGGACCAACCCGAAGAAGAATTTGTGATGCTCAGGGACTACACTACAACAAATTACAGAAAAAAAAAAATTAATATATCCAGTCTTTCATTCCTCATTCCTTCACGTTCCTTGATATGAATGAAAGCCACTCAGAGTGAAAGTCAGACTGTTTTCAAGTCCACATTGAAATTAGAAAGCAATCCCCAACCTGGTAACTTTGGTGTCAAATTTTGGAATGAAGGGAAAACTGACAATGCAAACTGAGGGGCAAGAGAAAAAGCAAGACAGGACTGCTGGGAGCCGGGGGCAGGAGGAAGTACCTGGACTAGAGGGAGCAGGCCAGGGCAACTGAAGGGAGTAGCTGGGTAGGAGAATGAGTTATGAGCTAAAGACTTTGAGTTTTATTCATTCCCTCAGGCTGAATCAGAGAGACTCAGGGGATTGGTAGTATACACATGAAAAGATGATATCCTAGGAGTGAGATTTTGAGTGGAGATCACATTGGTGGCTGCCTGGCACATTTCACAAATGGTACCTCTTAAGAAAACAAAAGAAAAAGAAAAATTCTATTGTGTGGATTTAAAAGGTTCAATGAGGAGTTAAACATGGTAGCATCCGTTTGCTGTTTGTGTATGCAACTTGCCAGTAGTTGCAACACTACATTCTCTGGAAAGTAAGAAAAAAAAGAAAAATCCCTGCAGTATTTTTTCTCATAATGTGCAGAGCATGATGTCAGCCTGGCAGAGGAATTTAAAAATAAACAATAATACACATTTTTACCAAACAGAAAAAATACCACTTACAAAGGCAATAAAATAATGGGTGTAATATGTTCTGTCTCTTACTTTCTTCATGACTGCAGAGGAAGTAGGTAGGCGGTAGCAAAGCAGACACTTTCTGCAGGACTGTGTGGTACATTTATTTCGACCACTTTTTGCACTGTCCTGATCTCTTTTCCCAGCCCTGGAGCCAGGCAACCCTCATAAAGGTGTTTCCATGAGGCTGGGTAAAATGCTGCAGAGAGAACACCACAGCTGCTTTTGCCCCCACTGCCTCAACACGTTATACTTCCAACTGACTGCAATTTTTGTTTGTGTGAGGGGAAGGACACAGCTGAATTTTTTCAACTCATAGAATTACATCTTTTCAAAGCAATCTAGTTGGAGAATGTCCATGAAGCTGAAGCTTTGACGAAATTTTGCTCTTTCATTGGTGCCTTGTTTGGAGTATTATTGGCTTCAATAAATGTTCATGGAAGATAATTTTTTCTTGTAGAAGTTTAAAGGAGAAGCTTTGAATCTTAAATACATGACTTAAATTTAAATGTTCACTTAGCAGACATCTCCATCAGAATTAATTATTTACATGCTTTCAAAGACTGAGGAACACACAATGAAATTAAAGTGGTGAACTTCTCTCTACCTTGTAGGGAATGAGGTCTTATCTAAGGAAGATTTCAGAATCTAGTCCTTTTTGTGCATTAACTAGTTTAAGAAAAGACTTGAAATAAATCCAGCTTTCAGATATGTAACCACATATTAAAAACAAACACTGGAATGTCAGTGACACCTCACTTTTGAGGAATGGATATGGATCCTAAGGAAAACATCCTAACATAGAGACCTAATTATGGCACATGAATTGCATCTCCGAAACACCTATATTACTCTCTGCCTAAAACCACTTCTGATTATAAAGGGAGCCATTAGTTCACATGAAGACGTCTACCTTGTTGGTGATTAAGTAGATTAAGTAAATCCCACTCTCTCTTTCTATCTGTCACTACTTGTTTTCCGGTGTTTTATGTACCAGGATGGAAGACATTTCCTGCTTGTGCTGAGATCACCTGTATACTCTGAATGGGGCATTGGAAAGTCTTGAGTCTGATTTTGCACATCAAAGACAAATAGATAAACCTTTTTGCCCTGAAAGCAGATTTTTTGATACAATTTACTTTCCAGAAGGTTTAGTTTTCATTCCAGTATAAGAGGAAAATGTCTTCAGAACATCATACTCTGGCCACCCCTTTTGTTCACTGCTTTTCACCAAGCTGGGTGCTATTTGATTCTTCTAATCTTTTTTCTTAATGAATTTCATTAATTCCTTAATCGTTGCTGTGATAATATTTAAGAAGATTTTTACTTCTTTAAATTGAAATCATATATGATTTGCTTATCTTAGACCTTCTAAAGTGGAGGACTATAAGGATCAAAAGATTCCTTCCACAAATCAAGTTTTTTCTTCTTTCTGTGTTTTCTTTTCCTCCAGCGTTTCTGGGTAAGGTTTCTGAGACATCTGTCTGAGCTATGGTATGGATTTGAGAAGATGAATGTCAGGCCAAAGCACTGTCTGAAACTAAGTGCCACAAGACAGACCATATATAATGTAAGGAAACACTGCATCATAGAAAGAAGCTGATTCATTTCCCTCCTTCAAGGCAGCTGATCACCAGGCAAGCCGTGAATTCCAGATTGTCAGCTTCATAACAAAGGAACAGAAGCAAATTTTCAGATGGTTCCAAATTTCACTGCTGCCTTGGCTGCCCACTCATCACTGCCAAATGCTAAATACTCTGAATGCCAGCCATCACCATCAGTAAAAATGTCAGTGTGGTTCATTGCTTCCACTGACACACATCTCTTTGGGATTACAGAGCATCCTTTATGGATCACCATTTAATCTCAATGGCTTTCTGCAGTGTCAGCTGCACTGAAATACTCCTAGATCTCTCGTTAGTTTTGTGTCTCTGCATTTGGACAGGTCGTGTTAGTAGAGCTCTGAACAGTGAATGACATGATGGTAAAAAAGAAAATGAAACAATATCCCCAAGTGACTTTCAGGACTGGTAAAAAACAAAACTTTTTGTCACTTTCATATTTTCTGATACATCTGCTTCCTGCAGAGAAAAGCATCAATGCCAACAACAAGTATCTTAATTACTATTTAGGCCATAGCTTCAAGTCTTTAAGTAATGTTGAATAATTCTTTGGTTCAGTCAGGAAATTTGCTAAGACACATTTCTCCAAACTGCTGCCAAAGGCAATGTCTGTTTTTAATACTTGAAAAATAAACCAGATTTGCACTTTTAAGTGACCACATTTTTACAGCTCCTTTTGGGCTCCTATGCAGCATTTGACTTTATTCCACCTCATGCTTTGTCTTTCCAGCCATCATGCTCAACTCATCTACACTCCAGGGTAATGCTGAAGATCACAGTTCTGGGAGCAAATTGCTATACTGTTTTATGCACTTTGATTTAATATAGCAGGAGGCAGGAGCAGAGGTGTGGTGATGGTGGAGTCATTCACTTTCAATGGCTCTGAGCAAAACCTGAGAAAAGGGTAATATACAAAAGACAAAAACAGAAGGTGGGGAAGAATTTCTCTAACATACAGAAGAAAATACAGAGAACTTCATATGTCTTACTGCAACTACGTGTGTGATTAAAATGAAACACCATCACTTTGGGACTGAACAGATTCATTTCAGTCTGAAGTGAGTTTCACAGCACAATGATGATATCTAATAAAATTACTTTTCTTTACGATCTTCTACAGCTGTAAACAGTCAGTTAAAATCAATGGATTACACTGATCTCTTTGCTATTCTCTCAATTTTGGTGGCAGTCTTTGGTGCAGTCCTAAGCTATTCACATCAACTGCTGATGCCAGAAAAATGGACATGAATTCCCCTTTATTTCAAAGTTCAGAATGTAAGAAGAAAATATAGGTTGCACTGAAATACCCCTTTAACATGTAAAATACTGCTTGAGGTTTGCTTAAGCAAAAAAGACCAGAGTAACGTTTCTGCAGGAGAGAAGAGCTATACTTATCAAAGACCACAAAAAGGAATGCTCACCTGTGTCTCCTGGGAAGGACTATGCCTTATTATTTGTTTCAAATCTTCCAGTTGGGACCACTGGCATGGAGATGTCATGAGCAAGAAATATAAAGCAACACAGTGTGATGGTTTAAAATACCATTGGCAGTTATTGGCCTGTCATAAGTTGCTTCTCCAGAGCAGTTATGAGTTAGTTACTTGCCATAGCTGTGTCTGCCAGCACATTTAGCCTCTGGAGACTGTAGTGAGAAAGTAGTGTACAGACTGTAAATTTAAATTCCTCCTGAGAACCACAATTACCTTGAGAGCAATGTTTTATCATAAATAGCGTTTTATTTCCAAACATTCAGAGCTTAGAAAATAAAGTCAAGAGTATCATGCTGTTTCTTGCTCCTGATGGACCTTTTTGATGGTCTCATGTGAATCCGGAAGGCAGAAGATCCATTTTAACAAAAGCCTTAGCCACCTCAGATCTGAATATTTTTCTGCTGGACATAGTTAATAGGCTCAGGTTTTACATATTTCTTAATTTTAAAAGTCAAATCTCAATGAAATATAATATTAACAACAAAAAAAAATATATTAAAATAACAGACAACAGAGTTCCCTCAACCCAGCTTGACATTCCCACTAGCTCTGATACTTGTTAATCAAAAGGGAAGTGTCTATACCTGTGGGTTGCCCCAGAAAGCAAAGGCAATTGACCGTCATCTCAAAGAAGTGGCTTGAAAGATTGTAGGACATATGCCAGTGCTGAAAGCTGAGGGCACTATGTGCGGCTAAGAAAGGACTGACCTGGACGAGGGGATTGAGTGCCCCCTCAGTAAGTCTGCAGATGACACCAAGCTGGGCGGGAGTGTTGATCTGCTTGAGGGTAGGAAGGCTCTACAGAGGGATCTGGACAGGCTGGGTTGATGGGCTGAGGCCAACGGTATGAGGTTCAACAAGGCCAAATGCCAGGTCCTGCACTTGGGTCACAACAACCCCATGCAGTGCCACAGACTTGGGGAAGAGTGGCTAGAAAGCTGCACGGCAGAAAAGGAGATGGGGGTGTTGGTCAACAGCCGGCTGAATATGAGCTGGCAGTATGCCTAGGTGACCAAGAAGGCTAACAGCATCCTGGCCTGTATCAGAAATAGTGTGGCCAGCAGGACTTAGGGAAGTGATAGTCCCCCTGTACTTGGCACTGGTAAGGCCGCACCTTGAATACTGTGTTTGGTTTTGGGCTCCTCACTGCAAGAAAGACATTGAGGTGCTGGAGCGTGTCCAGAGAAGGGCAAGGAAGCTGGTGAAGGGTCTCAAGCACAAGTCTTATGAGGAGCGGCTGAGGGAACTGAGATTGTTTAGCCTGGAGAAAAGGAGGCCGAGGGGAGACCTTGTCACTCTCTACAACTACCAGAAAGGAGGTTGTAGTGAGATGGGGGTCAGCCTCTTGTCCCAAGTAACAAGTGATAGGACAAGAGGAAATGGCCTCAAGTTGTGCCAGGGGAGGTTTAGATTGGATATTGGGAAAAATGTCTTCACTGAAAGGGTTGTCAAGCATTGGAACAACCTGCCCAGGGAAGTGGTTGAGTCACCATCCCTGGAGGTATTTAGAAGATGTGTAGACGTGGTGCTTAAGGACATAGTTTAGTGGTGGACTTGGTAGTGCTAGGTTAACAGTTGGACTTGATGATCTTAAAGGTCTTTTCCAACCTAAACAATTCTATGATTCTATGATAATTAACCCATACTTAGGCCACAAGCAATTGGTGGTCTGGAGTGCTGCAGCACCCACATGCCCCATCTAAAACATTTTGGTGTACTATGGATTTTCAGGACTAGATCTGAAGCATTTGAAAAATAACCTTTGACATCCCTAGCTCCTCCAACACAAGAGGTTGAAGTAGCAAGGGCAACCGTTGCCTGTGGAGAGGTTATTGTGCTGGAAAGGTGTTTGGGCCTTCAGCTATCAGTTTCATGCTAGTGCCATATGTAGAAGGGCTGATAGGGGAGCGAGTGAGGCCTGGCAGAAAACACTCTGCCTTTTGGCCAAAAACATCACCAGCCCCTGCCCATCCCAATGTGCCAGAGCAGGTGGTCTCATTCCAGTCTCCCCAACCAGTAGTTCGTACACTGTAACAAAAAAATACAAGTGTAATTTAACATAACGTGCCACCTCTGCTCAAACATGGCCCAGACCTCATCCAACATGGAGACTGAATTACCTCCCAGCTCTGCAGAGGGAAAGCCCTCACATCACTGGCAGGTAGTGGGACATAGCTTGTCATGCAGCAGCCTGTGCCTGATCTAATCAAAGGACAGAGAGGGGGCCCCAAATTCCACTGCTGCCCCATCCCAGCCCATACCTAACAAAAAGACTTGTTACAATTCCTTGTAGACAAAATAAAAGTGGTTCAAAAGAACTGTGGTCCTGAGCCCAACATACTCCATGAGCCATAAGGACCTTGCAGCACCAAGAAAACATGTAATCTCTGAGAAGCTTGAGGCACAGTGAGATTCCCAGCCAATGGTGTTTGCAGCACTTGCAAAATGACTGGGGGTTTGCAAATGCTTTCCCTCTGTGATCTAAACACATTTTATTTCAAAGATGAACGAATTTAAATGAAAATCAAGCTAAAGTTAGGAACACACACATGCATATATATGGATAGTCTACTTCCTACTGTTCTTTTCTTTCTCACCTTTTTTCTGCACAATTGCTCCTAATTGGAAATGGAGTAAATTGTGCTCACATTTGTATATGCAGATCAATAAATTTAAGTAAGCTAAAATTCCAAATTGAGATTGACTTTCCCTGCTTCGACTCCAAAGCAGTTTAGAAATTTGGCACATTGCACGTTGTGCCCTAGCCCTGCTTAGCATCAAGCCCTGGGAAAGCCACATTGACTTTGTCTAGGGTTATTCCTCTGCTTAAAGCTAAACAGGGCCTGTGAAGCAAGATCTGAATCTTAATCGTTTTCTTTATTTATAAGGTGAAATAACCTTGTAATTATATCATAATTACATGGCAGTGAGCAGAAATTACAGAAAAAATATTGCTGAATAACTGAATGCAATTATGCAACTTTACACAGTTACTACAATTTGCTAAGATCGTGTGTGAATCTAGGCAATTGCTCCTCCCTGGTAACCGTATAATTTCACTAAACTGAACTCCCATCTCAGAGGACAGCCCAATCATGTATTTATGTTGTAATGATACAGTAATAATTACCACCTCCAGCCACTGTATGGAAGATACTGTGCAATCAGTTCTGAAGACTTACCAGACATGGTAATTTGAAGATTGCTTACATCATACTGCTGTTCAGTAACTTAAACCTAGATTCTTTAAGTTTCTGACAGCTTCTAACATCTACTGCATGCTTGGAAAGAAGGAGGAACTGCTTCCTTCTACATAAGAACACAACCTTGCTTTGTGTTCTGAGTCAGAGAAAGGTTATATCCTCCAGATGTCATTACAAAATTTCACTGCTTTTTGTGCTTTAGTCCAACGTAGCTGAAAGGATGGAAACAATTGACATGATTCCCAAGGTTCATGTGTCCAGCATGACAGGGTACAGTAATTTTCTAATTTTCTAATTTTTAGAAATTAGAAAAAGAAATTAGGAATAGAAACCACAGGATGATGACATGATACCCACCTCTTACTTGAGCAGTTTCTCCTCCTTGGTCCTCTGGATCCTGGACTCTATCCCTCATCCCTTCATTTCCATCATGGTCAGAACTACTTCCTAGGCTTGTGTGTGAAGCTTGTTTTTCTGGGTGGCAGTAACAGCAGAGGTGGTGACAGAAGGCTTGTCCCACTGGAGTTCCCCTTCACAGACTAGCCTGATGGATGCTGCTTTCATGCAGCTTTTCCTGTGGATCTACTTAGATGCCCCATAACAGAAGCCTTTCTGTGCATCAGGAGCATTTTGGCACCTTCCAAAGTGTTTAGCTTCATTGTGTTTGGCATCTTGCCATGCAGGCAAGAAACACAGCCAGAATGCTTTTGCATTTCTTCTATGACTCCTGTTCCTTAATTTACCATTAAATCACATTTAGCCTCCTAATTTTTACATAGCCAGCCTGAAATGATGAAGCCTACCTCTGTGACTTATAAGAAGATAAAACCACAACAGGAATGTAACTTCTCAATTTGAGCACCACTTCCACCAAAATGAGGACATTGCTGACTTCCAACCAGAGAGGAAAGACATCCAGCCATTCTCAAGGCCTGAGCCATTCTCTGTCTATGCAGGTAAGAACTGTATCTAGTCAAAACTTTACCTTCAAGTCTATCATACAGATTTTATAATCGTGTCATCATTCCCTTTCCTTTTCCTCTCTATTACAAAATTGCTATTGGAATTATTATCACCAACATAGGAAACTCTTTTGTAAATCCCTGCGTTTACAAGGAAGAACATTTCCACAGAAGCTTTACATATTGAACACGTAAAAGCTAAATTACATTTTTAGATGATTGTGAATTGTCCCATATAGGAAAAAACTAATCTTTTTCCTCCATAAACTATTACTTGCCCCAGAGCTTGTTGGGAGTATGAAGGGTCTGTGAATTGCAAAGCCAGATCAGGTTATTTCGAGGAAAGAGAAGACATCCTATAGTAAGAGTACGTAATGTTAAAGCACTAAGGAGAGATGTAATCTGGAGAACAGAAGGAAAGACATATCAATTTTAGAGAGAAGAATAGGTTTTGGAAGGTGAATTTAGATGTGGGGGAGAGGTAAGAGACTTTATGGGGGAAAGGATCTAAAGGATTTTAGGCATGGGTTTTCCCAACACACAGGTTTCCAAATTGCTCAGTTTCCTGCTTTTCCTCTGGATCTGCCAAATCCAGAGCAAGACAACCGTAACCCTATCCTTTCCTGCAATTTTGGCACTGCAGTAAAAGTAGTCCTAGCTACAAGTAAAGAACTAGGAAATTTGGGCTTTCAATGACCTGGGAGGAAAACTGATTTGAATGTCCAAACTGAAATATGGATGCAGAGGAAACCTGTTTTGTTACTGCTTGGTCATTCTGTCTCACGGTAACAGCACTCTCACACTCTTCATTGGTGTTCCTGCGTTAGTGCTCTCAGCACAGAACTGAAAACCTCCAAGTTTTCTCCCAACTATGATAATCTTTTTTGTGCCGTTAATTTTACTTCAATTTCTCCATATGTGAAATGTTATTGAGATTAATTCCCTGCCTCCCAATTATGTCTCACTGACATTTTTCACATCAACATCTCCTGTCAGAAACTTTTCAACTACATGAACATTGGGTTTTTTTATAAATAACTGACCTCACAGTAATTTTCTATTCATTTTTTCTTTAACACATGACAACACGTTACCGAAAATTTAGGCCTGCATTGTTTTAAGTAGTTACCAAAATATATGTTGTTACTGAGTTTTCAATCAGTAAATGAAAGTTTCTAATGGAACATTTTACCAAAAAAAAAACCAAAAAAGAACCCATTTCAAGTCTTATACCAAGGGAACTCCAGCGTTTGTAGCACATTTTGAAATGTTTCTTCTGCAAACACTATTAGCAAGGGTGCAGAGAGATTATACATCTCTAAATATTTTAAAGGTGAAAAAGATTTTTTAGAAGTTGAAACATTGCAGCTACCCATGACTTTTACAATAAATGTATGCCTTTACTTCATGTATAATCATATAAAATAACTTGCAACTGTGTTAACGTGCTGGCATTCCGTTCTTTTAACAGGACAAATTAGTATGCATTTATTTAACCTGTCATTACATCATACTGTACATCAGTCACTATGCAATTACAAAGGTAATGGTTACCATGTAATACTGACAGAGCCACTGTTTGGCTTTTGTAATTGGTAGTCAGTAAAATGCATTTTCCACATGATGAATGAAGTAGCCAGCAAAGCAGTCAATGCTCCATGAGATTTGCCAGAACAAAGATTAGTTTTAGAGTCCTGTATGAGCTCGAACATACAATAGTGTGTCTGTTTCTTGTTTTTTCAGTTCTGGTACAAAACTCTACAGAGTAAGTTCAGCAGCGGAGAGCGGTGAAGGGAAAAGGAGCATATTTTGGGGCAGGGAGGGGAGGAAAGAAACTCAAAGGATAAAATTTGCCATGTGCAAAGGTCAGTTCAAGACCCATGTCAGTCTTAAATCACATTATTTTAAATTAACCATCTCTTTCTGCAGCAGCTCTGCTATGGCCTGCTCTTCCTTAACAGACCCAGAGATGCTAGGACCAAAGTGAGCCATTTAGTAGCTGGAGCTGATGCAACATGCAGCCACGATATCTTCCCACAGGTACATTTATCTCTCTTCCAGACAGATGAGGACAGCCTACCTTTAACTGACAGTTAAACTTGGCTGTCTTCCTCCCGTCACCTCTTATGAATTTGCTCCTGCAAACAGATAAACCCTCCTGGAATCAGTTCCTTCAAGCATTTGTGAGGGCCATATTCGTACCTTTTACAGGTACAAATTGATTCATCGGGGAAATATTGTCACGCTGTAAAATCTATTGAAGAAGCAGCTGCAGGGAGGGATTTGGTCTTTTGTATCTAATTACATTAACTTAATGAGTAAAAGTTATTGAAGCTGCACTGACTTCCATGTTCTGAACAGTTATCTATGTCAGATTTTAGAAGTGTTTAGGAATCTGATTCCTAATACAAAGTGTGCATCGCAAGCTTACATATCTGGATAAGTCTGCTTTTTGGAATTTCATTTAAAATCCATGGGAGTGAGGCACTTTTTGTGAACAGCACATCTTGCCACTCTGTGACTCTTTGAGCCCAGCATCTGTATCGCCTGGTGTGCCATTCCCAGAGAGGTGTTTGGAGACCTTCCATGGGGTTTCCCTCAGCTGTCCAACACAGCAGCTTCGCTAAGGGACCAGGATGCTGATGGCTATAAAATACGTGAACGCTGGAAGCGTGGAAGCTGGCAAGCTAACAAGAGTGCTTTCTGCTCCTGTGTTGCAGTGCTGCAAAAGGTTTCACACTCACCCCAAAAAGAAAAAAGCTGGGAAATGTATTAGAGTTGCCTGACTGCACCAGTCACTTCTCACAGAGACACACCGTAAGCCATGGAGACTACTTTTCTAATCCTCAGACTTTCTATAGTATAAAACAGATGACGAGTTCTAGTCCTAAAAGGACCAAACAGACAGAGCTCAACTTTCCCCTTGCAGCAAGTTAAGCCTCTAGTGGCTCTGTCAAACTGCAACCTGAGCTCTGTCTTTTGGGGCCCCGGCCACCCATAGCATTAGCCCAATTAGGACAAAACTAAGCAGCTAAGAAAAGAGGANCATTATTTCTCCAATTAGGACAAAACTAAACAGTTAGGAAAAGAGAAACACCTCTCATATCTCCCCCCTTCACAGGGCCTGTGGAAGTGCATTTCTTCCAGACAACTTGTGGGTCCCCCTGGAATCTCAAGAGCCAGCTGAGATTAATACACAATAACCACAAATTTGCTCACACGGGCCTGACTTTGGTGTGACTAGGATTTTACCTGGTGCATTATTCTTAGACACATAAACTAGATTTTATAGTTGAGCCAAGAACTACTTCGTTATGTGTTCCTCTCAGAATCCCCTTGTCTGGCTTTTCACTGTGTTCCTTAAATCCATCAATGTACAACTTATTTAATTACTGTGTAAAAAACAGCAACACTTCTAGCCTCATCTAGGCGAATATTGCATCTCTGACAGACATCAAAGCTCACTAGTGAAAGACAACTTATAAGAAACAACTGCTTATAGAAAAATATTTTCTCTCAGCTTTTCTAGTAATCAATGACTCAAGGAACCACAGCCATTTGCAGTCACCTTCTGCTTTACATCTAAGGCTTAATGTACAGAGTTCTGGATTTCTAGGAAAAAATAAATCTCAGGCAAATGACTGTCTATGCAGCTGCAGTAAGTTGTATATTTAGCTTTTCAAAATATCCGAAGGCAATCATGGTACAAAGAAGTATAAAGAAAGAGAGAAAAAGGGATTTTCTAATAAACTGTGTGACAGCTTCCCAAGGTAAAAGGCTTATATTTAATTTCATGAGACATCTTAGAACAAGAGCAGTAAAAACACTCAAAATGTGCTATGGAGTAGTGTTGCATTAACAGGGGGATGGTCTGCGTAAGCTATTTCGGCTCTTCTGACTCTATAAATTCTTTTTAATTGGCCTTTGCTTTCATCTCTCATACTTTGCAGAAAAGAATATGAATAGCTTTGGGGAAAGAGAGAGCTTGGAAGATTAAAACTCAATGTTTGGATTTTGTCTAGAATTATTCTGTAAGAACAGGTTTTTGAATATGTTTTCAGTGTCATTTCAGTATTATGCATTAAGAATCCATACTTAAATATGCACACTGTTTTCTGTGTCTTTTAACAACACCAAACCTAAACTGTAAGCTATTGGCAGTACCTCTTCTGAGCTATTTGCCTGAATTATTTCTGCAGTAAATCTCTACAAATGTCCACTTAAGCAGTAAGGGTCATAAATATCTCATGGAAGCCATAAAATACAACAGAATTTTGGAAGTCATAATTTTAATGGATAAAACTGTGCTATAAAAGAAGGACCTCTGGGACCGAGGCTAAAGTGAAATTTATCTAAGTGAGCTGCGATGCTAATCCATCTGCAAGCGATAAATTATCTTATGTCCCAGGTGTGACATATTATCCAAAGGGTGCCTAGTGGTTAAGGACACAAAGGTATAGATGTGGCTGAGGGCCAAGAAAGCCCCAGGCAATTAGTGGTGACTGGAAATTGTCAACAATTGCTCTGAATGTTTGATAGTTTCCTCTGCACTCAGGTTGGCCAAGGCACACGCTCCTGAGTGTCTGTGCTCGGTCTCCAAAGCGTGCACAGGGCGCAGTGGCAGGGCCTGGCTGGAGAGCCACGCAGCTCCGGGCAGGATGCTTACAATCTTTTCAACAAGATATTAACACACCCCTCCCTGGCTCCTGCTGAAGTCAGAGTGTCAGGCCAACAATTAGGGGAGGGGAAAAAAAAAAAGAAAAAAAAAAAAAGATAAACTAGGAATGCTTTTTTTAAAGTACATAAATAGAAATATTTCTGTTTGGTCAGAAACAGAAAAAAAAACCCAAAAAACATCTTTAAAAAGTCCTTTCTGTTCTAAAGAAAACAAAAGTAATTCTTGGAAATGCTGAATTGCTTTGTGGTATCATTATAAACTACTGCAATTCTGAAAGGTCTTTGGAAGAGACCAGCACAGTCCTCATAAGTTAACAATAAAATGTTTAGCCAGCAGGCAGGGTGTGTTGGACTGGATACCCAAATTGGTCCATATCGTTATACAAACTGATTATGTTTCAAACAGTAAAAATGGTGAGCTGTTAACGGCAGCAAGTGTGTTTACATAACTTGGTGTCACTGGAGAAATCAGACACAAACTCCTCGGATTCCCTTATTTGCAGGGAAGATGAACGGGATCCAGATGAACGGCTCCCCCAGTGAAACCCTGAGCCCGCGCACTGGAGGAGCTACGCGGGTCCCAACGCAGGCTGCTGCTTTGTCAGATGGCCCGGGTGAAAGCTTCATCTGGCTGATACAACACTTGTTTCTGGGAGAGGCTGTGTGGATTATCAGCAATATTCACAGGCTGCAGTGGGAGAGGGAGAGCAAAGAGACCTTTGGGGTTATACTTGTGAACTGAGAGTATCTGGTATGAAGAAGGATGACACGGATTAGATGAAGCCTTCGGATTTGAAACCTGTGCTTCGCTTCACGCCCAAGCCCATGCTGCTGCACGCAGCTGGGTCACACAACGGCCCTTTGAAACCCTCCTTGTGCACCACGTCCAACATGAGCCCCCTTGGTGGCTCAGAGGGCTGGCGTGGTGTCTGGTGCCAGCAGCACCTGGGTGCTTGTCCCTGCTTTCTCCTGGTGCTGTCGCCCGGTTCTCCTGCTAACCTACAGCACACGGGCATGACAGCTGCAGCACTGCACACGTGCATGGGCCCTTGTGGGAGGTATTGCAGAGGGGACTGTCTAAAAGTGGCCCTCACCACTTATAGTCCCAAATCTCTATCTTACCAGGATCCATAAGATCTGCCGTCTGTTTCAGGGACACATGAGAAGGGAAAGCTTCAAGAGCAGCTCACAGACAAGACGTAGCGTATGACATGTTATGACCATATGAAGAGATAGCACTGCTTCACTATAGGACTAGGCTGGGCTGGATGGAGAGCTGACTCCCAAGCAGAACGGACAGTGCTAGTTTCAGCCCCCGTGACAAGGTATTTTCCACCCTTGCTGGAGGACTCAAGATACCCAGCAGACCAAGGGTAACATAGTCATACTGAAGTCTCATTTTACACTTGGGAGTTCCCCTCAAACTGCCCGTGAACCTGCCGTAGCTCACAGTCACTGGATCTCCTCAGAGCCTGCCATAGCCATGTACAGGTATGCTGACAGTCCAACGCTTTAACTACCGACAATCTCTACCTTTTTGCCTGAAATAAGTTGGTCCCTATTTACACAGCAGTATGCTGTATGTGCAATTAGAAGGGTTTGGGGCTAAAAAGCCCCTCACTGTAGCTTCCCAAAACCTCTGCTAACACCAGTATTCTCATGTCCATACAATTACACGAGGGCTGTGCTCCTTACCCAAGGTAAATGCTACCTATTCCGTTGCTCTGCTCTTATACGAACAAAATCACCATCTACCTGAAGACCTTCTAGTAATTCTCACAAAATGGACTTAACTGACTGGGTTCTGTCCTCCTGGGCTTTCACGCCCTTGTTGCGACTGATTTCCAGTAACTTAATATGGATTAGTTCACCCCTAGAAAAATTACCAGCACTTCTAAAGATGTTCTCATTAAACACTAATCAATATGAGGCTGTTTCTGCAGTCATTTTCCATTGAACTCTCTTTTTCCCTGATGAGTCTTGTTCTCTCCTTGCCACAAACTCAGGGTTTTGATTAAAGGCTTCATTATCTTTTGACCTGTCATTGAGACAAAACCAGACGGGAAACTTCTTCCTTATCCACTGAGAGTAATCCAGCAGGGGTCAAGCTCCCTCCTGTCTGCCAGGGAGCGTGCTCTGTGCCCTGAGGGGCTTAATCACATGGAGAATGCCAGATATCATGCAGCAACACGGAGAGGCTGAGGAGGAGCTGCTTTGCGGGAGAGCAAGGTCCATGACTACAGCCCTTCTCTGCCTCGCAGAGCAATTCACTCAGTTTTAGTCAGAGTCTGCTTTTGCCACTTTGCTGAGTACGGGCGCCTTCTCTCACCTTTAGGCATCAGGGTAAAGAGAAGTTTGCTTGGATTACATTTGATGCATATTTCAAATGTTATTTTTTGTAAGCCATTAGAGAGTTGTCTTTAATGCAAGTTAAAAGATCAAGACCCAGTAATTTCACCCTCCGGTCACCTTACTAAAACTATTTTTAGAAGTTAGACAGGCTGTGGTGGGGAGGAGAAGGACTCAGGGAGAAAAGGAGGGGGGAACTCAGTCTCCTATCAGAGGACACTGGATTGCCACTTACATCCTGCTATGGTTCAGTTTATGAAATGCAAAGGGACCCTTCAGAGGGCTCCGTCTGAACTCAGTTTTTCAGTATCCTTCCCATGTCAAGTTGTTGTGACCCCCTGAAAACTACTGCAGAGGGCTAAGCAGTCCTCTGGAGCTGCTAATGATCTGCCCACCGTGCCGTGGCATTCACTGAGCAGGGGACAGGAGAGGCAAGCAGCTCAAGCTACACGCAGCCACCATCACTAATCAGTGCCTTTGACCAGATAGCGAGACTTTTCTTACCTTGCCTCTATTTACTGTAGCTTATCAGGCTGGGTATCAGATCCTTGCTGGCAAACCAAGGAAGATGGGCTATAAGACTGTTAGGGAGGTTTCTTTGGGGTGTCTGCACAGCGCCTGAGTGGTATTGGATATTTCGGCTTGCATATACCACAGAGCCATGGTTCCATAAATTCACACAGTGCTATAGACATGTCTGTCAAAGTTAAACATAACAAATAATAATTTCACTTATTTCACTCCAGAAACTGGAGGGCTATGTGTAGACCTGAATGAATGCAGCTTTGGCAAATATAAAATATAAATATAAAAAATATCTGCTTTAAAGTACATCTAGGAACTGAAATATTTGCTTAAATCAAGAAGATGAGGGAAAGATGTAGGCATTTCTAAAGTCCAAATATTTTGTTTCAGTGGCCTTAAGAGAGTTTAATTTGTCATTTCAGAATACCAATTTTATTTTGATGTTGGATACAATTTTAAGTGAAAGAGGCAAGAGTTCAATTGCCTGAAAACAAGGTGTTTTATTTTGGGTTTCCACAGAATCATTTCTTTGAGTTATTTAGGGGCTGGTTGGCTTTGGCCTCTGACCATAACCCTTGCTGTGCATCCTGCATGGGTGATGTGGGTCAAGGTCTGGGGAACTGGAATTGCCTTCCCCATACTCTGGCTCTCCAGGTGACCTGCAGAGGAACTTTTCTTGTGTCTCTCCTCCATTTTCTGCTTGCCTGGCTGGGCTGAGAGCTCCCTGGGGGACAGGCACTGTTGTCATACACCTACTCGTGCAACTCCTGGCATGCTGGTCTTTCTGTTTACATAGGTGCTGCTGCAGTGGGAGCCCTTTAATAAATGTCTCCCCTCTCATATAAATGTTATTATAACTGCTGAGCATTGTAGAAAGTCCCACACCTGTCTTCTCCCAAGACTTTGAGAAAGAGAAGGGAACACAAACCAGCTGCAACTGGAAACCACAAAAGGTTTGATCAGAGTTCATCTCTGAGGTAGCCATACCAACCGTGATATTATAACCAACATTTGAACCTACATTTGTAAACAGAGCTGACATTTGTTCCCAGGAGAGGCTGCTGATATGGCATGCACACATAAGCTGTATGGGTGCTTCTTCTGATTCTCACACGCTGGTTACAAAAGGCAAGTAGCAAATCCAGACTGATACCACCTCCCGGCTTCTGTCATGTAGATGTAGCAGGTGGCTGGCGCAGTTGGGTACGTAACGTTTGGATGTCTTCAGTCCTCCAGAATTAGCCATGAGGCTTCACTAAAAGACTCCCTGAACCGTAATATAAAAATAAAATGTCAAACATATGCTATACAAAAAAGGAAACAAAAGAAAGGCTGTAGTTATAAACGTAATATGAGCTTACCGAGGTCCGAGCTGCCACGGACATTGCTGTTGTAGGTTTTAATATGCTTTGAAACAGAAACCAGTAGCATCTCATTTATAACAATTATAAATATACAGTAATTTACAATTTGGACCTGGAGTCCATTGCACAAACCATTAATGTATTTTACTACTACTTCTTGGAGGCAGTGGAAGGAGGAATGGTGTGCTCCTGCTCTCTGCCACAATCTCCATCGCTATCATGATGCCCATGAACACTGTGTGACAGAGAGGAACAGAAATGGTACAAAAGAATCCAGTCTAAGCAGTTTTCACTCTTTGGGTTTTTTATTTTTCCAGCCTGTGACGCTACTGCTCCTCCCAGAGCACAAGCACTGGCAATGGGACAACTAAGCAAGGTGCAAGCACTTGAGGGGGCCCTTTCTCCTTGAGACCTCTGCAACGGCCTTTAGGATTTCAGCAAGCTGGAAAGTATGCAGTCACAGGGCTGTGTTTCAATGCAGACACAGGAGGTTTGATCACTGTGGTCCTCTATGCTGGTTTTGACAAAAAGAGAGGAACAGAACAATCTGTCAAGTAGATCCAAAAATGTCCCAGGTCTGGTCCAAACCCAGAAACTCACAACTAAGGATCAAACCTTAAATCTGGTACAGAACTGTAGACTGTGAAAAATGTGGTGTGATGGTTGGGAGGAACGTCTGCGCAACCCTTGGTAGAGCTCTCCTGAAACCACAAATCCCACTCAAATCCCACCTAGATGATAAGAACTCCAGACCACTGAGCATGTCTTTTATTTGACTGCAAAACCCAAGGCAAGATTATTAAAAAACCTGGGAAAAAAATAATCAGCTGTGAGCTCTGCCATACTTATTTATTGAAGCTTGAAATTAGAACTTTTGTCAGGGAAAGCCAGGCCAGTGTGTAATATTACATATCCTATATGCTGAAAAACTGTGAAATGAGGAAACCTCAGTGGCTCAGCAAGGGACAGCTGTCACAAGAAAGAGGGAGAGATATTGTTGTTCCATGTGTTTCCTGTGCTGGACCTAAGCAACCTTCCTTCCCCTTCCTGACAGGGTGGCACAACACAATGAGGTCCTTCTGCAAAAACTCATTGAGTTTTCAGATACAGCTTTTTCCAGAAACTTTTCCCATTTACTACTTGTAAGATCCATCGCTGCCATCACCCTTCCCCACGATGCATCACCATCAGGTTGTTCTCCACCAAATCTCTTTCCCTCTCCCCAGCACAATTGTAGACCTCATTTCACAGGCTCCTTTGTCACCTCCTTCAAACACAGCTGCCAATTCCTTTCTTTTCTGTCCTGTCCACCTCTGACACCTGCCCTTCTGGCACTTTGCCTCTCCTGCTCTGCTCTGAATTTTGATTCTTCCCTTCAGCTGCTGTCTGCAACTCCTACGTCCTCTCCAAAAAAGATTTCAGAGAACCAGGATTACTTTATGCAGTCCTCTCCCTACATCATGTCCTGTGGATAACTTTATTCCCTTTCTGCCTGTCTGTATCCCTTTCCCTACCTCTCTTCAGGACAGCCACAGTGGACACCTCCTCTCCTATATAGGATATCTCCCTGTGTGTTATCCTCTGCACAGCACTGCCTTGGGCTTCTCCCTGGCTACAGTTTCCTTCCACCTGCCCTTCTTCCAGGTACCCACTTCCCTCCCATCTTGTGGCTTCTGGCTTTCTTCCCTCCTCTCCAGCCCTCCCATTAAAGACCCAAACAGGATTCTAGAGGGTCATCTCCTTCTTTATTTTCCTATATTCCTCTGGCCTTGGTTTGAGTGCCTCACTCACCAACAGTAGCTGACCTACAAATTCTGCTACATCTTATCAAGCAAGATGCAAGCTTGGATGCCTTCTGAATAGCATTTAGAGTGCTACATTGATGATTTCTAAGAGAAATCACTGTTCAGCTCTACAATTCAGTGCTGTTTGTCTTGGTATGCGATAGTGTCCTGGTTTGAGTGACACAGGACTAATTTCTCTTCTAATGCTTGGGAAAACTGCATTTTTAGAAGACTCTGGTGAATNGCTGTCCACTGCTGGGAGTGCACAGATTCCTACTGATAGAATGGGCTGAGTATAATCCTTGTATATTTTATATTGGTATCAGGATCAATACTTGTTCTTTAGTATTATTAATGTTAATTATTTAGTCTTATTCTATTAAATCTGTTTGTATTTCAACCCCCGGGTTTCCTTGTTTTTCCCTGATTCCTCTTCTCGGGTGGGGAGGGGTCATCGGGTGGTAGAATAATTGTCTAAATGACAATAAATTGTTGTGGGTTTCTCAAACCATAGCAGATAGCTAAAGACTATTTGGTACTAGTCCATTACAACTGAATTTTATTTTGGTTTATGATGATGCAATCACTGTAGTCATGTAGCAACACAGAGAGAAACAGTATGATAAAGAGAATTTAACATTCATGCAGGTAAGTAGTGGGTCAGACCACAACACATTGCATTAACTACGCTTGTCTGACAACTCTAGTTGAGGCATAAGTAAAAAATATACTCTGACTCTTCCCAGAAAATTATTTCTGTAATTCATTAAACTGCATGTGCACGTAAGTCTGGAGAAGCAAGAATTCCTGAGTTTAAAGAGAAGACTGCAGGGCAAACAAGTAAAATTGTCATGTGTAATGAAGATAAAGTACTTTTACTATAAATTTAATTATGCAATAAAGTGCCAATGTGGTGTGCAAGGAATTTGCTCAAGGTTCCCAAGGTAGCTTTCATTCATTTGAGCTTGCATTCTTGAGCACTAGCAGTCAGACTTCGGAGAGAATAGATTAAAGTACATATATTACCTCCCCTCATTATTTGCTTTTTTAAAATGTACCAGACACAAAGGGTACAAGTTGGTTAATGCAAACTCTTCAGTTTAAGAAAGCAGAAGCCAAGAAGAATTCATTTAAAGGTAATTAATTATTTATTTGGTTTCCACATAACATATTCAAATGTAACATCTCAGTTTCTTTGAATAAAAGTATCAGTGGTTTATGTCACTGTTTACGCACTTTTCCACAAAGACATTGCCACACAACTTTGGCACTCTGGTTTAATTATACAGGTGTAGATTTCTCAGATACTTTACCGGCATGACAAATATGATTGTAAACTCAGTGACAATTCTTTGGTTTCTTGTGTATTCACAGTCAGTTGCTATGAAGAGAGGACTTGGGGAACAGCCATGCCACATTTACAGAAACAGGATCATAACAGAAATGGATGTGATTTTCCCTATTCATGTCATTTTTAACCACAAGACAACGAATAGGCTTGTATACATTTTTGGGTACAATGACCCACATTTTATGCTGATATATCCTGGCAGAGCCTCACCGACTTCACTGGAGCTCGAATTAATTTGAACTCCCAGGAACTTCAGCCCATTTTTCCTTAGGAGCATTTCTAAATATTTCCCTGAGAAGGCAAAAGTAGTCTCAGCATTTTCCTTGAACACAGTCCCATGTGCTGCAGCCCCTTCTGTTGCCTGTCATGTTGGTCATTCCAGAAGGTAATCAGGTGGTCTATGGGCATCCCACATTTTGCTCTGTGTTTGGCCTGCAAACTGGTGGTGTTTTGCTGTACAATCTTGTGGCTTGCTATATACAGATTTGGGCTTGGCTTGTACTCACTGTGGTATAAAGTCATGTAGGAAGGATTAGAATCAGTCTCGAGTAAGAAGATGGTTTAGAGCCCTATGGAGGTTTTCTCATGGAAGGGAGAAAAACCCTCCCACACAACCATCTCTAGAGAAGGGATTACCTGTTTTCATTCACCACTGAAACAAACCCAAGCATCTCTGAGTTGGTTTTGTGGCTGATGCACAGCTGCTATTGTGAGAAGTACTGTAAGTTGTGGCTGAATCCTCTTCTCAGCGATGCCCATGTAAGGCTGAAATGACTATTTGCTGAAGGAGTAATCCAGTTCTACACTGGCATAATTGAGGCTAGAATTTACCCAAACAGCTGAATGTCTTTGTCCCAATGAAGAGACTAAACATAGTGAAATCTAAGCAGCAAATCAGCACTATTCAGAGGTACACTAATTTATATCAGCTAAAACAGTCCTTCACATTAGGCCATGGTTCTGGAAAGCATTTGGGCGTGTGCTTATCTTATGCCAGCTGAAGACAGTAAAGCCGTTATATACATCCTGCATTTCAAGCTGATGCCCCTGAGACCGTAGTGCTGGTAGCGAAGACTTTGATGAGTATCTATCTGTGCTGCAAGGCAAAAGAAGTTAGGCGAATATGTTGGGACACTGCCTGCCCTCCGCTGCTGCAAAGCCACCTCTGGACTGAGTGCCAGGGGACAAAGGGACCACATGCCGGTGGGAGCCAGCCAAGTCTGCAAGCATGGCTGGATTAGTGGAAGATCCTGGAAGCTGTGGGCAGGGCGGTGGCAGGAACCAGTTGTGCCTCACATCTGTAACTGGGAATAATTTGGTTGGGTTCATGGTATGCTCAGCGTGGCATTACTCTGCCGCCTTAGAAATTCTCTGTATGTTCTGTAGTCTCTTTCCAAGACCCCACTTTCTGGGCAACTGGGAAAGTTGTTGCTGCAAAAATGTGGCAAAAGCCATGTCACTTTTTTTTTCTCATATAGGACGTGGTATTTGGCTGTGTAATATGCAAAACTCTATGTTGCACAGGATATTTGGCAGCTCTTGCACCGACATGTGGGAGCTGGGAGCTGTATTAAACTGAATGTCCAGGCTCCATAGGCCCATGTTTTGATGCACAACAGGAACAGGATTCTCCTGAGCACATATTCCTCTACGCTTTCCATTTGGTTGCATGCAGTAAGTATCCTTCCATAGAGGTATACTGCTGAATGGGTTCAGAAAGGAGTTGCATCTAGAGCTAGCATCAGAGTAGGATTTTGGCAATATTATGTTCCCTGCAGAGCCTAACTCACAGCATGGGAAGCATTCAGCTTTCGGTATCCAGTCTCTGAAACACATTGACAAAGACCTGTGAACCACAGATGTCTGTATAGTTTGAGATATGTGGCTCTTTACAGAGTCATAGACTGAACTCTTAGATGGCTGTGTATCAACAGCTGAAAAGAGCTTGCAGTCAGTAAAATCATGGTACCCATCTTCCTCCATCACCAAAAGCTGTTAGTAGGAGATATGACCCAGGAGTTATGTGTTCCATAGTGGAAGAAGACCCAGGTACTGTGGAGGCTAGAGATTGGAGTGGATAGGTTATACAACTTTCAAGAGTCCATAAAAATAACTGCAGGGATTACCTATACTTCATATCTAAAAAAAAAAAAATTATAATAAAAGTCTCCATTCTTCTTTGTGTTAAGCTTTTACTGTTCTGGATCTCATATACCTCTCTTTCTTCAACTGACAACATACAGAGATTTTTAGATAAATTTAATAATCTTTTTTGCATCTCTGCCTCTTTCCCAAAGGGGACTTGGCCCTTGTGTAGATGAGGAGCACAGCACTATACTGCTGTGCAGACATGCTTGCTGTGCAAGCAACATATTTACTTGAAACCATGTATGTTTTAAGTTTCGTAACAGGACTGCTAAGGTCAGAGATAAAGCTTGAGCACCATGCTGTTTGCAAAACATCTCAGGGTGACTAGAAATGTTCTGGAAAGCCACATTATATACCCTACGGAGCCACAAAGTTTCACTTCTAGAAAGTGAGTCCTGCTTGGAACAAGAACTCGCACCAACTATTGTGTAGAAAATGACACATTTTTTCCAGTGTCAACCTCATACTTTGATTCTCCCTTGATACCCCTGATATTTTCACAGGCCGTGACCTGTTTGTGTATCTCATGTAGAGGACTAGTTTTATTACAGATGTTAAAATGGCATCATACTGACTGGAAAGTTCTGACACGTGCTGTGAAATCAGCCTTTGTAACGTACCACCGTACCTTCTTTTCTCAGCGTGCATGTCATAGCAGTGTACAGCCGTACATACCAGGGACACTCCTCGGACCGCACAGCACTATGTGGTGGGGTATGGTGGCTGTGCTGAAATTCTACCACTTTGCTAAACCATCCTTTCAAAAACCTTCACAGCCTGACTCAAAGTCTGCTCCAAGCAATGGGAATCTTCTGCATCAGGATACCCTGGCATGACTGTGAATCAAATGTGTTTAGGTGAATGCGCAGTATGCGACCTTTGAGAAAAGTTAAGGTACCACAAAAGGACAATTGTATCTATTTAGGCAGTAGGCAGGATCAGTAAACTAATAAAACTTTAAGGAGCTACAGTAAAGCATGATTATTTTCACGTGCATGTTTCAAGGTAAGAAACTGGCTCTGTGTTTCCGTATTAGGTTCAAAGAGGAAAAAATATTATATATGAATCCAAACATTTATAAATCAGCGATATGCTTTTTCAAAATTCTGTGTCAGAAAACTGGCAAAATTCTGCCAGTATAGATTTTTATATATTACAAATTGCAATAAGATGAAATGTTGTCTTAGGAACAGAGAGACAGATTCCATGAAATCTCTCTGCAGTAATACATGTATTTGCTTAGAAATCCATGGAATAGATCACTTTGGAGCTTTTGTCTTTTTCTTTTTGTCCCACTTGGCTTTAGCATGTACCCCTAGGGACTCCGAGAGTGTTACCGTATTGCTTTTGCACTAAGTTGCACCATGAAAAAAAAGGGAAAGTAGTGTTGATGAGTCCAGAACACATTTTGTGCAGAAAATTCCTCTCCTTCCCCTTCACGCTGAGGAAGCATGTTGAATTTCAAGGGTGTTTGAATGGCTTTAATGGAGCTGGTGTGAAGGCAGAAGTAGATTTTATATATAGCAACTTAGAGCAGGGAGGGAAAGCAGCACGTGTGCACTAGAGGGACAAGGACAGAGCTACTCAGAAACATCATAAATTAACATAGTGTGATGACAAATGAAAAAAAGGGACCTTGTTAGCGAACCAAATTGTTATTACAATGAATGTTTATTTTTAGAGTTACAGAAGGTATGTTCTAGTGTCAAAAAAAAAAACAAAAAAAAAACAAAAAAAACCAACCAAAAGAGGGGAGGGGGGATTTCGTTCAACATCTAACCACATGCTTCTGCCCTGCAATGCAGGGAAACAAGGAGAGCATTGGATTTCACAGATAGCACCACAGACAGCTATTAAGGCCTAATCCAGTGTCACATTTCTGCCCAGTACTGGCTAACTACCAGCCCAATTTGCTGGCTTTTCTCTCCCTGTGTTTCTTCCTTGTTGCAAGCCATGCAGAGACTTATCCTAATAATGGGTCAACCCTCAGCCAAATGTGTTCAACTGAAGGCCACCATGGGAGAGTGGCAGGATATTGTCTTTCCAACAGCAAGTGAATTTCAGGCAGCTTAAGGCGGTATCCATTTCACTATAATGCTGGTTTATGTTACAGCCCTTTTCAAACTTCTAATTGCCCTGTACTGCTGACATTTATAGACATCCCCGACTTTAAATGAAAACACAACACTGAGGTCAGGAGGAGGTTCTGGGACAGCAGAGATCCCAGGTGAGACCAATGGAGGAAATTACTTCAAAACTTCCAAATGCCAAACATGTTGGGGTGGGGGGAGGAGAAGAGAGACAAAAATAAAATCCAGAGGTGAGGGAGACCCTATTCACAGCCCCAAAGGTATGGATGCTTAATAACGACTCTTACTTAACCACACACTCAAGGCCTGGAGCACAGCTAGTCCTCTCTCTCCTCAGTTTCTCCCCCCTAGGTATAAACATTTAAAAATATTTACTTATCTGCATGTGTGACTCTATTTGGGCCCAGCTCTTCAGCTGTGCTAAATTGGTGGCGCTCCATCAAAGTCAGTGAATTTATGCCAGCTGGGAGCCTGGTCTCACTGGAGGGAGAAAGTGCTCTGTCTATTACAGAGAAGAAAGCTCCAGGATTTTCTTTCTTCTGTCCATGCATCTTCATCTGAGGGAAACTGTTCTAGCAGCAGCTGATGGTAGGAGATGTTGTTACATAGGCTGACTTTTGCATTCTGCCATGCTGCACAACCTGTCAGCCACAACGTGAGGCAAAACAAAGGGCCAAAGTGAAGAAACAAGACATGTCTCCCATTCATGCAGGGATCTGTTAGAGTTGTAGACTCTGTCTGCTCACTTCACATTACCACTGTGGTGTAAACGGCTCTGTTATTCCAGGGGAAAAATACCTTGCAAAAATAAAAATGAAGAGATGCTACCATGTTTTTGTGGAGTGTTATTTGCCCCCTTGCATCTACAACTATTCTTATGCATTTCCAGGGAACTGAGCTGGGCAGGGTGGCAGAAAGCTGGGACAATAAGGAGGAATGCACTTCCTTCATTCGGCCTTTTCAAAGGATGCCTATACCTTCAAGGCATCATCCCATCCTATACAAGGGAAAGTTGCATCAATGCGAAATGATCAGGAAGAAATGTTGCAGACCCACAGCCTCCATACCCAGGGAGAAAGGCTGCAGTTCCTTCATGTGGCACAGAAGTAGCGCATGATACCAGGATAGCTCACAGATCTGTGGAGCACATGCTAGTGGAGAAGACATAGCAGCTGTAGGGACTCCTTGGCTCTCTATCGTGACTGCCACGGCCCCTCAGGAAGTCTTACCAGGTCATAATTTTGTTCCTGCTGAAGGATTTCCTACTGCACCAACAGGGGATGATCTCTTCCTGCTACGGAATGGAGAGAAATTCAAGGAGAAAAGGGATAGGGAAGGGCCTGCAGAGACCTTCTTGCAGTGTTCAGTGCCACAAAGTAAAGCTAATGCCACTAAGTGATGGTAGCCTGGAAATTTATTCTTTCTCTCTCTTTGATTTATCAAACATAGACAGGCAAGGAATAAGAATGCAATCAGCAGTTAGATTGGAAGGAAAGATTGGGATGCGAAAAATTCCTGTGCTGTTTGATCTGCTGCTTTGGTTTTTTCCCTTGTGTCACTATCACCTTTTGAAAAACAGGATTATGAATTACGAGACTGTGATGGAGGATATATGATATTGGACTAGAACTTGGACAATAAATCAGATTACTATTCTAGCACTAGGCAAAACTAAGATAATTGTGTATAAATTATGTGAAAAAGAGACTAAATGCCAAAGCAGACAGATGAAAAATACAGAAAATATGGCTTGTGTTTCAAATACATTGTTGAAAATATGTTTAAAACTTTCAGGTACATAATATTTTTTTTTTGTTTGGAATACAATCATGTTTATATATAATTCTATATTTCTGTGATTAAAGGTTGTTATTACTAACAAATATTTATAACGTTTTTATATAGCAATAAAAAAATCTTCTAAACATTGTCAACTGTATGTTGATTTTAAAGTCCTGTGTTTTATTCTGCCCATAGGTACTCTTCTACACTTTTCCTGGTGTCTTGCGAATTATCTAGTAGACATGAATCAGCTATTATGGAAGATATTCAATAACTGCACGGTGACAGGTTAGGGTACTTTGGGCCAGTTATTTAGGTTGCTAATAACGCTAATGATTCAAATGTACCTCCAGTGACTTTCAGTGGGAGACAAGTGATGAAACATTTTCGAAAATCTGTGACAAATATTATAATCGGTTTGATTCAGTTGCACATACACAGATATTCAGTGTCACTCCAGAGATCTTACAATATCTGAGAGGGGCTATCTGCCACACAGGACTGGCAGATATAAGTAAGGACCTCCAAGACGATCATACATTTCAACAGCTTGAATATCTTTATGATAAGGGCAGGGGGTGAGGTTGGAGCTGATACTCTCCTATGTTCAGGAGAACTGAGCGCTGAGTGTCTGGCAACGCTTATAGATCTGGCCTCCCCTGGTTGTAGAAAGTTTAAATTCAAAATTATCAACCCAAAGGCAATTTCTGATAAAGAAATGAGGCTTTCATTGTGCAGGAAGAGGTTCACTTTGTTTCCTTGTGGAGAAGAAGCATGGGTGCCACATAGCCAGCCAGTAAAATTCAGAGGAGATCTGCTCACTTTAGTGGGCCAGTGTTAATCTACCACACTTAAAGAAAAGGCCCGGCAAGGTTCCTCTTCCTGGGATTTTTGCAATTATATAGAATCATAGAATGGAGTATCAGGCGACCAGTCACAGGGATAGACAATGAGGAGAAACTCAAATTCCTTTGACCTAGTGTTTGCCCCAGTTTTGAAAATACAGTTCAGGTTTTAAATAACATCTTATTCATACAGTCAAGTTTGAGACCTAAGTGAGGTTTAGGACCTTATAAAGCACATCTGGACTTAAAGTAGCCGTTTCTCCCTATGTTTGTACCTGTTCCTGTGTTCAGGCATCAGCAGAAGCTACTGGAGTTCCTCCTTATAGAGAGGACAGTCAAGTCTCATAGGACTGATGTGGTACTTTGCAAGCTGGGACATAGGCGTGGGAGTGACTACTGAGCAGAAACCACAGGACAGTCCTCCTTCTCGCCTGCAACTGCTCTCCATGCTTTTGCTCCTCACTTACAGAATCAAGACTTAAAAACCTTGTCTTTCTTTCAGCATCCCACTGTTGTGTCAGGGTTAGTGAAGTAACATTTGCACTGTGTTAAGCTTTCAGTAGCTTTTCTGCTGAAACCTTCAAAGGTCTGGGCCACAGCAATCTTGTTCAGCTTCACTTTCTGCCTGATCCATCCTTGTCCCACATTGTGCAGGAAACTCCGGAGTTGGAGATAAGGAAAGGAGAGGGAGATCTCTTGCAAATGTATTCATGCAATATCTCAGTCTTTGACTTTTTTTTCCAGAGTGGTGACAACCTGAGTCTGTGTTATTAATAGATCTAGTGTCTGCAAACTCACCCGTTATTTTGTTTTTGTGAGAGCTGATATTTCCATTAAAAATTGCTGGACTATAAATTACATTTTCTATTTCCTCTCTCTCTTCTTAATTTCTGCCAAGTGACAGCACTGCCTAAGGAGGAAAAATGTCATTCTCCTAATGGGATGTGTCTGTTCCCTTAAGCCCTGGTAGGGTTTTTTTGGATGCTTTAGTTCCTTTCTGATTCTAGCTGTTCAGGAATAAAAGGTCTCTTCAAAACAATGCTTAACATAAAGATATTTATGAATGGGAAACGTATTTCTAATGCAGCTCCTTGTTCTTGCACTATCATTTCTGAGCAGAAACTCTGACCTATGTTTCCACTGTTTTCAGATTTCAGCTTGTTAAAGGGGGTATTCGGTATGCAGCACAACATTCAGCCAACATTTCATTACATTTGGGGATCCAATTACTCAGGCAGAGGGGTTTTTTTGTAACTTGGTGTAAGTTTCCTTTTCCTGGGGAGGTTTTATTTTAATTCCCTTCAGTCTGCAATCTCCTACAAGTATTTAGTGATATTTTTTAAGTCGTGGCAGAGCTACAAAATAAATATCTTTTTTTCTTCCTTTTTTTTTTTTTTTAAACAAATCTGGAAAAGAACCAAATCCAGATGAAATGCGTCTCCAAGATTTTTGAGTGAAAGCAACATTAAAGGATATCTAATTAGACCTACAGTAATAACATCACCATCCCTGTTATGGGACGTACATATATATAAAGGCTTGTGATCTGCTGAGTTAGGAAGTTAGCAAGCTGGAGGGTCTACCACAATTTCTGAGCACCCAATCAGCTACACCACATATTACACACACCATGGAAATTATAACCTACTCTATAGCTTTTGTGTAATCAATTTGGAATGACCAGATTTGCTCTCAAAACAAGACTTCCAGGATGCAAAAACCACAGATCTGAACAAAACCACAACTCCCTATATGCAAACTATCACATTTTTATATAGTACAGTGAATCTAAAGAATTTAAAACAAGATGCAGAAAATCTGAAATGCCAGCAAACTAGTTGTGCTGTTTGCCTATGACCACAGAAAATGACTTTGGATGTCCCATACAGCCTGTAAATTTTAAGGAACATTTAATGAGTATATAGGAATTGCCATCTATGAATCCAGGCATATAGCCTCACCAAATCTTAATATAGCATCTCTTCTGCTTGCTGTTGCTTGGCTCCTGAACGACAACACAATTTTTACATGGTAAACTTCTTTCTGTCCGAAATGCTGATCTGTGCTTGTGAATTTTAAGTAACATCTGTTCTTTAGAATTTCAATTACTTTGTTCAACATTGATGCAAATTGTTTGTGGGTTTGATTTTTTTGGGTTTTTTTGTTGTTTTTTTTTTTAGTTTTCCCCTTCTACTGCATCTATTTGCCATTTTATGCAACATTGCGTTTTGATGCTTGTATTAATCTTGGCAAAACCCAGGAAATTGGATATCATAAATAAGTAAGTCTGGTCAATTTGGAATAGCCCATGACTGCCATGCATTGAAGGAGGCATTATGGACCAGTTCTGTTCAAAAAAAGCTACAAGGTACCTTACTTTATAAAAGCCCCATCTATTTTGCCACTTTTCTGTTGCCTCATCCCATATGTTATGAATACGGTGAAGTTAGTAAAGTGTTCCTCACTAGAGGATAAATTTATCCCAGGCATTGCAGAGTCTTCATTCAACCTATATTCTGGACTAAATCTTTATCTAGACAACCTGTTTAATACTCTTTCCTTGCTGTGGTTTTAATAGGGAATGTGACCTGTTTTCACATCCAACGAAGTATTTTTAGTGATTAATTCCTCCATAAATCATCTTCTTTCTTTTCCTTTATTTTTGCTTGAGGGGTCCAGATTTGAAGCGATCAACCTAGAGCTCAAGACATCTACACCTAACTCCCAGACTCTTAAATAGCCCATTTGCATAGCCTGGGGAAAATCCCTCCGTCTGTCTTTATGACAGGGGCAGAGACAGGGGGAGAATGGAGAGTGTTGCCCTTCTCTCTTCCACCACAATGTCCTCCTGGCATTACATGAGCTGAACCTATCTGGCCTCTCTATTTTAAAGATGCAGCCACTGCTGCTGCCTCAGAGGACAGGGAGACATGCCTTTGCACCGCTTGTGAGTGTGGGTTGAAAACTGAGAAGAGGTCTAAGTTAGCAGCGCTGTGCAGGCTCTGAGACAAGCTAAGAGAGCTCATACGGATGGTCATGTCATCCCAGCAAGGGATGTGGCAATAAACTCTGGTGCGCCTGTGGTAACAAATTGACAGGGCAGCCAATGGATAAACTGCTCTGGCTAGTTAAGTAAAAGTACATCTGCTCATATCCTTGGTTCTTTCAGCATAAATAGGAATTATGTAATTTTTCCCTCTAATGCATATTAAGGATAGAAACACTGACATCTGTAGTGGTTTTACACTACAGGAAAAGGGTCGATACTAACTTCTGAAGAGGTACATTTCTTCACAACAACTGTCCCTCACATTTTTGAGGCCAAATATTCAGTATCCTAAATTCAACCAGTTCACATCACACTATTAGTACCCTAATTTCCAGGACATTTTATGCTGCCATAAATATTAGAAGTTTCTTAGGGTCATGAAACTCTAACGTCATTTGACTATAGATACCTACACAGTAGATATCAGGCCCTGAGCTCCCCATTCTTACTTCCCTTTATAGTCATTTGGGAGAAAAAAAAGGTATGTTTACAATAAATTTTTTTAAATGGAATTTTTTTATGACACACTTTAAAATTGCCCAAATCCCTTCAGCAAGAAGGGATAAGAGTGTACAGAAACTATCTGGCAGTTGTTTTTATTTTATTAGCTGAATCTTACCCACAGAGACAGCTGGAGTGAGGCTCTTGGCAGGGCAGTGCTTTTAAGACAGTGATCTCCTAAGGACTGAGAGCAGTGGTAGCTGAAGCTCTGATCTGGCCGGAGGAGCTGCACAGCCATGTGGCCACAATGGCCTCACGTAACACAGGAGCACATACTGCCCTGGCTGATGGCTCAGGGAACTAAAGCTCTCCGCTCTCACCTTTGTGATAAATCCAGGCTTGCAAGTTACAGCTGTTTTCGATCAGAGAAACAAAAAATAGGGAGCAATGAGTGTCTGGTTAGAGAAATAGCCAAGTGACCTGAATCAACTTGCAACACAGAGGTGTCTATTTTGACACATAAAAGCACAGTATCTATAGACCTTTTCTGGGCTCCACGAAAGTGTTCTGCTTTCTGTTGTGCTCAGTGAAATAGATCTGGATGCCATGCAGCCCTCCTGTTATCACTAAAATATTTAAATACCTACCCACTTATCTCCACCATGCTGTGGATGAAAATGACCAAGTGAATGTTCTGAAACTTTAAGCTGTTTGTTTGGAGTTATTACAAAAAATATTTACAGGTAGAACTGATAAGGAAACAGATTTACCACTTTTTAGGAAAATATTATAGGGGTAAGGGGACAAGATTTCCTGTCATGTTTGGTCCATACTGGGCCAAATAATGGTTAAGCCCAAATCATCTCTTCCTCTACCCTGCAACTATTTAGAGAAATCAACACTTTTCCTGAGCACTAACAGGAGGTTCTGATGGTTCACTGTTCTCAGACAAAACCGATTGCCCAGGGCAGCGGACCCAATGGTTGTATCCTTGGGGCAGAGCTGTCAAGAATGAAGAGAATTTGCAGAACACTTCTTTGTTTCGCTGAAAGCATCTCAAATTCATTACATTTTCAAGAAAACAAATGCACACATTACACAGAGTGTTCTGCCATCAGGAAAATATTGATGGGATGTATTCACAGTAAGAACAAAGGTATAAAGATAAACAAGACCCTGACAAAGAAAAGTATTTAAACATTTTGAAGTATGCGTTCAGAGTAAAACATCTCCATAATCACTTTGTTGAAGTGTATCCAAAATACAAAACTAGCTTACTTATTTTTCTAGAAGTGAAGTTGAACAATGTGGTCCTGGTTTTCTTACATGTCCTGAGTAACAATGACATAGCTCGATACAGTACAAAACCTCTGTCAGATGAGAACTGTTGAATTTAATATGCAGTTTCAACCCACAGAAATTATCAAGTCCAGCAAACAGTTTTTGCATGCATATATATGTACAAACTCATCTACACATATGCAGTCTAAATGTGTTTATGTTGTTTCCTAAGCTGTTGCAAGGCATAAAAAGACAACACAGTTGAGTAGCCCACCAAAGCACGTCCCCCTATCAAACAGAATGTGACATAATTACAAACTGCAGTGTAACTTCACACAGCTTAAGCAAATGCATTAGTTAGTGGTGAATTTCCTGGGAGCGCTGGTGGGCAGCTGAGGAGGTCCCAAAGTTCCTCTTGCACCAACACCCTGAGTGGTGTTTCCCAAGGTAGCAGCCACACCACTGATTAGCTCAGTTGCTCCCGCCATACCCGCACCCAGCACTGTCATGTATCCTCTATGTCCAGAGAATCCCTTTTACCATGTTATAATGTATGAAGAACACTCTAGTATGATTTTCAGTCTACAAAGGCAAGTACTTTAAGGAGGTGGTCCTCATGTAACCCATGAACTCTGAAGTTTTCCTGCCACGGGTAACATCTACTCATTGTGGGCAGGGAGGGAGTCTGAACTGCAGCAGCCACAGCTCAGTTACACCTTACGTAAACTACCCTTCTACAGGAATATATGTGGAAAGATGTGAAGGCAACACATGCCACCTTCCCTATGCCCAGAAACAGTTGTGCTTTCACTCATCCCCCCTAACTTTAGACATCTGCCTCTGGCAGTGATCCTCTCTCTCTCCACTGTCAGAAAAAGAAATTTAGCAAGTCTCTGCCCATAACCTAAGCACCATTGCCAAGGATCTGAAATTAGGTAGGATGACTCCAGGTTTCTGTGATGACCTGCCACAGTCCACCTCCACCTAAGTTTCTAGATGCAGCTTCAGTAATGAGACGTTTTAATGGTAGAAACGGTTCTTGTCTTGCCTGACATTACACACTGCTGCATACCTATTTGTTCATGACAGTCATTGCTGAAAATAAGCCTAGCAGGTAGTCTTGCATGGCACCTCATGATCACGTACCTTGGCCACATATCCTAAGACTTTTTCCTAGCTTTCACACTGACACAGTAGCTAATTATAAAAGCAAACTGTAAGCCTATCTGTTTGCCCTTGCCTGTTGCCAAGTAATGTTTGGTTTGACATGTGACAATAGTATCAAGATGCTTGAACCAAGGTTGATATATAATAAGACAATGATGTTCAGAGGAAACAATTGCAATAAGTAACTTTCCTCATAAGGAAAAGAATCAGAAAACTATACACAGTCTTAATATTTTAAATGCTTTTTCACTTTAGCAATAGCTTGTATGTTAGAGGATAAATTTCGCTTCATGTATTAAAATTACAACCATCATTTCACTTTCTTTGACATTTATAACAAAGAAATATGTAGCTCTCTCTATAGACTTACAAAAACCCAATAATTTATTGAGGGCTAAACGTCCAGCCCTGAAAGATCAGGTGAACCCTTTTTTATATAAAAGAGAAGAAAAAGAAAAAGAAGATAATATACTTATAAGCTATCCAAATAAAGTTTGGGATCCGTGATTCCAGAGCTGTCTGGTTACTTCATCTGTGACTTGGATCCAGCCAATATCTACAGTTATGCATAATTTTATGTATTCTGACCTTTGTGCAGCCAATGACAAAGAAGAGGTAACTAATGAATAACAAATTGCAGATTCGTATCCTAATGAGTATCACAGCGCAGCAGAGATCATTCTTTTCACCTGCATGCATCTTTTCAAGTTATGATAACCTGACTAAAATTAACATACTTTCTAGGGCATCAGAAAGCAAACATAAATGAAGCCTTGCTCAGGATAGGCATTAATTTTTTGTCTTCAGGATTTCTGGAGAAAAGCTGAATCCACCAATTCCAAAATTTCTGAAACCTTTTCCTAGTTTAGCTGTTTATTTTTTTATGTGTTATGTTCCGTTTTATATCCTAAACCCACAGGTTTTTAAATTGAGCCACATAGAAGCATATGGGAGAGTTGAGCTGGCATTCCTACTAATGCTGCTCCACTACTGACAAGTTCCTGACATGTAATATTTTGCTTTTTAAATTCTATTTGGTTGTCAGACCCAGGCATAGATTGGAATAGTCTGTCCATACATAAACTTCCTAAATTCCCATTCAGTTGGTAACATCATATTCCTTTGGAAGTCCTAGGAATTGAGAATAATTATTATTTTCCTTGCTTGGCAGTCAGAGGAAATCTCTGTGGCATCTGCTCAAGTCACTGAAACACAGAGGAGAAAAAGAAGTGCCACTGCCCAGTATTCATGTGCCTTTAATGTTAGGTGATACAAGTGGATCTGGTTTGATGAAAGAGTCGTACCAATATCAAGGTGCTGAATAACTATTAATTTCTAACAGAGATGTACTGTGGCTTCAAAAAAAGCAGGAAAGCAGACCTCTTCTTCATTCTTTGCATTTCATAACTGTTCCAGCTATTTATGGCTTGCTCTTTCCACCCAACCTTCTGGAGGCATTTCTGTTCCTCATGACCCTTCAGCACTTTCTCTGGATGCCTCTGCCTGTAAAGAAAGGTAGGATTGGCTTTTGATTTATCAGCTAAGTCCCTGATGAGAATGAAAATACTTTTCCTGTTGTGGGTGGAGAAGGAGTGTTTGCAATGGCTTGACCTGCCCTGACAGCTCTCTGTGTTTAGTAACTTGTCTGAAACATTTGTTTTCGGATGTCAGCCATTTATCTCAATCAGTGTTGAAATTTTTAATAGGAGACTACTGGAAAAAAACTCTGTTACAACTGTTTTACCTTTACATAACAAGCAACAAAATACTTAATGTTCATATGGAAAAAATCTGAAGAAAATGGATGATATATTTTAATATTTTACTAACATTATGTATTATTGGGCCTTGTTTAATCACATTGCTAATTTAAATGAACATCTGGCTCCTCACTGCATCCAGAAGAAAAAATACTTTCAAGTCTACCATGTTGTGTACAAAGACACAACAGCAGGTTCAAAAGACAGAATGGTCTATTTCTGGATGGCAGATGCTCTGTAGTGTAATCATTATTCATTGGCTGCAGAGATTTTCAGGCAGGCTGCCAAACAGCCCATGTGCCTCTGCTTATTGCCACATTTCTTAAAGGTAAGCTTTTTAATTGGAAAAGGGAGAGATCATGTGCGATTTGCTGTGCAGTTCTTGACAAGTAGTTTTTAAAATTAAATGCCGTGCTATTTTTTCACATGCAGGAAACTTTGGAGAATGTGGTCTGCTTCTCCGACAATCACACATTAAATTATAAAGCTCCATAGAACACAACTGTTGATAAGAAGAGAGAAAAACTGGGAAATGATTTACACTGGGCTGCAGTTCAGGCCCTTAGATAAGCACATGCAAAATGTAATGCACATATCCACCGTAAAGAGCAAGCAGTATATTCACTAACGCATTCCTTCTCCAATACAAAGTGGTCTTACCATGTACTCTTCATCTCTACCAAGACCGCTACCTTCATCTATCCTTTGTGCAATATACCCCTCCCATATGGCAGTGGATAAAACACAGATCTACAGATGAGTCTAATTCCAGGATTTGATGGGCCTGACAAACATATAGTTTGCATCTTCTAGACCCTACCTAAGATTTTACAGTTGACCAGATCATTGGGTCCTTAGGTCTTGATCTGTAGATATAGGATGTAGCCCTATAGGGATAAAACTATAGGATTTTGTCTTAAAGGAACTAGAATAAGGTAAAAAGAGGAATACATTTCTTCACTGCAAACTTGAAAGGCTCAATTTTCACATTTGAATGTCTAGGACCCATAAATTTATTTCTAGCTTTTAGCTTATTTCAGGTTTGTAAGACTTGATTTCAGCACCTCCAAATGAAAAAGTCATCCAGATGTATAGATGTCTTAATAGGCACCTAGTTGGGCTTCCTCTCACTTCGTGTCTGTGTCAGCAGCGTAAATGTGTACATCTGAGCTGGTCATCTCAGTTCTCCTTTCAGACTGTTAGAGGAAGAGGCTCCTGTAAGGCACTGCTCATCTCTTCCTGAAGTAGATTTCTAAAGTAGATCTATTAATCACACCCTAAAAATGCCTTTTTTTTTTTTTCTTTTACATTGACAACAAAGAGAAGCTAGGGAACTAGACCTCATGTACACATCTGTATTTTAGGTATTACACACACCTTGTGTACTAAACCACGGGGCTAATGAAACACAACCGAGTTTAAAAACTGGAAGCGAGAGGGACAACCTATGAGGAAAGAGTGAAAATGCTAACACATTCATACAGCCTGGTTAAACTGTGACACAAGCCCTCCTTCATGTTTTTCAGCATCAAAAATAGCAAGAAAGAAAAAGAAATTTTCCTGATGTGCTGGGGTTGCCCAGCTTTATCTGCATCAGCTGACTTGGCAATAAGACTGAGCTTGCCTGCAGACCGCCGGGATGATCCAACCTCGGAATGTGGGAGGAAGGAGACCAGAGGGTACAAGCATCTCATCTGCACTCTAATGCAGCCATGAGGCCCTGTGGGAGCCAATTCCACCTCCTGTGCTTGCACCCACTCCTGGAAGCCCCCTTTCACCATCCCTCCTGCATCTACCTTGTGTTTCAGCACCTTACGAAGATTTTGTGATATATCATCAGGGGCCAAGAAGACTGTGCTAAGACATATAGGTAGAAATAATGAAGTAGAAATAGGAACAAACAGAATAAGGAAAAAAAAGTTTCCTAAAGCTTCCTAACAGTGAACTCTCAACAGGCATAAAAGAGAAGCAGCTCAATCCTTACAGACAGTTTCTTCAGTGTCTTCAAGCCTGACTATTAAAGGCATTATGCAGCAGACAGACACACAACGCTCTCACAGATTCCCAGTCCTGGTTGTGATCAAAAGGTGTGAGACCCCCTGAGATGCACCTGCTCAGGTCTCTGCTCAAGATCTCCTGGGAAGCCCCATTAGGTTACTGCTTTCCACAGAGTTACCAAGGTACGACTAAAGATGTCCTGACTCTCATGTTCGCTCCCTCTCTGACTTGTCGTCTTCTTTTAGGAAAGCTGCCTGACTGAAGCTGACAGTTTAACCAAATCTGCTAAGCTTTCAAACAATATTTTATGAGTAGGTGTTGTCTTCCTCCCACTTGGAGAACACTACCTTGCTTTTCCTCTTGCTTTTGCGCCCTGATTGTTAGGGCTAGAGTATTCCTTAACAGAGATTTTTTTTGGACTATGTAAAAAATCAGGTGTGTAAAACCTACAAAGGATGGAGAAGTTCCATTGTAGGATATGATGCTGAATGGGCACAGGATATATTAAAATCACAGTGTCCAAAGCTGGGCTTCTGAGGGTTGCTGTGGGTTATTCGGTTGGCAGGGATTTTCATGTGTACATTACAGCAGGAAAGCATCCTACAGGTGAAGTCGGGGGACAGAAGCTCTTTCCCATCCTTCTGGGAGCACAAGGGGGTATTGGGGCTGGCGAGGTATGGAAGGGAGAAGGGGGATGGACCCGTCAGTCAAGAACATCAGAAGCTCCAAGCTGCTGGCCTTGCTCCTCAGCTCTCCAGCTAAATAAGGGGTCTGAGACGTTTAGGAAGGAAGGAAAGGAGCATCTCCAAACAAAAGAGTCTGTGAAACGTTCTCAGATGCCGAAGAACTCCTTGGGGAAAACAATAAAAATTTTAAAAAAAAGGGTTAGAGTCTGGTCCGAATGATCAAGCAGCTTTTTCCATCTCTAATTTCTATGACTTCATACTGTGTGTTGAAATCCAGACTCCACTGAAACTGATGATGAAACTCCCACTGAATTCCAGGAGCTAGGCTTTTATCTGTAGTGTCTAAGGAGAAATTTTACTAATTCAGAAAGTCCTAAGTGAGTACTTTTTGAGGAATTTCCAGCTGCCATAAAAGCTGTTGTTGTCTTCCTAGTACTGCAAGCACAATTCCATTTGAAAAGAGATCTGTACAAATATAAGTATTTGTGTAAGTGTAAAGCTGACTTTCTGTTTCTCACTGTCTTTCAAAAGATATGTTTCCACTGATCAGTCTGAGAGTAAAAAACTAGTTATCTTACAAATGGATAAATAAAACTTAATGAGATCAAAGATTGTCTCTCCAAGCCTACGTGGTCTGTATGCTGCCTATCAGCTTTTTTTATGCTGACAGTTCCTGCTACTCACAGTTGACAGCCTGAAGTGAAGCTCCCAGGCTCCACCGGTCTATAGCTACAAAGAGAATAAGGGAGATCTGCAGGGAATTTGGAGAAGCCAGTTTGTTCCACACAGACGTTTCCATTGCAACTACTATGAAATGTGGAAAGCAGAATACTTTAAATGCTCCTTCTCTCTCCATGCCAGACTCTGTCCTCAGCACCACTGTGGCACAGGTGTCCTGGGTTTGGTTTCTTTCCCCAGCTAAAGAAAGGTGACACCACGTCTCCCACGTTCCTGCAATTCTTTCATTTTTTGGAACTAGCGAGGGGAATGCAACATATAATTTCCCCTTTAGCTGCAGCAGTTTAACTTTTAGTTTTAGGAATGAAATATTCATGAACATGGTAAGAATGAACTAGTGTGAGTGCATCTCTGCAGTTTAGTGCCTCTGCCCTGATGATGGAAAGGGGACCGAGAACCTTCTCAGGAGCAGGAGGGTATTCAATACTGCTCTTGCTTCTTGAATGTTGTCAGCCACAGCATGTTCTCTGAAAAGGGTGAGAAGGACTGTTACCTCTTCTAGTTGTCATGAGGGTAATGGCTAATGACATTGCCTTGCACAGACCTGATTTGTGTAGGCATTTTCGCACTTTAGGATGAGAAAGGCAAAGCAATGTCCAGCCTGTGGATCCCAGGATCACTCAGAGCATCAGTCGCTTGGACTTTCTGGGCTTTCTGATTTTCTTAGGACACATATCCTTCTCATAGTGTTTCCCTTTTCACAATGGCAGCAGGCACTAGAGTATTTCCAGTCCATCCTCTGACAGTGGAAATACTCAGGCTTCCAGTTCTGGAATGACCTAGCTGTTACATGGACCAGCATCAGTCCTGAAAGGGAGGACAGACCCATGTTTCCTCATCGGTGCCCAGGTTTCTGCTTCCTCCCATGCCACCTGGGTAACCTTAGACAAATGGTCAATCTCAGCTCCCACAAAGCACCAAACACCTAAAGCAAACCAAAAAAGTTAGGTGTTCTGAGTCATCCTAGTTTGTAATTAAAGGGAATGAAAAATATATGCATAACAAGGGTGACAGGTTGCCACAGATCAGCCCAGCACTGCACGGTTGTGCCTAGTGTTGGCTTTATCCAGGAATCGTCATTTGATGGGACTCCTTTCCACATCATCTGTATGGCAGCATCCATGCCACTTACAGTCCTTTCTCACTGGGGTGGTTTGGATAATATCTGCATAGTTTCACTCCTACAAAATTCAAGTGGCTCTTGACATTGATTCTTTGCAAGACACTTTTCCAGGTTCTTTCTTTTTTAATTCATTGTCTTCCTTCACTGCCTTGAATGATCCCATGTGGTTATAATTGTTTTTAGTGAATCCATGTGCCTTAAAAGAAGCATACAAGTCTGTCCATTGGCACGGCCCTCAACAGGCAGATTGCACAGTTGTGTTCAAGTTTGTAGGTTTTTTTCTTTACTGACAAAACTGGAGAAGGATGTATGAAAAGAGCAATGCTAACTTCAGAAAATCCTGGTGACAATAGTTCTGTCCTACAAATGCCAGTTTAATGTGCCATTTTGTTCATCTGATGTGTAAAATGGTGAGAAAAAATGGATTTGATCAGAACCATGTGCACAGCAATATGAATAACAGATTATATGAATATCATTAATAATCTTTCTATCAAAGGGTTGGGGGCTTTTTTTCCTTAGTTTTCCATTTTATATAAATTTCCATTATTGCCTGGTTTTTTCAGACATCAAGGCCTCCTGAAAAATCCTTAGATAAGGATTGAATTTAGCAATCATAAAGCAAAGCAGATACCTGTTGATGGTGAGGTAGAAGAAAAACTGCTGTGCAGAAAAGAATCTTATATGGCAACGAGGCTTCCATCTACATTTCCCAATATAAATAGCTGTAAGGTTACAGTTTTTGACACCTCTAAATTTATTCCTGGATCCCTCTTCCTCAGGTATTTAACACAAGACACATGAATTAATCAAAATGATACATACACACCAACCTTCCATAGGTTGTGAAATAATTAAACTAAAATGCATTAGATTATCACCATATAAATTAGTAATAAGTTATTGTCTTGAATGAATTTATATCAATTTGGATGTGCTGCAAGTCTGACCAAACAAGCAAAAATTCCCTGCTCTGGGGAAATTCCTTGGCATCAGCTCTATCCATATTCTAAGAATAAGCAGTTAGTTGCTTGTGTTTAAAACAGCAAAGAAAAAATTCATGGAAGCAAATAGCTCTTCCCCACAAATGCTTACAGACTGAGTATTCTGAGAGAGGATCTTTGAGATGCTAACAACAAAATAGCATGAGACAGAAGAAATATTTTTGACCAGAAAAATCAGCAAGAAAACAACCAAAATGATCTCTTGTATGTAACAGAAGGCAGAAGTGCCAGGGAAGTTTTTTGCCATATAACAGACTGGTTTCTAGCAAGAAGGAAGAGCTGAAGAATGATAGTTTGTGTAAGTGAAGAAAATAGAGACTGATAGATTAACTTGCATTAACACAAAGTATGAATAACTCCCGTGTTTATATTTGGATGATGAAAAAAGTACTGACAATTAAATGAAAAAATAAGAGTTTTTCCATTGCTATCAGTACTACAGTACCTTAGCAAATTGCCTAGAACATGATCCAAACAAGACAGCAAAGCCTGCCTGTGCTTACTGGAATCACGTTTGCTGGAGAGAACACTACTAAACAGAATTAAAGCTGCTATGTAGCCAAACAACAGAGAATATGTTGGAAATGTATAGTGTATTTGTCAGCTAGACTGTGGCTTTCTGAATACTTCCAAACTATAGACATGGAAAAAAGCTTCCAGGAAATAAGATCTCGCTATACTTCCCAAAAAACCCAGACAAAATATGGAATGATATTTATGAAAGGCTTAGATTTCCCTCTATATATTAGTGTTTGGACTCCATACCCATGAGAAGCCCCAAAGAATGTATATCTTACAAGCTAACACGCCATCTTCGTATGTAATGAAATATAATATGCATCATAAATCTCTGTACAAGAAAGTGTGCTGTGGTGGAATCAAGGTTGTCTGGGAGAGCACTTGGCTTCCTTTCCTGTAAGATTGTCCCTTCTCTGTGGTCTTCCGCCTTATTCACTACAAACATGTCAGATTTTGCAGCAAAGGACCCAGGAACCCCAATGAATAAAAACTGTGTTCTTACCATACGATTCTGTTTCTGTCTCAGCATATGTATTAGGGCATGCTTAACCTCTTCATCTGGGTTAGTAAAAAGAGGAGGCAAGGAAAGACGAAAAATGAAACAATGAAATAATAAAGTGAAGTNAGGCCTGATAGTGAGAATGGGATAGGCTGTGAAATGAAGTGAAATGAAATGAAATGAAATGAAATTAAATTAAATTAAATTAAATTAAAGACAAAGGGAAAAATTGGAACTTTAGGTAGATTTCCCAGTGTCTTGTTTAACAAGCATCTTATGGAAGAGAGCAGCCACATGTCTGTGAGAATTTTGGTTTTTTCTTTCCTTGTTAATAAATTTTATTATTTTTTTTAATTGGGATAACTTCACAGTAGCTTGATTTATAGTGTGGACTCACAAGTGGCTTTCCCTGGCCTACCTGAAAGAGTCATGAGCTGCAGTGCAGAATGAGAAGGTTTAATGATGAAATGAGTGTGAGGAAAGGAACAACTTTGCCATCAAAGTTGTTGTTCATGTAGGTATCCTGAAGAAATATGATATTCTAACTATACATTTCAGAGATCCTTAAAAATTTACTGAAGAAGCCGTTGTTTGTGTTGTTATTTTCAGTTCCATTCTCTTGGGGATTTTCAGAGCTACAAGTAAATCCACACACAACCTTCTGGAAAACTTGGAATAATCTGTTCTAAATTATTTCTATTCTTGCTCTAATGAATAAAGCTGAGAAAAACCTCATATTTCTGCTTTATAAGAGATGTAGAAGTTCTGTCATTAGCTTCAATTTAGAATTGCAACCAATGTATTTTTCAATTTCCTATGAAATGCAATTTTTAAAAAATGTTGTGATACTTATTTTGTCGTATCGGAAGCGCAAGAATTTTTGAAATCTTTACTAAAACTTGGGTTTAGGCAACACAAGACAAAGCTCAGTAGCATCTGTAGTTTGTGTAAACCTAATAAATCAGTTGTGCCATAAACAACCAATAGATACTTCATCAGCTTCAGTAAGACTTCCTGTAAGAGTGGGAGCTACTTCACTGATTAAAGGAAAGATAAGTACTGAGTTCTCTTCTCAGATATATTAACATAAACCTGGAATGATTCTAGTTAAAGTCAATCAAATTACTTTAGCTTCCCAAAGAAGTTGCACTGTGATGCAACTGATATCATCACTCAGTTTTCACTTGTGCGGGACATAAATACTGTCCACAGTCTGCAAGTCTCTTGTAAAAAATCTGTTCATACAAATCTATACACAAGTGGAAAAAATTTCTGAGCCTTGCATGTAATCATCTTGCTCTCTGAATTGTGAAGTTTTCCTGCATTGTATCATGGCCATGCTTTGCATACCAAGAGATATTAGTAATGGCCATTAAAGTATCCTGTCATTTAAAAAAAAAAAAAAAAAACAGAATTACAAAACTGTCATGACATTTGACAGGATTACCATTTGCAAGAAGAGAATTACACAAATACAAGAAGCTGAAAGGGTGATTCCTTTCTTTATTTCTTCATATTAACTTCATTGGATATTAATCTTCCTACGGTGTTTCCAACACAGGGAATTACGTGGGGGAGACTGTCAAAAGTGTTTTCCATCTGCTATTAATTGGCTTCTGTTGGTGCCCATGAATTTAGACATTCATTTTAATAGCAGACTTTGTCCAACACGAAGCATATTTGAAAATCGCTTCTGCAAGTTACTAGTGACTGGGAAAAATGTTTTCCTCAGGCTGAGCCCTTCTTTGGTTAAGTATTGTCTCAAAATAGATCCCACAGTGGGACAAATGTGTTTGTTGCTTAGATATGGTCTGCCAGATTTTCATGTGGAATATTTCAGGCCGAGGAGGGAGAATGACCTGTACCGTGCAAGTTCTTCATGGGCATTTAACACCCACAGTTTGAAACTCTAGCTCTGTTTATTTTCTCAAATAAAACCCAAGTGCTTGTTTCTGGGTCCTAGGTTTGGACCAGACCTCCCTGCCAGTGAGGCCTGGCAGGAATGACTGAATAAGCAACCGCTTTAGGTCATGTTAGAGTAACCCCGGGTTACTGGCGGGAGAGAGCGGCCAGAACTTGCAATTGCTCCTGGGCTGGCTGACAACTGAAGCCTGTTGTTGCTAGCCCTTCCCTTGACCTTCATCTTGGCTTTTGGCTAGTGACTTTGTTTTGGTCCCTGAATCCAGATCTTCATCCTAAAGACTAACTTGGACGATGTGCATCCTATTGCTTAAACAAAGGTCATGTGATGGGTTTTTCAAGTATGGAGAGTAAATCTTAAGAGTCTTATATCTTTACAGAGTGTTTCAGAATATATCACCACTGGTGAATTTAACTCAGGTGCTCCCTGGCATCTGGGTTAGCAGAGTGTGGATGTGAACAGCTACAGCAGAAAGCCAGCCTCTCATTACTGCATCCAGATGTGCACACCTCTCATATGAGGTGCTAGGACACATAAGGACATATCCTGTGACTCAGGATGTATGTGGCACTACTCTGAATTGTTTTCATTATGTGTCAGGAGAGACCCTGTTCCTTTCCAGATGCCTATGCTGAAGTGCTCACAGCCCACCAACTCAGTAACATGTCCTTCTGCTCTGTATTTCTGTGCAAGATTTTTGTTCTAACAGNTGTTGCCCTTCTCTGGACACGCTCCAGCACCTCAATGTCTTTCTTGTAGTGAGGGGCCCAAAACTGAACACAGTACTCGAGGTGGGGTCTCACCAGTGCCGAGTACAGGGGGATGATCACCTCCCGAGTCCTGCTCACCACACTATTCCTGATACAGGCCAGGATGCCGTTGGCTTTCTTGGCCACCTGGGCACACTGCCGGCTCATATTCAGCCGGCTGTCCACCAACATGCCCAGGTCCTTCTCCGCTGGGCAGCTTTCGAGCCACTCCGCCCCGAGCCTGTAGCGCTGCATGGGGTTGTTGTGACCCAAGTGCAGGACTCAGCACTTGGCCTTGTTGAACCTCGTACCATTGGCCTCGGCCCATCGGTCCAGCCTGTCCAGATCCCTCTGTAGAGCCATCCTACCCTCAAGCACATCAACACGCCCGCCTAGCTTAGTGTCATCTGCAAACTTACTGAGAGTGCACTCGATCCCCTCATCCAGGTCATTGATAAAGATGTTAAAGATGGCAAGATACAGGCTCTACAGACCTGTTCTAGATGTTGACATTAATCCAGTTTTCATTTTGTAGCCCCAGAGCAGATTTCATGACGTGAGGTGTACAGTAGAGCAACCTGGCCTTCGAGAAAGGCAGCTTGGCTTTGTTAAGAAGTTCACATAGATTACAAGTGGATACAGCAGGTTTTAATAACTATAGTTTTTCCTCGTGCTGATTGTCAGTTTTGGAACAGAGTGCCAGGACTATACCACCATTCTTTCTAGGGCAGCCTTTAAGAAGTTGCATAAGGGACATGCTCCAACCCAGGTAAGGACGCACAAATCAGAAAGACCCTATCAAGCCAGAAATGAGTTGTTTTTAAACATCTTCCTATAAACTGTCCTTTAAATTGCCAAAGGTTTGTGGTTTACAACAGTTTAATGCTGACAATTGCAGGGATTGTAATGAGAGGTGAGCTATTGCTGTGGCATTAGTACTGTTGAAGATGTCTAAAATTCCTGACTTTTTCAACCAAAACAAATATTGGGGCTTCTATCTAGTTTTTTTAAGCTGGAAGTTGTAAGAGAAGAGAAAAGAGATGCTGTAGGCTGCTAACATATTTTGAGGCTGAGGTGGCGCTGGAAGAGCTTAACTTAGCTAAAGAGTAGGACCTTGGTAGGAGTATATCTGCCTGTGTTTGTGGACCTCTTTTGAGCTTTGGTGGCGGAGTGCATTGAAGACAGGAAATCTGTGTGTTACAAGAAAATGCTAGGAGTTCATTCTCCAACACGCTGCCTTGAAATTTCTGCTACAAAGGAAATTGCCCTGCACCACTGTTCAGGCAGGGATTGGAATCTGGGCTAATAGGAACAGGATGATAAGTGAAGTTGCAGGACCCCTGTTCATGGTAAGCTGCTGTGGGATCTGTGCACTTTGCAAGTGCTTGGTGCTTAAAATTCTCTCAGATCAGCCAGTAGATTGAAGTTACACAGTGGGCTTCCAACCCAAATTTTCTCTGAAAACTTAAGTGAGGTAAAAAAACCCAATATGCATCAATACACCTATGCTTTTGCATCGTGCATTTTCATCCACAAGAATCGCTGGATTTCTATCACTAATGCTTGCATTGTCCTCCATTTGACGCTGTAAACCACTTACATAGTCGAAAAAGTGGTTCCTCTACTTCGAGGCTGTCCTGAGTCACATCTGCTAGGGACCAAAAGTGAAATAAAGAAAATGCAGGTTCTACCCTTAACTAAAGTTTTATGTGAAAAATCTCACTTCAGCTCAGGGAATATTTTACACTCCAAGAAGTGCTTTGTTAGTACTAGGCAAAAGCTGGACCAGTTAATGGCCCCACAATAAGAGTAAAGGGTTGCTATGTAGCTGGCTTTTCTCTGTTGTGTGCTCCAGTCTAGTTTTCCTTCTTGTCCTTACAGAGGTCAAAGAATCCCAGTTTGGGATTGTCTTGACTGAAAGCTTCTTACTTCCCACTGGTCCCAAAGCTGCTAGTGACTGTTCCAGCTCTTCTTGTCTTTCTGCTCCTAGATGAGTTTCAGTAGATCTCATTTTTCAGAAAGAAAATGGGCTTTCTTCTTGGGGAAATGGTAAGCAACTGGTCCAGCTCGTCATAGTGTAGACAGGATCTCAGTGAGCTACCAGACAAAAACACTGGTCCGGCTTCCAGACACCAAGAATGTCAGGTGCAACAGATTTACAGGGATGTACTGGGGCAACTCCAAGTGCAAGGCGGTGCAGACAGACTATTAGAAGCAGTTCTGAGAAAGTTTTGGATGAAATTCAAATCACTGAAATGACTAATGCGTTTCAGATTTGGCCAAAAAATAGCATTAAGCCTTCATTTTCAACAGAAGGGCACCTACCATTAAATTACGTGTTCTCTCTGTCACATCACTTTTTACCAAGTTCACTGTTGCAGCAATTTAATGACTGGTTACTTTTACTACCAAAGCAAACTGTTATGCGAGGTTTGTGTGCAGATAGGATGATTCGTTTTGAACGTCCAAAATATGTTTGCTGCAGGCTGGGTTTGCTGTTAAGTAGATAAACCACATCTGAAGCACTAATGCTCTCATAAACTGGCTTGTGCTTTCTGATCATTTCTTTTAAACACAGCTTCTACTCAGCATCAAAAAACATTAGCACTTTTCAGAGAAACCAGATCCCTCAGCTTTGACACATGATTTAGCACCCTGATCATTACACAACACATGGTTTCAAAGTGTCTGTTGCAATTTTAAACATGTGTGATGCTACTTGAACTACACTGTCTTTTTCACAAACTGCCCTGGGGAGTTTATGGAACATATTTTCAATCAGGTTTCCTGGCGCTTTACGTACAGTTTTCTCAAATAGCAGGGAACGTTGAAACACTACATGAAACAAAATAACGCAGTGTGGACTAAGCAGGTGCAACTTTCATGGTCTGTACTCAGAGGTGTTGTGAATTCACAAGTGTTTTGAGTTATTCCAAGTTATATTTGAACTGTCTTATCCCATTTTGGCATGTGGAGAGAGTTTGAAAACAAGTATAACACAAATGCCACGACTGCTGCAAAGCAACAAAAAGTTCCTTCCTGCCACTTTGATTTCGTCCTTTGGTATCCTGAACCGTTTATGGGAGACAAACTCTTAGCAGAGGCAGATCGAGCTCTTCCGACAGCACTTTCTTATACCAATAAGGAGTTTTTCATGGTCAAAGGAGTGGGTGAGAGAGTTTAGTTTGCAGTGGGATGCTCTCTTTGATCCAGCTCACCACAGGCCCACATAAGTGCTAGTGACAGCACTAGGGAGGGATGTGGGAGTGAAAGACTGAGCCCACAGGACAGGATGAGACCACCGCTTTCAGCAGCAGATTAGATTTATACCAGATTCAAATGACCCTGGAGGTGTGGCATGAGTACTACCCATTGCTCACAGCCACTGAAAAAACAGATCAGCCCAGGCTATGTTTATTGCTGAATCAACTCCTTTCTTACGGCTTCAGAAACACAAAGCTGTGCTGCCTGCCAGCAACAGGAAAGAGCAAAACGTGGATCAGAAGCTCCAGCCTGCAAGAGGGTGAAGGGACTGAAGCTCTCTGCTCTCCCCTGAGCGTCACTGACTGCAGCGCACCAGGAAGAGGAGGCTGATGCCACTTTGTTGACAGGCGAATGCTGGCAAGGATTTCTTCTCGACAGCAGCTTTCTGTGCTGGCTATCTTGACTGCTCATCCCTCCCAGTGACAGGTTTTGTGGATCCACAGCACTGTGCAACAAGTCCCATGCTGCAGGCAGCTAAGGCATCAGTCTTGCATCCCTGCTTCAGCCAGGGCAGCTGAGTGGGTGAGAGGCATCCCGGCACTGCCTCGTGGCACACACCTACCCCACAGCAATGCCTGGCTGGGACTATCTGAAAGCCAGCTGAGTACTTCACAGCTGTGAACTGGGCTTTTCCAGCAAAAGCTCTGTTCTGTGAAGCCCCTTGATCACGTCAGCCTTGCTCGCTTTGGCCAGACAGAGGAAATGATGGAGCTTCTGCAAAAAACCCATTTCCTGGGAGCGCATACAGTTCCCACCAAATTCAGTACCAAAGTCTGTGCAAAATAAGAGACAGAATTTAGGCCTACCCATGTTAATTTGGGCAGGTACTGTTTCCAGGGCTATTGCAAAGTAAATGGGGTACCTGCCAAAATATCAACCTCTTTCACCTTGTGATTGCTCCCTGGTGTGCGCCTGTTGCAGGAGGAGTAGGTTGATAAGGAAAGAGCCCACTGCATTACCTTAACTAGCTGAAAGAGGTATATGGTGCCCTGGGGGCTAGCTCCAGTCGTCCAAGTTTTCCTGCAGACCCTAATACTAATTGGCCGTGAAATTGAAAGATATACCTATTCTGAAACGTAGCATCGGGAGATGAGCAAATCGCCATGGGCTGCTTCAAACCCCCTGTTCCAGAGCTATAGACTTACGAAGAAAAATCTCTCCCCCTGAAGAACAAAAGCAAATCTCACCTTGTGGGTGAAAGGACCTAACAGTATCATTGTCAGTGATATTTTACTAGGCTGAGAGTTCTGTGTTGTGAAGGCTCAGCTGGAAGACAGACACTTGCTTTTTTGGAGACTAAAAAGATCTCATTTAAAATCACACAATAATCAAAAGTTGCAGAAAGCTGCACAGTTAATTAAATCCCATATTCTCAAATATAGAAAAGAGAGTTGTTAGTTTACATACACAAGTATAATATGAAAGTCTAATCTCAGCTGATTTTACCTTTTCTTAGGCAAGACATGTAGACCAGAGACCTGCCAGGGACCTGTGAAACTTTGACAAAAATTGTATTTTGAACCAGTAAAGCCTACTGATCAAGATAAGCTCTGGCACTTTTGAAACGTGGTTGCCTGACCCTTGGAAACATTTCCTGTCACTCTAAAACTTGTTATCCCACTCACACTGTTTATTCTCTTCCACTATTTGTCAATAAGGCACATATCGCTGTCACCAGTAAGCATACAAGTTGACCTGGCATTTTGTTTCTCATGTGGGAGAGCTGTTCCACTGTAGGCAGTCATGATGGTATAAGATGATAAGGGGGTTCATAAGATAGCAATCAAATCAATTAAATCATTATCTGGTTAAAGCAGAAAGCAAAACATATGTGAAGTAAATTTTAAGCCAGCAGAAAGAAAATCCAGTGCTGTCATCACCCCAGTACTCTATCACCTGTACAGAAACAGTGCATGTGTGCTGGGTGTTCTTGCCACCCACCTCCTAGAATTGTGTGCATGCTGTACAGTCCTATCATGCTATCATAAAGCAGAATTCATGCATGTTACAGCAACTATGGCAAGAGCGCAAACCATCCTCGTCCAACATGTTTTCAGAGAATGTGCAGAGAAAACAATCAAAGGCTTTGGAAGGTTTTGGATTGGGTTTCTGAGCAAGTGAGAAGCCTTTGTTCATGAGGGAATTGTTCTTTGATATAAATAGCTTTATACCTCTTGAGTCTTCTTCCTACCTTCATAACCACTTCTCTGCTGTTGAGGACTGTTACTGTTCTATGGGGAACCCAACATCTGGGCAGTGGGTTTTAATTATGGAAGAACTCTCACATAATACAGAAGCAGCTATTTTTACTATGCTTTGGTGTCAGGTTTTTTTTCACAAGGCGTGTTACAGGACGATTGCAAGGCTGGGATTTCCCCAGCTAATGTAAAAGCCCTTACTGAGTGAGGCAGACGGCCAGTGAACCGAGCAGCACTAAGACACTGAGCACGGTGTCTGCCTGGAAGTGGATCCAGCTCCCATTCCTCCACTCCCTTCCAAGCTCCTGCTGTGCCTGGCCATGGATCCACAATGATAACACCAGACCTGAGCCCTCCCAGCTGACCCAGCTGCAAATATCTGATCTGGATACAATGTTCTTCCAACACATTAAATAGAGCACATTATTTAAAATTTGTTAATTTTATGCTTCCAAGGTAGCAATCACAACACAGACAATGCCTGAGCCATGTAAACCTAACTGATGGAAAGATAAGCCACTGTAATCAATTCAACAGATTAGTATTCGCAGAATGAGTTTATTCACTAGCAAAGTTGATCAGTACTTTGCATCATGTTTTTTGTGGTACCTCTTGATCTGGTAGGAAGAGCCCTTAAGATGGAGTTCCTGTATTGGTGAACCGCAGCCTCAAGCAAAGTACTGTAGTACCCAAACCATAATAAACTCTCTGGACCCCAGTATGCCAGGAGTGCAGAGCAGAGACCTTCGTTTTGTTCCTGCGTGGAACCAGAATAAGCTTGTCAGGGTTTATTAGCCTGGACAACATTGGAGAGTGGCTGAATGGCCTTGGAAGTATCACAGCTGACTTACATATTGTGAAGCCTGACTTAATAAATCCTGCTAAATTGGAATTAGTGATGCACGGGTCTACTCTGGGGCTTCTGCACCCATGGCATGGCTAATTAATAGTCTAGATAAACCATCCATAGATAAAGACTGACAAGGCCAGAAGTACCTGTTTCAAATGCCTGCTATCTCTACCTTCCTATCCATCAGTTTCTTGATATTTCCTCTGCCTTCTCCAGCCTCCTACATTTCTAGCACAGGCATGCGCAGCATGCAGTGCAATGCCTTCGGCATGCTGGAGAAAGAGGTTGAGTGGGAAAACACAGCCGGGCAGCACATGCTTCCTCTCCAGCCACAGATCTTCCTTGAGAAAAAGGAAAGGATTACTTTGGTACATGCTGTGTTGGCTCTGTCTACACTCTTCTGGGAGGCAAGATCAAACCTACAGGCCAGATTCTGCCTGCAAGCCTCTAGCTAGGCATCCCCGGTCTACATGTTTGAGCAGGGCTGAAAAGCAAAAGCTTACTAAATAAAGATTTGGGTTTTGTCTAATGAAAGGGAATATAAGAAGAGAAAGGAAACAAATCCCTCTGCATCCTACAGCAAAGATTGTTTAAAGTCCCCCATTGATTTTGCACTGGCAGCGAGAAGGGCTGTTTCCTCTAGAGTTCTGCCTTGGGAATGGCAACTTCCAGCCAGACCATATGTCCTTACGCTACCTCAGAGCACACTTGCATTGCTACATGGCACCATGTAGCCCTGTGCAAAGAGATGAGCGATGATGCCAGAAACAAGATAACCAGTGCAGCGCAGCACTGCACTGAGCAGCTTCTCCAAGCACGGCTCATTTGCCTGGGTCCCGTGCCATATCGATGTGGTGACGTTGTTTTTGTTCCTGGAGCAACCTCATCCAGTGCCAGCCCAGACATCTGGCACCGAATCTCATCACATAGGCTTGTGTTAACTGTGAAATTTATGACTGGTAATTACCAGTCCACATTTCTAATTCACTTCACTACTTACGTGTCCACTAAAAACTTGGGCGGTTTAACCATAGGCCCCCATGGAAGGGCTGTACTTGGACTCTCTGAACATGGAGTCTGATGCACACAGTGGAGGTTAATGTCTCTCATATTTCTTCTTCACCCCTTCTTTCTTCTCCCAGCATGTACTGGCCAGACCTTCTCATATAGGCACAAAACCACCTGCAAGAGGCACCGATGTCATTTGTTCAGGGAACGTGCAAGGCTGACTGTTTGGTCTCCTTCTAGACACAGCAGTGCCCGCAACCAATATGGTCACTGAAAACCTGTACCAGCCTGGTCTATCTCAGCAGCTCCTATTTCTTATCTCTGGGGTTTTAAGAGCACACATTCATTTTACCAAGGCAGGTTCTTTTCTCCACCACACTCACTGAAAATGTGTCTGTGTCCAGTGGGATGCTCAGCATTGTTATGCCACAAAATGTGTCCCGAGGGGGTTTTGGCAGCAGTAAAGGCTTGAAAGCTGAAGGAACTTCACCTGTGTGAGAGGCTCACTGGCTTACTGCCTCTCTGAGGAGCCCGGTGACTGCACGACAAGCCCAGATGCAGCAGCAGTCTCGAGGTGGACTCTATCACCAAAGCTTTCTTTCCCCCACTGATGGTAACATGACTCATGTGTCCTTGAACCTGAGGGCAAACAAGCTGTGAAACCTCTGAGAAATTCGGAAGCAGTGGCAGTGTTTTGCGGCATTGAATGCCAGAGCAGCAAACTCATCTCTGTAAAATGTTCCAACTTTGCAATATTTCAGCTACACATTACTAGAAAGCATCTAATATTAAGCCATACGTCAGCAAGGGGCAGAGGCTTCTCATTCCTTTGCTGCAAAGGCAAGAGTAGATAACTTGGATGTGATTTATAGGGAAAACTCTAACTAGATGAGTGCAACACGTACCCTGTGCCAGCAGCAGTAAATCCAAGCCCTCTGTGCTCTCAAGGGAATGGTTCATGCAGTAGCCCGAAAAATATGTGCAATGCCTTTGAAAATCCTGTGGTTGCGTGTTGGTAGAAAATTTTTCACCACCCTCCTATGTGGCTACCTGCTTGTGCTGAGAGACTACTACAACAGGAGCAACTGCAAAAATTGCCTGGTATCAGGCCTTATATCAGACTCCCCAGATCACTTTTGCATACAATCAGAAGGTTAAAAAGTTTATCTATGTTTATAAAGTCTGCCTTACAAAAAAAAAAAAATAATATATTATTATATCTAGCTTTGAAAAGAATGACACTTTAATTGCAGGACCGCAATGTTTAAAAGTGTTACTCCAGGACTTTGGAAAAGTCCTGTTCAAATTACTAAGAGGAGAGTAAAACAAGCTCTGAGGCTGGTAAAGGACTAGCATGAAACCAGTATCAGTAAAACAAATTTTTCTCCAGCAGGGTCCTGAGAATGTGGGACCTATGAGCAGGCAAAGTGACTGGAGAGGGCAGCGTACTCAGGAAGAGGAGGAATTCAACTGGCTGTCATCAATTGGAAGTTGTTTTCCATTTTTATTTATGGAAATGGATTAAAAAGATTTTTTTTAAAACTCTGCTCCACCCTGAGTAAGCTCATCCCTTGCCATCTAAATAACACCCACAAAGAGCTGAGGGAAATGGGAGGTGAATGACTTGCCCAAAGCCAATCTGTGGGACAGCAGAAGAGCTAAGGGGAAAGCAGATCTCCATGGCGCAGCGCTGAGCATCCCGGCGCAGGACGTGTCTCCACCAGCTCCAGCAGCCGGGCTGCAGCGGGGCAGGTCATCCTCAGGACGGAGAGGCAGCAGGGACAACTGCCTCCCACCCTTCCCAAGGGAAAGATCTGGGCCTGCTGGGTTCAGAGTCTGCTGCCTCTGCTTCTGCTCCTGCAGCAAGGGTTTATTTCTCCCTCTGCGCAGAACAGGCTGCTCCAGGTAGAGTCTCCTGGGAAGATAATGTAGACGCCAATTTTCAAAGTAATGGCATTTGCCCCTGCCTAGAGCAATATAACCACCACTGCAGAGGGGAAGGAAAAATTAAACCACTCTCAGAAATCTGGGCAATGGCAGGTGTTAGCCTCTTTAATAGGAGTAGTAAAAATAATGACTTCTATTAATATAAGGTGTCTGATTTCCAGTGTTGAACAAGAAAAGTGCAATACCTGCCATTTTAAATGACTCTGTCATGTTTTCATTCCTTCCTTTCCCCCTGGGATTTCAAAAATCTTGACAAAATGTGTATGCACTCTTCAAATATTTCCTGAGGCCAGTGGGATCCATATGTTCTTAGGATGAAGTTTTTCTCTCTGTGGGTCATCCCTGATGATATTTAGATTTTCTGATTGGTATATATTGGCAGCACAGAGCTAGAAGATGACAGGGATTTCCCCTTGTAAATATAATGCAGTATTTTATATAGTTTAAGGGCAGTGCAAAAGTAATATAACATTTTACAAAGATTAAGCAGAACACTTCAGTGTTTGCATTTTGATTACAGCCATGGCTCCTAAATTAGAGTGTCATTGTCAAGGTAAGAATGATATTTTATTTAAACTGCTGCTGAACATATGGTGTTATTTATGCCTCAGACATCCACAGCAGAAAGGATTTTCTAAGTCTAATTCATGCTGTTAGCGAGTAGCCAGCAAAATGATGAGACCTCACTGTTGTTAATAGCTAACAGAGTGCTGTTTTAGATTAAAATAGTTAAGGCATGTATTTTTTTGAAGAGAAAAAAATTTTACACGGACTTGTATAGAAACCATGACTAATGTAAGTGTAGACCTGTATCCTTCCTCTGCTGTCAGATCTTGCCCATGACACCGTCTCTGGTTGTCCTCAGCTACCCATTGTACATCATATCCTGTGACCTTCACCTCTATCAGCAGTTTTTGATGAAAGTATTATTTGAACAGGTTGGGGCAGGTTATGTGTGTCAGGGGATGGACATGTCTGTATTCATCAGCGCGTGTGCTGAGAATCATTTGCTCTTTTGCCTACATGGAAGATGAAACTGAAATTGAATTTCAGGTCAGCTTTAGCCCTAAGTAGTGGCAAAAGGTATAGGAGGTTTTGTGACCTCTGAGGAATTTTTGGTTTGTGTGTTTTTTGTTTTTGGGGTTTTTTTTAGAAAAACAGGAAACAAGAGAGTACTTCAGAAAAAGGCTTATTTTTAAAACAATTTAAATAAATTTCAGTTCTGAGTCCTCTCCCCCTTCCTTACCTTCCCAGTACTGAGGAAGACTTGAGCCCATATATTTCACCTTAATGCACTTCTTAACTCAGCTTTGTAGTTGGCCTTTAGAGCTACAAAAGCTCACTTTATTCAAAGCTTGATCCACCTAATCGCTTCCACCAAAAAACAGATTTATTTTGTTTAAATGTTAACACTTACTCATATTAGAGACCTAGATAAGGATCTGCAATACAACAGACTATGCTAAAGAAAAGCTTGATGTAAAGTTGTGATATTAATCATTCCAAGGGAGCTGCTAAGGGTGCGAACGGGTAAGAATGGACATAAGAAGTTTACTTCTCAGGCAGAACTTCTAAAGATTATCTGATTTACATTTTTTTTGTATTTTAGTTATGTAGAAAACTTCTGTACTATATATGCATATATTGAAAAAAAATTTTAATTTAGGTTGTCCTCCATACCATTCATTTGCATTATGCAGTGGCCACCCTCTGTAGCAGGTACAGGCACTGTGCTGAGGGGTCTCCACAAAATGTCCTGCCTACACAGCCCGGCAGGCTGGGGAGGAGGGACGCGCAGGACAGGCAGTGAGACAGAGCTACCTAAGCTGGCCCTGCCGTGAAAGATGTCCATGAAATGGCACCTCCTATGGGGCATATAACAGGTCAAGGGCTGGATTTGGTGCTGCCCTTGTGCTCCCAGACCCCCAGATACAACCTTAACTTCTAGAGTGATGATTTCTAGCCCGTTTCCACTTGCAGGTTCACTGGTGGCCATCTCCCTGCCTATGCACAGCCCCACCGTGGGCACAGGGAAGCGCCAGGCTTGCAGCAGGGCACTGCTGCCTCCACCCTTGGCCAGTACAGAGAAAGGTCAGTGGGGACCAGCCAGAACAACCAGCGGGACAGAGTAGCTCAAGGTTTCTAAAGTATGTTTTGTCAAGAGAGCCTGTTCATAAAAAACAGGCATAGTGTTTCTGCCTGTTGTTTAAGAGAAAATGCACATGTTATTGCCACTTATTTCAGCTAATCTTTGCAAAGTGTTTAAGTTTCATGTTCAAAGGCATTAAGCACATGTTTATATCCAATTCAGCACCGTCATAAGGATTTTCAACCAGATGCGAGCAAAGTCAATAAATCTGGAAAGCAGCCATCTGACAAGTCCTATGACTTGCAGTCAGGACATCCAGTAATACCACAAACGGGCTGTGATGCTTTCAAAGGCAGTGTATGGTAACACCAGACTGCATCAGTAGGTAGTGTTATTACTCCAACATCCACATGGGCCAGCTTGCTGTCTCTTTCTCACAGCATCCAGCGATAAGGACTTTATTTCTCAAATTACACTGTTGAATGAAGTGACTTTGGGCTAAATTCTCTGGTCCATTTCTTAGCAGGCTCCCAGCTCCATCAAAGGTGGTTTTGCTCAGGTACCAGAACCAAGAACAGAGGGACCAGACATCCGATCAGCTCAGAGAAGGAATCCAGACCCCACCTTCCTGCTGCTATTTTACATTCTTTTTTTTTCCTGTTTGTTTCCCTATCCTTATAATTCTTCATCTAAGCCTTCTAAAAGGGTCTTTTTATTTCTTTAGAAATCATTTGTTCAAAATTCTAATGCACAGGATATGCTTTGTAAGTCATTTATTCTCAAATGCTCTGTGTGTACAGAGCAAGTGTGAGACACAGATGTGTGCGTGTGCACAAAGCAGACATATGCCTGCAGTCTTGGGCAGACGGAGGCTCTCAAACTGGTATTTCACACACCATGGTAAATGTGAAATGGCCAAATTTTATCAGAATCTGCAGTTTTATTTATGCCAAGGCCACTATCTTTTAAAATACTTGATTATTTTAAATTGTAGCATGTGATCGTATTGTTTGCTCTCATTTAGACCAAGGTAAACCCCAAATAACTTCACCAAATGAGACATTGGTGTAAATCTGGAATACGTCAGATCCGGCTCTGCAAAGCTCCTTGGCTCTAGAGGTGAATAATGGTTTAATTCTGTCATGCAGTGGCGGTTCCTGTATTTGTTTCCCTTGCTTTGTTGAGTGGGGATGATTCTGGGGCTTTGTTCTGACAGCAAAGACCTGATAGTGTTCAAGCCATTTGCAAACAGTTCCTGACTTCCAGCCTACAAATCCGGAGCTATTCCCATCCTAAACATCTCCCCAGCAAATTCTGCCAATCATGACAAATTGTGTGAAATTTGTGGTGAATTTGTGATGTGGAGAAAAGTCCACTAGGGACTAATTTGACACCATCAGATGCAATTTTCCTTTATTACCCTAAGGCAAGATTTAAACTAGTTTCCAGGGGTGAGAGGTTATTCCATTAACCCAGGGCGCTCGTCCCAGCAGGCTGCCACCTAGACAGTCTGGAGTAAGCAGATGTATTTCTCCTGTTTCCTCATTCTGGGGTTTTCATTTTAGGGTGGCACTCTTATTCTTAGTCTACAGATGGACACCTCTTTTCATCGTGGGAGCCTTTTCTGAAGGCTTTTTCTTCAGGAGAAAGCTGAGATTTAAGCTTAGACATTCCAACAGATCCAGTTAACCCTGTGTTGTCTGGAGAGGGGAGCGGGGAGTGAGGAGGGCAGGGATGCAAGGCCCTGGGTGAAGCTCATTATACAGGGAGGCAGAGATGGGCAGGGGTGTACGGACACATGGAGCAGAGAGTCAGCACAGGTGCTGCAGGGCACTGCCAGCCATCCCGAACCGGAATCACCTTTGCACACACCTACCCCATGAGTACATGGGCACCCAGCAGGATACCATCGCTTTTGCACCGGGCCAGGCTTCAGCTGCATCTGCCGTTGTGTGATCTTGTGCCTGAGGCACCGCATCCCCTGGCATCCTGGGTCTGTGCGAGGCTTTCCAAGCAGGCTCCCCGCAGCACCTGCCCAGGCCCAGCAGGACTCCCTGGCTTGGGGTTCAACCAAAGCAGCTACTTTGCTTCTGGATCCCAGCAGGTGCTGGAAGAGGTACAGCCATATTCTCTGGAAATCACCCCTGAGTTATAAATCTTCAGCTTGGTGTTTATCCATGTCACAGTTACCCTGTTAGCCACATAAATTGCACAGCAATAACAAATAACCGTGCAAATGTTAATGCTGACCAACACCAGGTGAGATTGCAGAATTATGTCTAATACTCATCTTATACTCATTCAGGACCCAGTTCTACCAAGGTCCACCATAAAAAGTCAATACCACTAGTAAGAATGGCATTTGCAAAAGAGCTCAGATTGCATATGCTTTTTTTTTTCTTTTCTGGTTTTTTCAGGGTTTTTTCCTTCTTCCTTCAACTTCAAAAAAGTTCAGTTTGGTTTAGTTCTGTGACCTTGCGCTTCTCCCTTTCACACAGGCACTGGCTGCCAGGGGACATGTTGCTCATATGAGATTTTGCAAAGGACAGAAGGAGAGCACCCCAGTGTTTTCAGTGATGAGTCAGAAAAGCAAGGACAAAAAATGAGAACTTTCCTCTTTAAGCCTGGGCATGAAACAGGCTCTTCTCCGGGTGCTGTCTGTCAGTGGTTTAGCTGAACCAGGGATTTCTGGTGCAGCAGAGGCATAACCACCCTGACTCTACAAATATTGCAGTGTTTGTCTTCGGCAATAATTTGGAAAAGGCACTGCAGTGGCAGGAACAAGAATCCCCAGGAGGGCAGATGCAACATTCTCCATGGTTTTAATAGCTGGCATAAATCCCGAATGGTGAGGTAGTTCCGCCTCTTTTAAAATGCCTTTTTAATTGTCAGGAAGAGCTGTTACATGAATTAAAATGAGCTAGTTTTAAGAAATGAAATAAAAATCTTTATATAGGGGCTTGGATGGGTTTGACTTCACCTCTTTAACTAAATTAGGTGAAAGCAAAATGTTGAGGATTGATGATTGTTGCAAAATTATCTAGATGAAGACTTGTTATAAATGTGAAGTTAATTAGCTACACCTAAATGGTTTTATATATCCATGGACATTCTTGTCCTGAGGCAGGCAACCGGAAAGACTCTGCAGGCTGGATCACCTGAGAGTAGAAATCTGGGCCACAGTACTTATGATGACAGCGTTGCATTTCTATCATTAACTAGCACCTCATGGCTCTAACGCTACTCACTGTCCTTCGAGTACTGCCCAACACCACCAGCTGTTGCCACATGCCCTCTGCCTTTTTCCCTCTCCAAGGCCCTGTGGGAGGCAGGCCCCATTGCCATATCAGAATGTTTGCAACACAGTCCTCCAGGAGGGAGAATACAGGCTTGGAGGCATCTGCTTTCAAGATCAACAATTGCTTTGGGAGAAAAAGAAGAAAAAAAAAAAAAAACAAAAAAAAACAACAACCAAAAAAACCCCACCAAACAGGAAGAGCCATTTAAACTGAATTACTGGCACTACTATTTTCACCTCTCCACAACCTAGCCATGACTTACAGAGCATCCTGAGTTAAGAGTTCATAATTCCAGCTGAACTTAATAGGAGTATTTACACAAGAATTATGTTGCAATAGCTAATAGGCTTGCTTGTGGGCAAGTCTGTTTTGCTGTGTCTGTGCTGATTTTCATCCAAGGAACATTCCCACTGCTGCAGTTCCACCAATAGGTAAGAATAAACCTAACACTGCTGTGACTGATCACTGCAAATTCAACAACCATGTTGTCTAACCGTGGCCCAGGGCAGACTGCAGTGTTTGCAATCCATGCTGGTGGCTGCTGCTGGCTTGTCCGCACCAGATCTCCCATCGTTAGTACCACAACAGAAGTTCTGCTGGTGGGCAACTTGTAAAGAAAATGTGATTTTCATCAGGTCCTCTCTGTCTCCACTTTCTTCATGGACATGATAGCAGTAATGATATTTCTCAAGGTTACTGTGAAAATTAATGAATAAATTATCATAAAGTGCTTTGAGGATGAAACGTGTGAAATATTTTATTTAGTTATAAAAGCATAGATGAGGCAAAGGCAGCATCCAACCATCTAATTTAAATAAAATATCCTTTGATAATGTTCTAGTGATGCTGGTTTTTGAATGTGACAGAGGGCAGTCAATCTCTGTACATAAACAATGACACCAGGAGATGCACTTCCTCTTCATGAACTTTGGAAAACCTGATCCATCTCATTTAATAATGAAAAGAAAAATAAGGACAGGAGAGAAAGAAAGAGAGAGGCAGAGAAGGAAAATATGTTCTTTGAGCCAATGTGAGGTGTAGGGCGATGTTTCATATTAACCCTGGCTTCCTCTTCATCCAGCCGATTTCTTCGAAAAACACAGCCATAGTTCATCCACTGGTCCTATGGCTTGTGTTGTTCCCCAGGGAGGCTCAATGTTATGGTTAGAAAGAGCTAAAGGAAAAATATTGCTGAGGAATTTAACTAGATTTTTCAATCTAGCAGCTTTGTAAGAAAAGGAGATGCATTGAAGCTAAAGTTTCTAACAGAAAGAGGGGGGTTTTTATTGATATTTTCAGGAAAGTGGGGACAATTTCCACCCAGGACCAGAGAGAAACCATTGGCTTGCACTGGGGTGGGTTTGGTTGCATTGGGTTAAGTAGGGTAGGGTAGATTAGGGCACCTTTGGAGGATATGGAGAGCTGGAAATCAAACCCCTGTCCCTGCTGGCTCCAAACAGGAATACTACGGTGGCTCTCCCCTGAGGTAACCAGTGATTTCTGATCAATTACTTCCTTTTTTCCAAAGTAGCTAGGACTTTTCCAGCAGGGAGACTGTCACAGAGGAAGGGAGATCCTCCAGCCTGCAGTGACAAGGATGATCAGCTGCCCTGCAGAGACGTGGTCAGCCAGCCCTGGTGCCGGTCAGACAGGCAGTGAGAGCAACCTGGGCAATGTGCTTCTCTGCAGCTTAAAAAGTGGGAAGAGCATTGACAGTAAGCTGTAGATGATGAGATGGAAAAGCCTGTGTCCACATGATGAACAGTGTTAGGTAAGATATTCCATCCAATTTCTTGCTGCAGGGTCCATAGCAAATGTAATGGCAAAGAGGGACACAAGCATGGCTTTCCCACAGAACAGACAAGCGCCCTTGTCACCCTAGGAGGCGCAGGCATAAGAGGGGAAGGGAGCAGTGCTTTCCAGGGGTCAAAATGCCTCAAGCCTGTGTGAAACAAAACCAACAAGAACGACTCTGGAAATCAGAAATATCATTGAGTTAGGATTTAATTTCCCAGACTCTACCAGTTGCCTGACCTTCCCCCTATGCGTTCCTTTGTCTATACAGAACAGTGCAGAAGGGAAGTTACTTCATCTAACTTCAGGCATTTACATATTTTAGGACACAATTCAACTCAGCTTTTAGACATCTATCACAAGACAAATAAATCAGTTATAAAATACCTGTGGCTTTCCAGTGACTACAAAAGCAGTCTAGGTGACAAGTTCATATGCAGATACGTGGTCAGATCAATTCTAACCCCATGACTATTCCCCCCACATCCTTCCCTTTTCCCCCATGAGAAAATACAGATCCCCCCGCAGCACAAGGCTCAGCAGAAGCAGGGCTCTGCTTGCAGAATCACACCAGGATGTGTTCATTGATGAGTGAAACCAGGTTGAAATTCAATTGTTAGCTCTGGCCTCCTACTCATTATCTCCGCTGGGTGTTTAGATCTCAGGGAATTTGTGGAGTTTCTGTGTTTCCAGATACCAGATAGTCTTTTCTGTGAGGCAGTGGGTGTAATTCCTTCAATGATTGTGGAGGAATCTCTAGAAGGGAACTTCATGAGCATTGCTCCCTCTCTCCTCTAAGGGAAGAAATTGAATTCATGCTTTTCTGACAAATGCTTGTTTTCTGCTGTTGTCAGAAAGCCAGGAGACATTTAACAGCTGTAACAGTGAAAGCTAAATAAAAGAAGAAAATTTCCAGTCTGCTGCTACACTGGATACGTACGCAAAGTGAGGTTAAAGAGAGGTAGCTCTGCTCCAGGAGAGACGGTCACCCGGAATAATTTTTGAAGTGGCACAGCCCTCCCTCCCCTCCCACCTCGATACAGGTTTAATCCTTAAAAACACAGCCCAGTGATCACTGCAAAGCAAGGATGATTGCATATTCAAAGCACAAATCAATGTTAAAAGTGGACTCGCTTTTTAAAACAGAATATGTCCACAGCCTTCATCCAAGATACTAGTGGGCAATTGATGGGATACTATATCTGATTCAGAGTTACGTTTCTAATATGAAGTTATCATGTAACAGATGTAGTGTGTCACCAGATACTGAAGTCATACAAAGCACTGTAGAAAATTATCTTCAATACAAGGAATACCTCCATTTCTTTGGGATGTGAAGCTCTTTCACTTTCTTTTCTGCTTTTGTTTCCTAGGGCTCTGTTTCCTTCAAAGCTAAAACTGGTATTTGCTGGTTTCAGGGGCTATTTATTGCTGTGACAGTGACACATCACTCCAAGTAATGCCTCTTAAGTAGTATTAGCACATATCTGATCTGAAAATGCACAAACACATTCAAACAAAAATGTTGTATTAATAGACAGGCCTAAAATAAATAAACAGGAAGCAAACAGAGGTTTTTAAAAGAAGGAACTGCAGCTGAAATACTTTAAAGAAAAATAAACTTTTAGATTTGACTCCCTCTAGAGTATTTTTAAGGAAAAGCTTGATACAGGAGATTTCTTTTTTGTTGTAGAAACTCTCACACGGCAGTCCCACCGAAATGTACTTCTCTCCAAATGCAGTAATCCCCTTGTGCCCAGCAGCCTCCCTTCAGTGGAGCTCTCTGGCTGGTGCTGCTCACAGCCAGGCCCCGGCAGGACTCAGACCAGAGTGCCTCGGTGCTTCACCGAGACCCAAAAACAAAGGAAGACCTTTTCTAATGTGAGGTGAAAGAGCTGTAACAGTGCATGACTACATTTTCCAGAAAAGGACCAAATCCTGCCTGTCTTCATCAACTAGAGGCAGTAGGAGGGCTTTCATTCGGTCTGTAGTGATGAGTCAGAACGCAGTGGATCCATGTCAGTAGGGACCTCTTGTAGTACAGTTCTGTACTGTAGTAGTACAGTTCTCTTTGACCCCTGGGTATTCAAACAAACTCAACGTCGTATTGCATCATCTGCAGATCCCAAATGTCTGTTTTTTCTAGAAGGAGGATCAGTTACCTATTTCAAAACAAGCAGTGCTAACGTAGTTGCCGGCGTCTTCACAACCCTTTTCAGTTAAACTCCCTCAGTCCTGTTGTGCACAACACAACAAGAAACACACCAATGTGCTGCCATGCTCCGTATCCAGTAATGCTCCCACTACCGCTCACTCTGGGGGAGCTGCAAAGGATTAGTAGTAAGATATTGAACAGAAGAAAAGGTAGCACAGGAAAAGCAACTGAATTTTCAAGAAAGAGCCCAGTGGAAACCAGACACAGAGTCTTCCAAAGCGTTTTTATCTATGTTTCTAATGAAAAATAAACAGAACATCAAATAAGTTGCGTAAGTTTCATATGTAATAATGAAGGGGGAATAAAGGACGTGCATAATTTTCCTCCTCTCTTTGCCAGACAGTAAGATGGAGAGATATTTGTAGAAAAAAAAAGAAGTGTAAATATACTGTAGCTGCCTGGACCTGAAAATACAGAAATTGGATTTCTTACTAACTAGCTCCATCATTTCCCAGCATGTGATGGATTCTCAGTTACTAGTTTTCTAAAGCCACAAAAGAAAGAGGGGGGGGGGGGAACGGGGGAACCCAAAACAACAAAAACTAACAAAAACCCAGCATCTTTTTAGCTGCAGAAATGTGTAGATAAATTAAATCTGACTACAATTCATGTACTGCACTGCAGTCCCTCCAGGAATAAATTTGGATCACTATGCCATAGACTCCAAGGGGTCAACATGACATATTGCATCATATCCCCCTACACAAAAAAGAATTCACTAACAAACATCACTTCCAAAAGTGCTCCTTTATTCCCCTTTCACATTATAGTTTCTTATGAAATATTTTAGTGGATGACTTTGGTGCTTTGCCATATTTCTCTCGATCTATTTATAAATGTTTGGTTGGAAAGAAAGTAAACATTACAGGACAAACACTTTATAAACCTTTGCTATTTTCATATAATACTCGAACTGGAATTGGTTTTGCTTAAGAAAAAGTAATAAAATCCTGGAGTGCTGTGCAGAATGATATAAAGTCTTCCATGCTTGTTAAAATGCAAAAAGAAAAAAAATTTCAAAAAGTATAAACCAAATTATTTATATCTCATCTGAGAACACAGAAATTGTGTCTTTAATGAGGAGGGGAAAAAAAAAAAAAAGGCCTGCCAGGTAGACTCCATCCTGCATGGTATGTAGCTGGTAACAGCCTTCAGGGCAACCACTGTTGGTTGATTATAAGTAGAATTGACTAACTTGCCACTAGAAAAGCGGCAGCAGCGATGAGCGTGCGATTCCCCCACCCCACCCCCCAACAGGGGATTAAACAAATGTTTCACACTTTTAAGGCTCTGGCTGCATTTGGGAAAGCACAAGTGGTTTCTCACAGGCAGAAAAGAGCTGGCTAACGTGCATGCTGCTGCAGCGCTGGCTGCTAACGCACCCTGCCCACCCCGCACACCCAGTGACTTGCTGCTTGTTTATTTAAATGACACTGTTGTTTGAAATGATGGGGGCTTCTTATCCTCTTGAGTCATGCATTCTCTGTCTGGGATCCTCTGTTTAGGCACTTTTAGCACCTCATTAATTACTAACTGCAACAAAGTCATGCTGTTTTGCAACTCTATTGCCTTTGTTAAGAAATCTCAATCCTGTGTTAGAATGTGAAAGGGGACTGTTATCTACCATATGCCCTGCTTGACTCCATATTACAAATTACATATTAGCTTTCTAGTTCCTAAAATACATATACATGTGCTCTTTATAGCCATACCCCATGGTTAAACAGCCTGGCTTCTGTTAAATAGGCTGCCAGTAACAATGGTAGAAGCTACTGTTGCAGATAAAAAACACTCTTAGCTCCACACATTATAAATAAATGTTTTATCCAGGAAGATACAATTTCTTAACAATGATCGTTATATCCTGCTACAAAATGCCTTTTTATGAAGCCGTGGGTGCCAAAACCCTCTCAACCAGTTAACTATTAAAGACAGGTAACTAACAGATTCAGCAGCTGGAGATTTTATTTCTCCTTTAGTTGGCAGGTTGGTGGGACAGTATCATGTAAGGAACCGTGAAGCTCTTCTCTGAAATGTCCTGAATGTTATTGCGGTATGTAACTCTGCAGGTACATGAAAGCAGGTTGGTACGAGAAGTTTGATCCAAACAGGGACTTTGATGGCTGTGTAGAAAGCTGTGATCTAAGAACCACCTTCAGCAGCAGCTTAGCCTGGAAGCACCTAATTAAATTCACAGTGTCCTTCCTTGTTTGGGGTGAATGCTCCTTGGAGTTCAGTCCCTGCAGAGACCCAGAGCCAGCCCAGGCAGGACTCCTGGGTGAGCAGCTTGTGGGCCAAAGCTGAGCGTTATCAGAGCTAAATTCACTGAGGAGCTAGACCCAGCCACCAGTGGGACCAGACCCCTCTCAGCAAGCAGTGTGCAAGAGCCTTCTTTATGAACAGGGACAGGAGAAGAGAAATGGTAATGATAATGCCTTTGCTTAGTGGTTAGGATATATGCAGCCAGGAGTTACCAGGTTCTGCTCATAAATTTCCATTTAATGTGAAATGTGCAAGCAACCTCTTAAAAAAAGACAGGAATTAAGACTTCCCTTCAAATGCCTTAAAATCAGTTCCTTCTTACGGTCTGACACCAAGAATCTGGTCTCCTTTGCTACACGGTGGCACAGCTGTAGCAAGCAGCCAGCGGAGTGACCCCAGCTGAAGAATCCCCTAACAAGGGGCCTGGGGTGTAATTGCACTCTAAACCACACTCACATTGAAGGTATACAGGGAGCGTAGTCCACACACACTCTGGTCAAGTTTTATTGCCATTTGGCTTTTATACTACAGGGGACTAAAAGAGAAAGCTGACTCCATTCTTTGAAAGAGAGGATCTGAATTTCTCCCCTGATGGAGGAAGCTGGCTGGCTTAGGCATGGCAGATATTCAGCTGGGCAGAAAACCTCAGCTGGCCTGGTTGTTTCCTTATTGCCAGCTCCTGTTGGCTCTCAGTTCAGGTTGGATGTTGGTTCTTGTAGCAGTCTGGAGGGGTGCACTTATTTCCAGAGTTTATTTGGGGAGTTTAGAGACCTAGCTGTTGAGTGTTGGATGTCACTTGCAAAGTCATATGCCTAAAATATAAGAACTGTTACTCCTAGGTTGAAGATGCCATCATTTATTTCATTAAATCTTGGCTTTCAAGTTGTAGCTGATGCCTGGTTTGCAGCTTGTTCAGTGTAGTAAATGTTGATACTAGCTTAGCAGAAGCTCCACGTCACTAAAGCATTGTTCCGCTATCAGCCATCAGCCCCATATGACAAAGAACTAAGTCCTGAATTAAAACACAGAGTGGTTCTTTCCAGTCATGAACAGCGTTCAGAAATATGCTGGCAGGTACACAAAAATGGTAAGGCTCTGACTGAGGAAGATGTTTCTTGTCTCTCTTTGGACAAGTGCAAGGGCTTATTTCAGTTCTGGTGATGTCAGCGCAACGTATGCATCTGCTTCATCCTCTCCAGGCACAGAGACTGACATCAGCTTGTGCTTAAAGCTCTTCTCAACAGAGGACCTTGTCTCTGGTGCACCAGAGCTGAGCAAAGAAAGTCTTTCTCCAGGACTACAATTTTGCAGTCTTTCACAACACTCAATTTACACCTTGAATTAAGCAAGAAGAGCATTTGAGTACAGATTTGATTGTTCAGCATTATCTGCCTAATACAATCATATGTTACTGAAATACCTCATAGAATAAGTATCAGTGACACATTTCCCAATGTTTAGTGAAGGGCCATCTCCTGTAACATCTTAAATTGCATAGTAGTTTTCTTCACCTGATAAAATTCTAATTAAGTGCCACAAAGTATGGCCAGTGGAACAACTTTTCCTCCCGTGCCAACCCTGACAGCTTGTTTTGGAGGGACAGTGCTGCTGTTTCACTGCATTTATTAACATAGGACCCAAGACCCATTTTGTATAGCTCAGCCAGGTTCCTGCTGCCCGTCCCTGATAGCGCAGGGCAGGGCAGCCCATGCTTGCACACTCTGTGCCTCATGTTGTGACAGTGGCTGCCCAGTCCCTCATCAGAGCACAGCAACTACCAGCCCTGTAGTATCTCTTATGCCTTCAGGTCACCCAGGCTGAACTGCTTCAGGACTTCCTGGCAATGGAATGGGATTGTTGAGGACAGCTGGAACTGCAGCACTTGAACTCCATCTACACTGTGCACCATCATCCTTCTTCACGCCCGCCTGTTCCTTTAGATGCACACTAGACAACATGCCCATCACTCACGCTGGGGTGTGAGCACACACATTAAGGAATAGGCTGCTTCTCTACTCCCTGCCTTTCCAAAGGACACTGCATCTGTAATTTCACCTTCAGCAGTGAGATTGCCTCATTGGCCCCTTTGAGACACTCCCTGCCCTTGCTGTTTTACATGTCAAGCTTTTCATTCCCCTTTCCTCATGGTGAACCAGAGCCAGGAACTCAATCTGCTGGAAAGAAACTTCCTCCCCCCGCCCCAGAATTCCATTTTTCAGCCCGATATTTCCCTAATCCAGTGTACGACTGCTAATGCTTGGACCATGACCGCCCAGGAAGTGGGAATGAGCAAGTCACTTGGGCATGTGTGGGATCCACTTAGGCTGACATTACCACCAAAGAAATTCACAGGAAACACTGCCAAAGTGAGAAAACAGCTCCTAACTTAAGTGTTGTGGATCGCCCTCCCAAATACTCAAATCCTAGAGAAGTCAATGCCTAGACAAAGGATGTGTCAGAGTCCTGTGAAACCTTTGTTGCTGGTTACTCACATCCTCCAGCTTTACCCAGTTATACTTCTACTTTGCGGACTGTCACCACAGGAGAAGTATCCTTGGGCAAACTGATGCGTGAATTTAAACCAGTGTAGTTATTCCGGTACCGCCTCCTGGGTGGTTAAAGTTAGTCTAGACCAAAAGCTTTTTTTTTTTTAATCTTAGCATACATTACAAAAACATTTCTGTTAGTCACTTCTGTTCTAGGTTTAGACACCCAAAATACACAGATACTTCCATGGCAATGCTGAGATTTTTTTCTTGTAGATACAGTTGCTCTAGGCACAGATTCTGCAAACGCCGAAGAAAAAGTTGGTCTGCATCCCAAAGGTTTTACAATCTGATCGCAAGTCCAAGAGACGAACAACTGATAGATGACTACAGGGAAACAATGACTTAGCAAGGTTTGATCATCCTTGTATTAACTGCTAAAACTTCCTCTCTGCCAAAAAGTTCTCAGTTTCATTTTGAGGCCTTCCTGTTGGACTTTCTTAACTGAACTGTATCTGGAAGCCTTGTACTGCAGAATTTACCCATGTGTTTTTTGCACAAATATGCTTGGTTTTTGCCTTTTTTTTTGGGGGGGGGTTTTTTTCGCCTCTTTTTTTTTTTCCCCCTTTTTTTTCCCCCTACCTACAATAAAACAATGATTCAGCTCTCTTCCAGTGTGATCCAGATCCAAACCTCTCTCAGACTGATGAAGGGTCAAGCTGACAGCAGCAGGCTTTGAACCTGGCCCGGGATGAGGGATAGTCCGGACCGACGTGGTAACTTAGGGCCTGATCCTGCAGACTTTGATTACAGTGGGATTTTATTACAATGACAGAATTGCACAAGTCAGAGATGGGAAGGTTCAGTTAGGTCATCTCGTCTATTTGTTGCCTGTGTAGGATTGTTCCCTACTGCACATACTGTCAATGTTCTGCCATTACATCTTTTAAATATCTGAAGCATAGAGACATTATTAAAGATATCAGGACTGGATCTTTGGGAACCAGTTTATTTTTTAAAAAGTACACATATTCTTATAGGTTCAACTTACTGTGAGTAAAGCACACATCTTCTCATCACTCACTTCTTTTGGTTTATTTAGACTATGCAATTATAATCTTCTGTCTCTGATATTAACAGCTTTTGAGAATGCTCACGATGTTACAGAAAATTAACCTCCTAAATTGAACACGACTAAATGGGTTACGGTAGGAAACACAGAGAAATATTACAACTGTCAGATTTGGAAATATGCAAAAGAGTACTAATACAGACACATAATTACATATATTTATGTCTGTGTGCGTGTTTTGGGTAATTTCTTATATATTTGTGCCTCTCTGCATGCCTTGCCCACTCTGTGCCTGCTTCTTATTTTGCAGAGAAAAAAAAAATCTGGGGCAAAGACCATCATGATTTGGGATCTTGTGCAGTGCCAAGAATATTATTGGTGTTTAACAAATAGTAAATGTGTCAGATTGTGCAACCTTTACTCAGGATGACTGCTCCAGTCCTCTAACCCTTCTCCCTTCAGCAGACGTTACTGACCCAGGTCCGTGGGGATGCTACCGTGGATACCTCCTCAGTGGTGAAGTCTGACCTATGCCATCGACACCCTGAGCAGCACCTGAAAAATAAGGATACTGTTTTGGACACAGTATGCTTCATTTTCAAGTTATGTATCAGAGGTAACCCAAGGCCTTTACTTCTTCACTGTGTTTCCCGAGTTGAAAAGGCAAATTAGTGACCCTTTTGTTCACTTACACAAACTATTTCCAGTCTAGAGAAGAATGACAAAGGGATAGCATTCAGCTGTCCTGTTCACATGGCTAGTTTTTATGACTAGAGTGCCATTTTAAGCAAGCATAATATCAACTATTAATTTAATATTACTATCTTATTTTGGATATAATCTGAGCATCTTGAGCCCACATCCTTTTCCCCCAATTTGCTGGCTATTCTGAAAATTGAAATTAGCATTTGCTAGCTATGTGAAGTTGCACAGAGAAACCACTGGGCAGGAATTGCAATAGTGAAACCACCGCACACTATTCCTCTTGGATTAATTTCTTTTTTTAAACAAACAAACAAACAAAAACCCACCACCAACAACAAAACCCCACCTAGTTGATTTTACAGTCTCCTGCTGCTGGTTTTAATGCAGTTCAGTAAAACAGAGGGCTCTGACATCTTTGACTTTCCGGCAACAATATGGATCATCGGCCATCCTCCCCCTCCCCGCCCTCTTTAATAAACCCCAAAATAGAGAAGCGCACAAAACCACCCTGGGAGCTGTTTCTGATTCATCCGTTTCAGTTGCAAGGAAATCCTACATCCAGCTCCCTCCGCCGCGTGCGCTGCTCCTGGCTCCTCACTTTTCCGGGCCTGCCGAGAGGAGTTTTTTTGCAAGCTGGGTCCCCCCCGATGCCGGCAGCCCACCGGCCGCAGGCCGGCTCGCAGCTGTGCGGCCCCATGCAGCCAGCCCGGCCTGCTGGCTCTGCCTCCCCGGGGCTGATGTCAGCCTGAACTTTGCCACCAATATCTCATCGGGATGAGCGACATAAACAGAGAATTGCACGCCAGAGCTTTGCTCTGGAACAGGCTCCTTCCACACATTTCAGCAATATAAATCTTCTCCTTTTATCGCAGAACGGCAGTTGCTGTTTATGGGTTCGGTTTGTTATTGTTGTTGGGTGTTCCCCC